>CM075811.1:10423339-10786012 GCA_037975025.1 Excoecaria agallocha | reverse complement strand
TGGCTCTCTACAACTCCAAACTTGACATTGTCCATTAGTGTACTATCGCACTCACGAAGGTTATCGTACTTGCTACAGAGAGTTTCTTTCTCTATAAAAGCTTGCATAAATGCCAACAGTTTCTCTTTATCCTTTTGGCTTTGCTTCTTGTGATTGGTCCCTCTAGAAACCTCAATGGATCCTTATAATTATCCAATCTCTTTGGAATATCTACATCATTCCCTCCTTCCTTGAAAAGATTCATCCTCAAATCTGTATCCATATCAAACGAAGACAAATTAGGAACATCAAAAGTAGCAGAAACTTGATACTCACCTAGTAGATCAACCTTGCAAGCATTGTCATTGAAATTTTCCAACACTTGAAAAGGCCCATCTCCTCTCGTATCAAACTTATACTTTCTTTGATTTGGAAACCTCTTTTTTATCAAATGTACCCAGACCCAATCACCTGGTTCAAACAAAATCTTCCTACACCTTTTATTAGCTTGATTAGCATGTCTTTTTTTTCTTTTTCTCTATATGAGCATGAGTCTTCTCATGAATAGATCTAACAATTTCAGCCTTTTTCTATCCATCTAAATTAGATATCTCATGCAAAGGTAAAGGCGTTAAATCCAAAGGAGTTAAATTATTAAAACCATAAACTACCTTAAACGATGAAAAACCTGTTGAAGAATGAATAGTTTGATTATATGCAAATTCAATCAATGGTAAACATTCTTCCCATATTTTCAAGTTTTTACCAATAACAGCACGTAATAAAATTCCTAAAGTTCGATTAACTACTTCAGTTTGTCCATCCATTTGAGAATGGCAAGCAGTTGAAAATATTAATTTAGTTCCAAACTTTCCCCATAAAGCTTTCCAAAAGTAACTCAAGAATTTTACATATCTATTCGACACAATTATCCTAGGTATTCCATGTAAACGTACTACATCCCTAAAGAACAAATCGGCAATATTCGTAGCATCATCAGTTTAATGGCAAGGAATGAAATGCGCCATCTTACTAAACCTATCAACTACAACAAAAATACTATCTTTACCCCTTTTTGTTCTAGGTAAACCTAACACAAAATCCATAGATATGTCTCTCCAAGGTTCATTCGGAATAGGCAAAGGAGTATATAAACCATGTTGTTTAACTTTAGACTTGTCTTGCCTACACGTAATACATTTGTCACAAATTCTTTGAACATCTCTACGCATATGAGGCCAGTAAAAATGTTCATGAAACATATCTAAAGTTTTTAGCACACCAAAGTGTCCCATCAAAACTTCACTATGTGCTTCATGCATTAACAATTCTCTAAAAGAACATTTTGGCATACATAATTTTCATTCTCTAAACAAGTATCCATTATGCCTATAAAATTTCTGAAATGCAACATGCTTGAATGAATCAAACATATTACCAAAATAAAAATTAGTAGCATACAAATCCTTAATATACTCAAATCCTAATAACTTAGAACTTAAAGTAGAGATTAAGGAATACCTTCTTAAAAGTTCTTCCGCTGCCACATTTTCTTTACCTTTCTTGTAATGGATTACTTATGGAAATGTTTCCATAAATTCCATCCACTTTGAATGTCTTTTGTTCAGCTTACTTTGAGACTTCAAATGTTTTAGTGACTCATGATCAGTATAGATCACAAATTCTCTTGGCAAGAGGTAATGTTGCCAAACTTCCAAAGCTCTCACCCAAGCATAGAATTCTTTATCATAGGTGAAATACCTCAATTCAGCTCTACTAAACTTTTTACTGAAGTATGCAATTGGTTTCCTATCCTGTATCAAAACATCACCAATACCTAATCTGAAAACATCACATTCAATTTCAAAAGCTATATCAAAATCATGAAAACTTAAAACTGGAGCAGTACATACTTTTTCTTTAAGCATCCTAAAAGCAATTTCCTGACTCTCACTCTATTCAAAAGGCACATCCTTTTTAACTATTTCATTCAATGGAGTAACTATAGTATTAAAATCTTTCACGAACCTCCTATAACCATCTTAGGTGTAGGCCACTCTCGAATGGCTTTAACCTTCTCCTCATCAACTTTTATACCCTTGTCTGATATTACAAATCCTAAAAATTTCAACTTGTCACAACAAAAGGTATATTTACTCACATTTGCATACAAATTTTCATCCTTTATCACTTTCAATACATCTCTAATATGTCCTATATGCTTATCTAAATATTTACTATAAATGAGTCTATCATAAAAATAAACAACAACAAATTTACCAAGAAATTCATGCAAGATATGGTTCATTAGTCGCATAAAAGTACTAGGTGCATTAGTTAGTCCAAAAGGCATAATTAACCACTTATAAAAGCCATACTTTGTTTTAAAAGCTATTTTCCATTCATCCCCTAACTTCATCCTAACTTGATAACATCCACTCTTAAGATTGATTTTAGTGAAATAGTAGGCACCATGCAATTCATCTAACATATCATCATGTCTAGGGATAGAATGCCTATACTTTACCATGATTTTGTTGATTGCATGACAATCAATTCACATTCTCCATGTCCCATCCTTCTTTGGTATAAGTAGTATGGGAATTGCACATGGACTAAGACTCTCTCTTATTTGTCCTTTGCTAAAAGCTTATTAACTTGCCTTTGAAGTTCCTTTATTTGCTCAAGGTTACTTCTATAAGCTGATCTTTTTGGAATGGTTGCTCCTAGAATGAAGTCAATTTGATGCTCAATCCCTCTCAAAGGTGGAAATCCTTTCAAAATCTCCTCGGGAAAGACATATTTGAATTCCTACAATAAAGAAATAACACCACTAGGTAAATCTTGGTTAAGGTTAGCCAAATTTAAGAAGTTCTTTTTGAATTGAAATATTAAGAGAAACTTTCTTAACTCAACAGCTCTCTTGATGTCCCTCTCTTTTACATAAAACACATTTTTCTCTCTCTATGCTCTTTATCGCGCTCGTAATGGATGTCGCCTGTGACTAAACCCACTTCTTCTATACTTTTCTCTCCTGTGCATCTCTCTTTCTTTTTCTCTCCTGCATAGTCACTCACCAGTGGGCTATGTTCTTTTTTTTTTCTCGTTTGGCCTTTTTTCTCTCTTTTTCTTTTGTATTTTCAATCTCACTACCCTTTTCCCCCTCAAGTGACCTTTGAAGCTTTAACTATTCCTCATGCATTTCCTTGGGTTTTAAAGGAGCTAACGTGATATTTTATCCATTCAGCTTGAATGAATACCTATTTTTATATGCGTCATAAATGGCTTTCCTATCGAATTGCCAAGGTCTTCCAAGTAAAATGTGTCCAGCATGCATTGGCACCACATTACAAATCACCTCATCATGATATTTCCCAATTGAAAAAGCAATAATGACCTATTTTATGACCCTCACTTCCCCACAATCATTCAACCATTGTAACTTGTAAGGTTTAGGATGTTTCATCCATTTTAAGCCTAATTTGTTAACTAGTGTAGTACTAGCAATATTATTATAACTACCCCCATCAATAATCAAACTACACACCTTATTATGCACCTTACATCTAGTATGAAAAATATTCTCTCTTTGATCATCGTCAGATTTTTCCTTAAATTGTAAATTTAAAGTATGCCTAACTACCAATGATTCACAATGTTCAGCAAATTCAATATCATCATCAGATACAGTTTCTATACAAGGTATAGAATCATAATCACTCTCATGATCAAACTTAATCTCTCCATTCTCTATAACTAGCATAACCCTCTTATTAGGACATTGGGATGAAATATGCCCTACTTTTAGGCATCTAAAACACTTAATATCTCTATGCTTAGTATTAGAAGGGGTTACATTAGAAATACCTTTTGTTTCAGGTGCGCCACTTTTGTTTTCTTTGACTTTCTCTTTTACATCAACAGTCTTTTGAGTAGCTTTGCTATCTTGTTTGCTCTATCTTGAATTCTATTGGGATGTGGAACTTAAAGTGTTACTCCTGGTACTTCCTTTGCACTTCAATTATCTCTCTACCTTAATAACCATATTCACCAGCTCTTCCATATCAATGAAGTGCTATAATTCCACTATATTGGCTATTTTTCTATTTAATTCACTCAAAAATTGAACCATTACCTACTCTTCTTCCTCTTCTAGGTTGGCTGTAATCATCAACATCTCCATCTCCTTATGGTACTCCTCTATGGATTTAGTCCCTTAAGTGAGCTTTTGTAATCATTGATGTGTTTCTATATAATAATAACTAGGCACGAACCTCTTCTTCATTATCCTCTTCATCTCTTTCCAACTGGCAATTCATAATTCTCCATTCCTCCTCCTATTTTTATTCAACTCAAACCACCAAATTAACGTATAATTGAAGAACTCACTAGTAGCCAATCTAACCTTTTTATCTTTAGAATAATTATGACACTCAAAGATTATTTCTACTTTCCTTTCTTATTCGAGATATTCATCATCATTATTCTTACCTCTAAAGGGTGGAATATTCGTCTTGATGGCACTCAAGTTGCTATCCCTTCTATCTTTTCTTCTTCCTTGTCCCCTTATTGAACGAACTTTTTTTCTTCTTCCAAATTATCAAGCTCAACATCTACATTATCATTAATCCATCGACCCCTCCTAGTCGTCCTTTTAGAATTACTTACCATGCTTACTTTTAGCCATTCTAACCCATCATTGACACTACTTATAAATCTCTCAAATGTTCCATGCATTACTTGTACTGAATATGCTACCTCTTTAATAGTTATTCCCTTCTTGTTAGTCTCTTTAGTTATTGTAGAAATCTGCCAAAAGTATTAGATAATACCTCATAAATACTTCCTCATATGTTTACACTCAAGTAATGTCACTCTTCTCTCATGTTTCACTCAATAATAACTTTTACCCTCTTTGATATCCTCACACACTCTTGCCTTTTCTTACTATTGTTCCCACTATAGAGTTGTTCTTCAGAATTAAAAAGTACTTCAAGCAAAACTTAAGTAAAGAAAATAAAAAAATTCATTGAAACACAGAAATAAAGTTTTCACAAAAAATTTTAGAGGCAAAATTACCTTTGTCGTGAGTGTGATGGTTGTTGCGAGTGTGATAGACATGAAGAGTCACAAAAATTTTGAGAAAAACCTTTTAGAATGTTACATACAAGATGAAAATAATCTGTATAATTTTTTTTATCTTCCAGTGAGCAAAACGAAGCAAATTTATCACTCAAATAATATTTATGGAAGCAAAGATAAGCAATTAAATAATACAGATAACTAAGAATGCAAGAAAGATGAATCTGGAACTAAATGTCATAGATTTGGCTCCTTGTAAGGAAGAAAACCAAACTATAGTCCTAAATTATTTATCATGACCCATGCTAGTTCTACCTAATTTTGCTTTAAAGAAACCTAAAAGCATTTCATTGGATTGCAAATCTTTTCAAATTTCTTTCAACTAAATGTCGATAAATAAGATATTTTTGACTATACTGATATCAATGATTTTTTTTATTAATAGTATGTAAACAGTACCTTGATAAATAGTAACAATAAACAGTATCGATGAATAGTACCTACATTTTTATATCAGGTAATATCCAACTTAACTATAAATATGACAAAAAATTAAATTGATAATTTTCGAATAGCAACCTTAGGCTCTGATACCAAATGATGTTGAATCCTAGGATCTAAGAATCCTAAAACCCTTTATCGATTCAGTTTTTCATAAACTTAGTATGCAATCCTAAAGATAAATACTTCAAACCTTAATTCTGAAGGAGATTAAAACCTAAAGCAAAAATAAGATGAAGAATAAAACTACACAAGTAAATATTGAATGATCCTAATTCTTAAAACAACATCAAAGTAATAATAATCACTTTGACAAGCAATTTTAAAGAATCAATTCAATTTAAATTAATCAAATTCTAATAATTCTTAGCTCCCAAGTTATAACTTTACAAAAGTATTTATAGGCAAGAAATTAACCTAATGTTATTAGAATAATGGACTATGTTAATTTAACCTTTAATCCTTTCTAAACTAGGAAAACTTAAATCAACTTAAAGATCAAATGAATGGGCTGCCTGTAAGGCCCAAACAATAAACACAAAACAAAACTTTATTAACTTAATTAAGTTTTACTTAACTTAAAACAAAGCCTAACTCATAAATATCCCAACACTATAAAAAAACTGTCAATTAGCGACGACATCATTTTCGTCGCAAATTTTGCGACGGATTAGCGACTATTTTATAATTCCCTCGTGGAAAGGATATTTTCTATTTTTTGCGACGAATTAGCGATAGAATGAAAAAAACAGTCGCTAATTATTGGCGGAAAGTGTATGTGCCAGGTTTTGCGATGGAATTAGCGACAAATAGTTCAGTCGCTAAATTTTATAATTTTTTATTCATAAAATTAGTTCCAGAAAAATTAGCGACGAAAATTTTTGTCGCTAATTTAGGAGGGAAAATTTAGCGCCTTTTTTGCGACGATTTAGCGACGAAAATTTTAATCGCTAATTTAGGAGGGAAAATTTTAGTCGCTAATGAAAGTTTAGTCGCTAATCCGTCGCAAATAAAGTAAAAAATAATTTTTTTTAGAAATTAAAAATTTATTTTATAACTGAAAATTAGAAATTATTTTATTAGTTGATAATATTTTATTTAGCTAATAAATTTGTAACTCAATTAGATCATAATCCAATTTATTCATAATAACATAAAATTTTTATATTTATAACTCAATTCATCACAATTCAATCCGAATACATTCAACCCAACAAAAATTGCTATCTCCTTTTTACATGATACAACTATGTAAAGCTACAGTGAAATGAAATTAAAAAAAAACATTATTAAAAACCTTCGAAATTGAAAAAAAGACATTCATGGCATAGCTATTGTATATATTGTTGATGGTTTTTGCAATATCTCAATAACTATTAGTTTAGTTGGTGTAAAGTGCAAACTAGTTCAAAATGATGACTTATCAAATATATGCAACCAAACCCATAAATAAATGAGTATTTTTTATATGTATGTATTTGTTAGACATGTTAGTCAATTATCAGTTCTAATAATTCAATTATGCATGAAATTCACTATTTAATAAAATAAAATAAAATAATCTTTCGTGAATTATATTCTTGGTCATTATCAAATTCTCTAACAATACATGATTATTAGCTTAGAATGATAATATAACACGGTTTCCTCGATTTATTTAAACATAAATTTTCTATATATATATATATATATATATATATATATTACAAAAATAATACAAAAGGCAGTCTTTTTAACAAATACTCGAAAGGCTTATTCGTCACAAATCCAATAATACAATACACATAAGCTTTGAGTAGCGTTTTGCTTTCATATACAAATTAATACAATTAAAAAGTATAAATTTTATATTGCGATCTCTTGATATTAAATAATATTTTTATAGTACAATAATATTAATTTTAATTTACAAAAAAAAATAATAATAAATCATTCATGTTAAAACTTAAAAGTGAACTTCTGTATTTCGAAACAATACACAACGTGAGAATCAAAAGAAGAAACATAACAACAAATTAATAAATAAAATAATAATAACAGTGAAATTGATAATACGTGTACCAATCCACATGCTTCATCTCCTAATCGTTGGCAATTCAATGCATCAAACTACAATTTCATAAACTAAAACCATAATAAATAAACCGATCACCGCTACTTTCAGTGTCTACCAATCACTGCCTACTTCCCTTTCTATTGATTTTGAAACCACGAGCGAAAAGAAAAAACAAGGAGATTAAGATAAAACGGTGGCAGCTATTATGGGATAAAACGGTGCCGCTGCCACAAATTTGTTTTATGTTTATTGTGTGAATTTTAATAAAACTTATAATCTACGGTCCCTCATTTGTTTAATGTCAAGTCGTAATTTTAATTAAGATCCCTGAAGAATCTTCTTCATTTGCTTCAAAAAAGACCTAATTATTTCATTTAAAATAATAAAAAAAATTTGTAATTTATTTTTATTTTATAAAATTTAAATCAAATATTAAATTATTAGAAATTATTTGATTTCTTTATCAATTATTCCCAAATATAAACTTATTTATTTAAAAAAATATTTATAATAATAATAATAATAATAATAATAAAGTAATTGTTATAATTATTGAAGATTGATGTATTATAATAAATAATAAATATAAATATTTATATAATAATAATATAAAATATATTATTTCATTTAAAATGATTATGAAAAATTTATAATTTATTTTTATTTTGTTAAAATTTTGAATTATTAAAAATTTTAGTTATATATATTTACAAAATTATCCTTGAATACAAGGATAAAATGATGAAATTTGGTAGGGACATTTTAGTAATTTTAGAAATTTACCCTATATAATATTATTTTCTTATTTTCAATTAAATTTTTTAAAAATTTATAATTTTAATTATTCCAAGTATTATAATATAAATAAAAAATATAAATACATATTTATTGTTACAAATTAAGATTAAAAATTCCTTTACTTATACACTTTAGCAATCCAATGACTGAATTATAATGCTTAAAAATCTTAAGATTTATAATTAAATTATAAAATGGAGACTTATATTGATAATGGGATTATAAAATTAATTTTAGTCTTTTGAATTAAATAAAATGTGCAACGATATATATATATATATATATATATATATATATATACACGTGTGAAGTAAGAAAATATAAAAACCAACTGGAGGGACCAAGAGCATTTTCTCTAGAAAGTTACAGTGGCCCCATGTGTTTTAAAAAAAAAGAACAGACAACGGGAGAGAGAGAGGGAGAAAGAAAAAGAAAGAGAGAGGGAGATCGGGGAAAAAGGGCTAACCAGCGCCAGCGACTACGACGTCGTCACTGTACCGGCGACGCGACAGCTAGCTGATCTTCTCCCTCTGCCATTAATCCGCTCTGTAGATCCGGTTACCAACCCAATTTTGAGAGTTTCTCTCCTTCTCGCCCAGATCCAACTCTGGTTCACTTGGGATTGAGAGTTTCTCTCCTTCTCGCCCAGATCCAACTCTGGTTCACTTGGGATTGAGAGTTTCTCTCCTTCTCGCCCAGATCCAACCCGATTTTGAGAGTTTCTCTCCTTCTCGCCCGGATCCAGCTCTCAAACGTGGATTTTTCCCTGTTGTTATGAATCCTAGAGGATGTGTCGGTTCACCGCTAACCAGTGCGCTGTATGTGAAACTCTTTCTGAATTGTTCTGATACGCTATGCAATTTTACTTATGCGTTTTTAGTTGGATAGTTTGTTGTTCAAATCAAATGTATGATTGTAGCTTGAGACTATTTTTTGCTTAGCTTAATTTTACCAAACTTTAGTCCTAAACTAGTTAAGGTTGGCATTTGGCTTTTTTGTCTATTTAGCTATACTCGGGCTAAATTTTTCTGTTTTTTGTACTCAATAGATAAAATGGAGGGATAAAATGGTAAGATAAGAGTCTTGGATTGTCCTCCCCAATTCGTATGGGTTGGAGTCTTTTATTAGTTTAAGTTCAAGGGTTTCATATCCCTAATTCTCGGAATAGCATGCTCTGCAATTTCAAATATATATTACTCATGATATGGTGCATCACTTGTAGCTGTTTGATATGCATTTATCAATTTATGGTGGTAAGTAATTTTATACCTGATGAACTCTGTAGGAATTATTTCAAGGCAAAGGGAAAGATTTTAATGTGCAAAAGGCTTTAATGGCAAAATCTGTTCGTGATTTTGAAAAAGCAGTATCAATGGTATCTTATGGTTTTGAGGAAATAAAAGACTTCTATTCAAAATATAGCACGCAAGGTGTGGTTGGGAATGTGAAGATTCCTATTCTCTTCATTCAGGTGCGTATATTGTACTTATGCTGCCTTATTGCTTTGCATGTGATTGATCTTTTTGATGTATGTTCAAAAATCTGAGATTCTTTATTTCTCTCTTTAGAATAACGATGGGACAGTGCCTTTATTTTCTTCATTCAGGTGTGTATATTGTACTTATGCTGCCTTATTTCTTTGCATGTGATTGATCTTTTTGATGTATGTTCAAAATACATGCTTAAGATGTCTGATGAGTATGGTCAACATGGCTGCTGAAATCCTTTTTCTCTCTTCTTTGTTGAAGAATCTATTGGGTTTCTACTTTGCAACCTACAAGTTATATGCTACCAGGATAAGTTTTTGCTTTTTAGATTATTAAAGAGGGATCATGTCGGTTGTGTTAGAGATATTAAACAAATATGGGTTGGGTGTGATGGTGGGAGGAGTATTGGAGGATGTGATTATTTTTGGTGGAGGAGAAGTAGATCCATCAATAAAGCATTTAGATTTTGGTAGTTGAGAAGAGGTGCAAATGGTGTTTTTCTACTAAATAATTCTTAGAGGTGAGTTTTAACACATAAACTCATAATATCTGCTATTATTTAATAGTTTGTTGTCCTAATTAAATTGCTTAATAGGACATGCTTTGTAATTATGAAAAAAGAAAGCATGATGAATGCCAATTAAGTTAATTGGCTTGATACATCCTTTGAGTACTGGATTTGTTGAAAAAAAGTATTTCCTATACTCAACTTATCAAAAACCATTTTTAACACCTAAACTCATAATTTTTGCAATTATTAACACTTGGGATTGATTTACAGTGTTAGGTTTACAGCGGATTGTTGCTATTAATGTGAGTGGTTTCATGCCTGAACTGTACATAAAAGTATGCTAATCGAGGCATTGTATAGTGGTCTTGATGTACTTTTAGATGATTGAGTTGTCAATCTAGTTAAGGTGATATTGATGTTTGACTTTGAAAATCCTAATCCTTGCTTTACCTGATAAAAATTTAGGTTGGTTATGTTCTTTAAATTCATTTTCATGTTTTAGACACAAGTATTTAATTAGTTGAATATTAAATTCTTTTGACATTGTAGTTGGTTTTCATCCATTACTTTTGTTCTTGTTTCATTGTCTTTCACCAGGGGATCGGGTGGTGAAGTATATTGGCCCTCCTACACAAGCTGATAGCAGGTATTTTTGCCAATTTCTGGTGTACAATATTAAGCATGTTGAGAATAGTTTTTTTTTTCAAATATAGAATTAATTTTTTTCTTTAAATTATGAGGACACCATGATTGGTATACTTTTTCGCTTTGTTAAATCTGGTCATTATGGGATAAGGAGCTTAAAATCATTACGTATATTCAAATCTGTAGTCTTTTGTTTTACCAAAATCGAGTGTAATGTCGGTGAAATTCTTGAGAAGTAAACTTCACTGCATGCGTTTTTTAGAGTTTGCTATAGTAAATTGGATTGGTTGGTGGCCAATGGGCTTGACCATTGTAGTGATGCACTGATAAGTGGTTGCATGGCTTTTGCTACACGTTTACATGCATATTTATACATATTGTGCAATTTATAGTTATAACCTTACGTATGTATCATTTTTTTCCTATGGGTTGTTGCATCATTTTATTTCATTATTCTGCTATTTGATCATCAAGTAGTTTTGAATTTTTATGTGCGATCGGGATAGGGCTTCTCTTTTCTGTTTCTTTTGAAGAGCATGTGCTGCATTAGGTGTGAGTTGCTGATTTAATTTGACATTTGGAACAAGATGATACTAACCTGTTAATTATTTTGATATTCAATATTTCCTACGAGTATTATTCCAATTTAGGATGGTATGCTGGTTATTGTTGGTTATTGTTGATTATATGTTAGTTATTGTTGATGATATGTTGGTTATTGTTGTTGATGATATGCATATTGTTGCTTATATGCCTATATGGGAGCTTGCTATTTTTTAGATCGGTGATATTAATTGGTCATATGGTTATGGGACTTTGCTGGGCTTTTTTTGATATTTGTTTGTTTTAAATTGATTATATGCCTATGGATCGAAGCTTGTCAAATATAAGCTAAATCATTATTGTTCAAATCTAGGAGAAGCATAATGGTCGGCCACCTACGCTTTTCGAGGCCTTCGTTCACACACACACTCTAAATCATAATGGGAAAACTTATGATGGACCTGGACTTGATGATGTTGCACCTTCAGCTGCACAAGATAATCATCCACATAATGATTATCCATCAGCTCATGGTGGTGGTTCCAGTGATTTTAGTCGTACTATATGTTTGATCGTTATTTTATTTAGATGACACTGTTGGTGCTAATTAGTACAATGATATTTGTTATTTTATTGTTTCGTGACATATTAAGGATAATATTATGTAATGTTTCAAATTATTATTTATATATGTGTATTTTGGAACATATTTTGATTTGGAATCAATCTATATTTATATGTGTGAGATCATTGCTGTTTACAGGTTGAAAATAAATAAATAACGATCTTTGTATACAGGATTAAAATTATAAAATACGGCAAAAGAAAAAATTCAATTAATAATTTTACGACGGATTTGCGACAGTTTTATTATGTAAAATATATAATTTTAGAAATAATTAGCAATAAATATTTCGTCGCTAAATTTTACACTAAATTTGTATTTAGCGATGGCTTAGCAATGGAAAATCAATCGCTAGATGTTATTATTATAATTTGGCGACTAAATAGGAATATAAATTAACGACAAAAAATAAAAATTTGCGACGAAATATTTCGTCGCTAAATTAGTGATTGAATTTGAAATCCGTCGCTAATATATTAGCGACTGGCCTATTAGCGACTGTTCGTTGCGGTGTCGGTAATTTTAATTAGCGACGGAAAATTCCGTCGCTAATCTGCATTTTTTTTGTAGTGCAAATTTAAAATATTGTACATGCAATGCAATGCACATGCTCAATGCTTTTCTTCATGTTCCACTTTAATTCCTAGCATATGCACCGTCATCAAGCCTTGATTAACTCTTCCAAGCTGGCTCTCTACAACTCCAAAGTTGACATTGTCCATTCACATAATGTCATGCTCATGATAGAGAGCTTTTTTTCCATGAAAGTTTGCATAAATGCCAGCAGTTTCTCTCTGATCCTTTTGGCTTTGCTCCTTTTGATTGATCCATCTGAAATCCTCAATGGATCCTTATAATTATCCAATCTCTTAGGAATATCTACATCATAAGTAGTCAATCTATTATAGAAATCAATTTAATTTCTTAGACTAATAGTTAAGCAAACTAACATTTGCTAATAATTATAGCAATAAGCATACATATCATAAAATAAGAGAGGAAACTTATGAAACTATGATAATTGCTAGCATAGCTTTGGATATTGTCGACATAGTAAAGATCTACAAATTAACCCTAAAAATTGACTAGTAAGCTAATTAAAAATTTTAGCACAAAGAGATTTGCACTTCAATTTTATATTTTAGATTTTGTTGACATTCAAAATACATTTGAAAATGGGCTATGAAAAGAAAAAAGCTCTAGCAATTGCGATTCAAAAAAATTTGGTGAACATAGTCTTCATATAATAGATTAAACTAGAGTAAGACAAAAGAATAATACCTTATTCAGTTATTGCTTTTTCCTTTTCAATAAGATAAAAAGATTCAAACTTTCCAGTCTAGGAAACACAAAGCAACAGTAAACCATTGAAGACCCAAAAGTTATCACTTTTCTTTCCTCCATTTTCTTTGTTCTCTCACCAACCAATCTGAAGAAAGAAAAAAAGCTTTCAACATCCAAAAAAAATTTTTGCTATTTAATCCCACATAATTGAGATAAAGTTGACTAATAATAGCCATCATTAATCAATACAAAAACAAAAATTAGCAACTTATCAACTTAATGAACATAGAAGCACAATCATTCCTAAAAAAAATAGATAACAAAAAGAAAAAGAGGAATGAAACTTATTATTAGCAGAGAGTATAAAGAACTTACAAAATTGATAGACTTTATTATGAAGGAAAAAACAAAGCAGAAGAAGCATCAACAAGATCTTATATCAATAGATCTACTTGCAAACATCAAATCATATCCACAAACAAAAAGAAAATCGTGAAGGTAAAAAGGATGCTTACCTCTAGCAAACGATAGAGATCGATTTGCTAATGCTGCTTTACTTTCGACGACTATCGATGGCAACACCAGGTATTAGGGACTTGGGACATTTAGGGATTAGGTTTTAGGCTATGAGTGAATGAAGGCAGTCACGAAATGGGTTCCCTAAAGAAAAGAAAGCAATATTGAACTTCTTTTTTTTTCGAATTAAGAAAATTAAACTAATTTTTAATTAGCGACTAAATTCACGATTAACACATTCTGTCGCTAAAATATCTATATTAGATCCTAAGAATTAGTGAATGAATTTTATTTCATTACCACATTGTCATAAAAAGAAATTCCAAATAATCCAACCTTAAATAGCGACTAACATTTTAGTCGCTAATCCGTCACAAATATCACCATGCACTTAGTGACTACAAAGCCATCCTAAAAATTCCAACATATCATTTTATCAAATTAAATAAATTGTAAAATAGTTAGCGACAAAAATTTCACTGTGAAATTAGTTGCAAAAAAGGGTGCTAATTCTTGCCACCAAATTTTAACGACTATTACCTTGATTTAGTTGCTAATTCATCATAAAATACATCAACATGTTGAAAAAACAAATTTTGACAATTGATCTTTATTTTAGTCACTGTTCTGTTGCAAATTAACGATGATTTTTTGTAGTCGCTAAATTTAATCGTTAATTCTTATTTTTTTTGTAGTGTAAGAGTAGTGGTAAGGATTTTAAGGTGTTAAAGACTGAACTTAGGAGGGTGAGCATGAAATGCATCAATAAAAAATGCCTCTTTATTTTTTATATAGCAAGGGAAGTAAAGAAACCTGGTTTGAAGATAAAAACTATTTGCATGCAATACAGGTGTTATAGGATATTTAAAAATTTTAAAGTTACTATATGGTAGATTGCTGAAAATTGGAGAGAGAAAATCCACGAAAATCCAAAAACAAGGGTGAGAAAGATACAAACAAAAATTGAAAAGGAGTTTAGAGTGGATGTGTCACATGACAAGTGCAAAAGATCTAGGAGAATCATAGTCAATGAAATGCAAGGTAATTATAAGGATGATTTTGCCATTGTTGAAGCTTATACAAATGAGTTAAGATTGACAAACCCGAGCAACAATTAGTATTGATTTATCAAATGGTGCATTAGAACAAAGCATTAAAGTTTTTAAGAGAATGTCCATCTACTTTGAGGCATGTAAAAGAGGGTAAAAGGCTGGATGTAGGCCAATAATAGTCCTTGATGGTTGCTTTCTCAAAACTAAAGTAAAAGGGATGCTTCTAACCATAATAGTTATGGATACAATAAATTAAATGTACCCTATTGCTTTTACTATTATTAGTAAAGAGAACAAATATAATTGGATTTGATTTATACAACTGCTGGAGAAAAAGCTTGACCTTCGAGAAGGATTGGGTTTCACCATAATAAGTGATATGCAAAAGGTAATTGTTTATTTTTCATTTAATTTTATAAGTTTTCATACTGAAATTTCATGTTAAAAATGTTATCATTGCTTATTTTATCAAAGGGGTTTCCATACTAAATTTGCATACTGAAAATATTGTGGTTTTCTTACTAAATAAGGGGATTTGTTTACTAAAATTAAGTGCTTTTGATTACTAAAATTGCACCTTATTATGTTATCTTTGATTATTGTTTAATATTGGGGTTTGCTTACTGAAATTAAGTGCTTTCGATTGTTGAAATTACATCTTATTATGTTATGCTTGCTTACTATTTAATATTGGGGTTTTCTTATTGAATTTGCCAGTTTGCATACTGAAATTAAGTGCTTTTAATTACTAATAATTTGGCAAAATTTTATTTATGTTTGCTAAAAATGTCATATTTATTTGCCAAAATTTCATTGTTTACTTACTGAATTGGCAAGTTTCAATTGTTAGGTCTCATACCAGCAGTACTTTATGTGTTGCTTATGGCTGAGAATAAATGGTGAGCAAGGCACGTTTATGCAAATTGGAGAAAAAAAGTGGAGAGGTGAAGAATTGAAAAAAAAAGCCTATAGATATGTGCTTAGAGAACACTTGAGGAGGAATTTAATGATAACTTAAAGGCTATGGCTGAAATCAACAAAAAAGCAGCAAGTGATGTTGTGTCTTATGCTCGACACACATGGTTTAAAGCTTTTTTTTTGTTTTAGAAGTAAGAGTGCAATGGTGAACAACAACATCTTAAAGACATTCATTTCTTGAATTATTTTAGGTAATAATCGATGAGATTAGGATCAAGATAATGAACATATTGAAGGAGAATGAGAATGAGTTGAAAAAGTGAATTAATGACTATAGTCCATAATGTATAAAGCTTTATAAAAACTGGACAAATATAGCATTGGGATACAGGGTTGACTGGAATGGAGTAAGGGTTTATAAAGTGAATAAAGGTGATGATAGGTACTATAATGTTATGTTAAAAAAGAAGGAGTACTTGTAGGCGTTGGGATTTAATTGGTATTCCATGCCTTCATGCCATTACTACCTATTACCATAATGGAGAGATCAAGTTAATCACAAGGACACTTATGTTACAACTTACTTGAATAAAATGCAACTAGTTAGAGAAAAAAGATTCTAGAAAATTAACAACTTTTAGCCCATTGAACCACTTTCTATTCCTATAATGCCAATAAGGCTAAGGAAATTAAGACAAAAAGGAGCCACATATGTTTAAGTAAACAAATGAAGAAATAGCTGCAACACCAACTTCAACAAACAAAAGAAAAGGTCTAGAGATCCAAAAGCTTTTTAAAATAGGAAACAACAAAGTTATAGGAGATGTCAAAATTTTGGAATCAACAAAGAGAGTTGTAAAAAGCTAATAAATAGTATATTTATTGCTCTATAAGTTATAATATGCTTACGTTTAGTATCTATTGATTTGTCTTAAGTACATGAAAAACAAAACTGCAAGATGATTCACTAATGCATGAAAATGCAACTTAAGCAGAAACTACACAACTAACTAAAGTAGCACTTAAACTAGAAAGTACACCAACAATAAAACCAACCAATGGGCTAGCAAGTGAACCAACAAATGGGCCACTAATGGCCTGATGCCAAAGCAACTGCAGATGGCATTGATGATTTAGTTTCAAATCAATGTAAAAGCCCCATTGCCATTTTGATAAATAGATTTAGTCAATGCAAAGGCGGTTTATAAAAATCCAATAAAGAACATGGTTTAGGGATTTTCTATAATGATAGTGGTCATATAATTTACAACATAATTTATGTTTCTTATTATTCAATCATATTTTTTTAATTTAACAATTAGTTTTTATCAGTTATTATTATTCAAATCTATTTCATATTATTTAATAATGAATTGGTTATTTTTGTTAAATCCAACATGGTTATAACTACTACAACTAGGACATGCAGATAGTTATGTGGTTGGTTTTTTTAGCTGGAAATGAGAATAGTGAAGATGAGTATCTAGCGCTTATCATGGCAGACCATGATCCGCATCTAAAGAAAAAATTCCAAATTTCATGTGAAAAGGAGATAAAAATTAATACAAGAAAAAATTCTCATACGGCTATAGGTTTAAGAGTGATAAAGTCAAAAGGCAATAGATATAAAGTGTAACTACCTTCTAATTTGCCATTCAAGCCTCCAAGAAAGAAGAGACTTTTGTTAAGTGATATAGAAAAGTGGAAGAACAAAAGGAAATTAAAGATGGAAAAAATAGATATGTTTTATGATATTGACAGGATTTGTATAGCTGAATGTTTATGTCCCTAAATTTTTATTTTTAAAATGGGTTATACTTGACAACTAGCAAATGGATATATCTCATGATGTTGATAGGATTTTATATTTGTTGTTTGTTTATATCCTAAGAATTTTGTTTTTGAATTAGGTTATACTTGACACCACCAATTAGTAATGTTATAAGTACTTAAATTACTAGGGATGTTGATATTTTGTTCATTTGAACATTGAAATTTTGGAAAAAAAAATGGACAATTATTATTCCCATTTTAGTTTCTTATTAACTTCAAAATTTATTGTTTTTATGTATACTATCTTAATGTTAGAAAACATAGATCACAACTGTCTGAGCAACATAATGAAATTAAGAAGTTAAAGTACAAATTCCTAAATATATTACAACTTGCAAATGCATTGTATAATTACAATTGTTTCAACATAAAAGCAATAGTGCAATACCAACTATTCAAAATCATTAATTCCAAATCAAAATTGCTAATTATACCCTTATAAAGATAAAACCCTTAAACCCTTATACTAAAACTATAAATTACTTGAAAACTACATAAAAGAAGAAGCCAACCATAAATGTACAAAGCATTTACATCATCCACTAAAACCAAACCTTATTAACATTTCTTAAAGTCACTAAAATCTCCATCACATGATTCATTCTCATCATCATCTTTGAATACTTATCCCTTTCCTCCAATTGCATTGTGAAGGCCCAACATTGATCCCGGTAGGAATCATGTCTAATTAATTGATATTGAGAGTTAAAATTTTAATGGAGGACAATATGGAAATTTTATTTTATGAGTTGTACAAGAGCTTAATCAAATGAATAAAATAGATGTTGGGATAAAATTGTGATTTAAGATTGAATTAAAGGTTAATGCTTGAATTATAAGCTTGATGGGTCAATTTTATAAAAGAGTGAATATGCAAGGAGTTAAATGGTAATTTCGGCCTTCTAGAGACTTCCTCACATAATTGGGTGAAGGAATAGATATATATTGTTTTCTCTCCTTTCTCTCTCAAAGACTCCATCTCTTTCTTTGTTTGTGAGTTCTAGCATTTGGGTTTTGGTAAAGGAATCTCTTCTACTACTTCTCTCTCTAGGTTAATGAAAGATTTCATATAAGCATAGTGGGAATTTAGTTTTGAATGTTATTTGTAGAAGAGGAGACAAGCAAGGACAAGGGCAAAGGGACCTTAAAGTAGTAAAGGAATCTCGATAAAAAGGTATGGGAATATTATTTTGGATTGTACATTGTATGTAGTTGCCTTTATAGTAGGAGATATGCACAGTAATTAACCTTAGGAGATTAGGGTTTCTTGAGAACAATGGGTTTTAATGACCTCTGAACTAGTAAAATCTTCATTTTTAGAGTTGATTTAGTTGAGTTATATTGAAATCAGAGATAAATATAAGAATGTCTAATGGTATAACGAGCATTATTGGATGCTATTTATTGGTATCTGGAAAGGAAAGGAATTGAAGCTTTGAATTTTAGAAAATCAATTTTATTAGAGTTTTTTTCCCGTGGTTGGACACTCAGTTGAGTGGATCATCACTCAGTCGAGTGGTTTAACTCACCCGAGTGAAGTGGGCAGTCCCTCCTTGCTCGGTCAAGTACCTCTTTCACTCGATCGAGTGAACCAACACTCAGCCGAGTGAAATTGGCCATGTAGCTAAGTGTCACTCCCTACTCTTACTCCTTGCTACCTTATACACTCCCCATGACCACTCAGCCAATTACTTCCATTTTCACCCAAGATTAAGCTAACACTTACCTTAAATGAAGCTAACACCTACGTCAACCAAACCAACATTTATCTAAGATTAAATGGGCACTCACCTATGGTATAACATATGGCTTGTCTAATGCATACTCTTTGTAATTATCAAGGTAAAGTACTTATTGTAATTTGATTAAGTAAGCATTAATTGCGATTTTATTAAGTCTTTATAAGTATAATTGTTATTAAAGCTTGTAATTGCATTGATTCAGCATATGATTACATGATGTACCATATCATTTACTCATAAGTTCAAATACTCTATATATGATATGAGTTATTGAATATTGATACAATTATAAAAATATGTCATATGTATCCTTTTATATCATGGCTTTAAGCCAATATTGAGCTGAGTAAAGTTAAATATGTTAACTCAAGAACATTTATGGATACAATTAAGCCTATGGGCCTTAGTTCAGTTGTGAATTAGATAGGCATATCTAGAGGGATATCGTTGCAGCTGCAATCATCGACCCCATTTTGATCTATCGATTATTCCTTGATGGAACTATTGCTCGACCTTGTTTGGGTCTACCGTTCGATATCTTCGAATATCTATAGTTGATACATTTAGGTATCTATTGTTGGAATTTATCGGTTACATGCATCACATACATGAGCAGAATTTTAAAATTTTTAACCAATATTACTGATCTTACCATGAATATACAATATAACTATATGAGAATAAGAAAAATCACCTTTGATTTTTGTTGAACAGCTGATTTTACTTCGCACCGGGTTGTCGCAAACCACTGTGTCCAAAATCGAACACCTCCAATGAGTAATCCACACTAGAGAAGGATAAATTGAACCAACAATTGGTGTGTAACTAGGAGTGGCCGAAAAACCCTAGAGCTAGCAAGGGAGTGGCGCAAAAAGGAGAGAGAGAATAGAAGAATAAGACTTTCTTATGTGTTTAATCACTTAACCCTAATTCCTCATTGGTTGAACTTTTATAGTCAGGTTAAAATTCCAACTTCTAATGAGATTGGGCTCTTTAAAATTGCTAGAGAATTATTAATTGGGCCTCTGGAATTAATTATAATCATTTGGGCTTAATTAAATCCAAATTAAACCTTTTCATAAAAGACTATGCACAAAACCCACAAACTAGGCCCTTTGTGCAACTAATTAGATTTAAATACCCAAATGGATTCCAAATCCAACTAAATTAAATATATAGGTTCCATAACACTTATGTAACATATATAAATTAATTTGGTCCAAGAAATAGGCCATTAAGGCCTTCTGTATGGAGTTGGCGTGTGGCCCTCTACAGAAGGGCTTCCACACCAGCTCCATTCCTTTGGCCCCTTTATAACTCCTCCAATGGACTTATTAATTATTATATCAGTCTAATAACACTTATAATAGTCCTATGACACTTAGAAGACAATAATAATCAATCATGAAATACATTATTTTAATTAGGTCCAATTTACAGAACATTTCTCAAAAGTTTCGCGGACAATTTTATTTGATCATAATTAATTAAACTCTTTAATTAATTATTATCTTATTCACTTCTCTACCCTCATAATAATATCAAATATTATTATCCTTGTCATTTTACTATTTTATCCTTTTCTCTATATGTGTGTGACCTATTGGGTTCCTGTCCATGTTGGTAGTATAATGTATAATTGTGAGTTCTATCCAAAACTCACACGATTTAAACTCCTTCAAATCATTTTATCAATCCCCAATGATATTTTTTATACATCATTATACAAGTCATGATTGGCCTCTAGCTAGGTATCATGACTACCCAAATGTCAGGAAAGTCATGTGGTTTGACTATACCCTTCCATAAAACAGTTACCGTGCAATTACTCCTTTCACCACTCTTATCTCAATTAGATTCTAAGTATGGATTTCTGTCAACTCATATAAATCTAATTATGTATGTTCTATTAATTTAACCATTGTTCCCAAAATGCCCTCCATGGATCTCTATCCATCTTGGCATTTTACTCTGGCCAGAGATTCTCCGAACAAGGTAATTATAGAATCATGCGAGATAACTTCCCTTATCAAATCTGGGATGGTAAATCCTTTGTCAATCACTCAACTATCTTCAAGTAGGTCATGATATACCCAATCTCCTAACTATGTTCACTCCCAATTAGAAGTAATCAGTTATGGAGTCAAAGTATACCACTTGCTATTTAAGATAACTTTGGTGATCTCAAGTCTAAGGATACTTGCACAACTGCTATGAAGAGATTCCTCACTGACATAGATTTAATATCCATGTGAGGATTCTCTTTGCAGGTCTCAAATGAACTTGTTCTTCTAACAAGCATCCACATGTTAGCTTTGATTATCTTTCATAATCACAGTTATGAGAACCACTGCTTGAACCATTCAAGAAGCATAACATGTGCTAGTCTGTCCGAATTAACAATGTCCTATCTTGTTAATTCTATGACTAGGGATATTTAGATATTAACACATTTGCATGCAATAGACATCTCACATCATGAACACCTTCATGATTACCTTTGTACTGTGTTTATAATATCTAGGACTTTATTCATTAATTTAAGATTTACAAACTCATGTATTTAAACATAGCATTAATAAATGAATGATGCCTTTTATTAAGAATATAAATTTTATACATATGAAAAACATTCCTATTACATGGGCTCTAGGGCATACTCTCTAACATTTATAGTCGAAACTAATTGGTATCTATTGTTTCCATTATCCACCCTATGAACTAGTACTTAGGCAAGCTATTAAAGGTTAAGAAAAAGGTTTTTAAGGATGAAATATACTAATTGTTTCATTTATTATATGTATTCACCATGATTGGGTTTATTATATCTTTTTATCTTAAATTTTCCTTATCTATACAATTGTTTCAACACATTATGACTACTACAAGAATGTTATTAATGTGATAATTGTATGAAGTTTTGCTGACGACTACGGCGAGTAGTCATCCATGTTAATCTTTTTCCCTACTAAGCTTTATAGATTAGCACAAGTTATTTTTTATTGGTGTGGGTTGCTTTTAGGGCATTTCTCAGGGACTTATGTTTACTTCAGGAGGCCAACATGATTCATTCAATATTTTAATTTAGGATATTTTTGGATTATCAATTTTGTTTATTCTTATATTTTCTATTAACTTGAGATCTGATGTAATTATATTGGAGGACTGTAATCTGGATTAAGTTCCCTTTTTGCATGTGGTTATTTATGCATCTATGCATGGTTGGAATGTGATTGCCTTAAGCATGATTGCCTTGTATCAGAATATTATTGTGTGGTCATGCATGTTCAGTATGTATCCTATAGATGATTAGTAAGCATGGTGTGCATCTAGTAGGGTGTCGCATTCATAGTCATTTGTTATAGAGTATTTGATTGGCTTTTAATCCTTTTATTTAACCTTAAAATTCATTCTCTAGTTTCAATATCTCATCTCTTCATCAATATCATGCTAAGTTAAAATGTTATAGTGCTTCACTTATTGAAGAAAGCAAATGAACCAGCTTCACTGATCTCACTATCACAGGAAACTCAACAAAATACTCATAAAATAAGCAATGATACTTGTATTTCTTGCACTAAATTTAGGAAATTTGTAATAACACCTTTTAGGATTCAAAATACCTTAAGATATTAACCTAATAGCCTTCTAACCATAAAAAACTTGGCTTTCCCCTTCATTCATGTAATCATCAATACTTTTCTGGCTTTAAGATTACATAGTTGACAATAACAAGATTGAGTTCGATGAAGGCATGGCAAATTTTTTAGATCCTAATTTAATTGGGATTTTAGGTTTAACAAAGAAGAACACAAGGAAAAAGATGGAAGGAAGGAGATACATATTCTTGTTTTCAGTGAAAAAGAGAATGACAAGGACAAAAATAAGTTAAAAAAAGTTTACAGGATTTTTAGGGGTCACATGCAAGGCATATGGTTGCCATGTTATGTCTGGCGTGCCATATTTACACCATGTGTCATCTTATATGTCATGAGTTGGCATGCCACATGTCAATTAGAGTGCCATATCAGCAATTAACTAATGGAAAAAGGTCAACTTAATGAGTTTGTTAATTTTAGGAGTTAAATTGGTCCAGTTTCCAATGCTGAGGGACAATATTGCACCAAACCAAACTTTGGGGATAAATGACCTTCTTTAGAATATTTTAGAGGCATTTTTGCACATTTAGCCATTGAAGAAATATAGAATATGATTTCATTATCACTCAATCATTAGAATATATTTAAGTTAAAAATGGCAATAAATAAGTATAGTATTTATTTTAGCTTAAATCCAAACTTGCTTCACATAAAGTCTTACCACTATTATACAAATATTTATAATTTAGTTCTAGACACTGTGACCCAAGGTAGCTTAGATCAGGGTTACCTAATGATAAGAATATAATATATTACTGATAACAGATTCAAATATCAAAGTTTCGATCGTAAATTTTAAGCATTGTCTTAAAGATTTTCATGATTCTCCAAGTATTTGCAAATTTTTTAAGTGTTTTAGAAAAATGTGCATAAAAATCTTGGTTTTGACCTCCAGCGGTGGCAAACAGTCATTTGTCACCTAAGGGGTGCCCGTCCATAGGACCTTCTCACCTATAAAGGCTAAATTAGGGGGCGTTTTAGAAAATTCTGGATTAGTGATGAGGGACGGCTGCTCCTCATTGAGAGATGGCCATCCATAGCTCGAAATCCAAAATTTTCCATGTTTTTTGGATTTAAAAAATGGGAGTTTGATTTCAAAAGGATTTCTTCTAGATTTGAGGGATTTTACCTTTAGATTTGGGGAGTTTTGAGTTGGATTGGAACTCTCACTCTTCTTTACGTATAAAATAAAAAATTTAGGGTTTTTAAGAGGGAGAATCACTTTTTTTAATGAGCCACCTTTCGAGAAGAAGTGTAACACCCCAATTCTTGCATTTGACATGCATGACATGTTATAGAGTACGATTAGTTGTCTTGAATCAAGTTTCAAAATTATTGGGATTGAGTAAGATAGAAAATTTAGAAAGAATGCATAGGTAAACATACCAAAGCCAAGAAACCCCGGCACAGGGGACCCGATGGGCAATGTAAGTTTACTATAAAATATGAAAGTACATATCAAAGGGAGTCTAATGGTACAATTTGAGTAAAAATTGAGGTCAAATAGAACTCCAAAAAAGCAAAAGAAGAAAATTTCACGATTTAACGTAGGTTTGACCAAAAGTTTGACTGACCATTGGGAGGCCTTAGAGATCTCCAATTGACTTCAAATTTAACATAAATGCTATAAATAGTGTAGTGACACCCAGGGAACTAAAAAATAACCATTCTGGCAGTTCTGGAATTTAGAGTTTTGGAGTGGCTGCGTAGGTCGCCGAAACTAAAAGTATATTGAAATGATGTTGGAATGAGCTGAAATTTTTATCATATATTCTAATATATGTAGTGACACTTGGGACAAAATTTCAGGACAATCCAATATTAGGATCAAAAATTCATATTTCGAGGTACAAAATAGAAATCGAATTATTTGGGGGGCCAAATCCAAAAATTTGACCATGAAATTTTATACAAATTGATAATTTTAGATAATGATCAGGAGTGTATGATATCAAGTTGGTAGGGTGAACCTAAGTGTCTAAGTGAGTGACAAGTGGCTAATTTTAAAGCCATTGGATTCACTAGTAAATGAGTGAATCTTTGCCAGCCATTTGGGGTATTTAAGAGTCCACTAGAGAAGTCTAGTACCCCCAAAACTCACAGCAAAAATCGATCACCTCCTCCCTCTTTTCTTCTCAAAACAGTAGCTACCCTAAAAAGGCCATTTCCATTATTTTCTTCCTTCTCTCTCCAATTTCCATCAGACCTCAAGCTAATTTTTCATCTAGAGGCACTACAAGACCTCCTCTTCATCATAAAATCATGGCTGGAGCAAGTGGAATTAAGGAAAATAAATATTTTGGGAGAGAGAAAAGTGACAAACTTAGGTAAATTTATGGGTTTTAGCTAGTTTTAATGAGAGTTTTTCATATAGTCATGTAGAATAACATGATTTAAGTTCATTAGCATCAAAGATATGGCAAGAATCAAAGCATAAATTCATGATTTTTCCTTGATGAATTTTGGCCATTAGGTGAATTACAAGGAGAAAGCCAAAACAAGGAAGGAAAAAGGAAAGAGAAGGAAGTTTAGGTGACTTCTAAGCCATTCAAGGTTAGTGGATACTAATTTACGCTTAATTTCATAATTTTTATTGAATTTTCTCTAAATTTTATAGTATGTAACTAAGGAAAAATATGTGAAATGATAAAATAAATTGATATAATATGTTAAAAAGGTGAATTAACATGTGAAGAACATAACATGATGAAGAAAACTATGAGAAAGCCTATGGTTCTTTAGTGGCCGAATGACTTTGTATGGGTTTTCATGAAGAAATTCCATAATAAATGCCTAAAATGATGTGAACTACTAATTATGAGAATGGGAAAGCATGTTAGAATGATAAACCACATGTAAATGGCATGATGAGTATGAGTACATAATGATAACATATGAGTAATTATGAAATATACATGTACAATGATGATGTAATGACATGAGAATATTAATAATGGTATTAAAATCATGTATGACATGTGAATTAAGAGGAAATTATATCATAAGCATGAAAGTTCCAAGTGGTCAAATGATAGTCGTGTGAAAAACTATGTATTTTTATGTGATATATGTGAAATGATATGTATACATGATGTATGTATGTAAATTATACACTTTGGAACGTGAAATGACCATATGATGATGTGACATGATGTGAATGACATAAAATACTACATAATAAGTGACATTGAAGTTATAATACATTGCTCTTAGTGTACAGTGGGTAATCCAGGAGCACTAGATACAATGGCTAGCCATAGGGACATATGTACAGTGGTTGCACCACGAGATTTATCATATCGTACATTTTATAGCTTGCCGGCATACTAATTACTGGGGCGCAGGGTCACGTCAAGTGATCTGGTCCCTATTTACATCATTGGAGTCCTCGTCCCGCTTATCTGGATCGAGGATTTTCACTGGTCATACTAGGGGTAAAATCGTAATTACGAGAATTCCTGTGTAAAAATGAAGTCTTATGAGTAAACGTGCCATAGATGTATTTTATTGATGAAAATGATGAAAAATGAAGTCAAATAAGTTTACAAGGATAAAAATATAATTATACAAGGAATTAAGGACCAATTGGTAATTTGACATTGAAAAATATAATTAATAAAGTTAGGATGGACAACAAGACCAAAAAGGATAAAATTATAATTTTTGAAAAATTCAGGGAATAAATTGAAATTTGCCACCTTATGGAAAAGAAAAATTTAGGGACTAAATTTAAAATTTTACTTTTACAATAAATAAAAAAAATTAAAGAAATTAAGTTAAAAACGATAAATTTTTAAACAAAATGTTAAGTATAGATAATAAATACAAATTTTATAATTGTTGTGTTATTAAATGAAATTTTGTGTAATAGTATCCAACACTAGGCAACAATGTTGCTTAGCGCGTAGTTGTTGTGACTTCGCGCAGGGACAGGTGCTACAAGAGAAGAATTGAAGGTTGAATGGCATGTACATATGACTTAGGGATTTGAGTCCATTTTGTAACTTTAGGTAAAAAAAAATTGTAGTAATTTGTATATGTATGTATATGTGGTTTGTAAACATAGTTGTTATAATTATACTAGGCATGTAATAGGATATATATATGTATATATATGTATGTGTGCCTATGTGATGGGATTGTGATGGAATATAGAAGTGTTGAATGAATGATGGAGTTGTGGAGAAGAAGAATGACCATAGGGAGTGTAAATTTCAATTGCAAGTTTTTGGAAAGCATGAAAATTAAGCCGTTATGCTGCCCAAATTTTTGATCAAAGAAATAGTAATTTACCCTAAGTAAATATCATGTCATATACCCATAATTATAATAACAATAATATTAATCTATTAGATAAAAACCCAATAAGTCGTATGATGATGTAAGCAGTATATTTTCAGACATTAGGGTGTCACAATTTATGGTATCAGAGCTCGGTTTAGTCGTTCCAAAGGTTGGAGTAATAATGCAAGTATAAAACAGTGAATGGATTTATTATATGTACATTCCAATTAAGGATATTGAAATTGTGAAATTAATTGTTACCTGTCTCTGGTGTATTTCAGTGAACAGATGGCTTCTGGCTCCCGATGAGAGGTCCAGCCGGCTGATGGGCTAAGAGCGAGGCTTCAGCTAGCCTAGCAGCAGCTGCAGCTCCGCCTAGACATCAGACACCACCACCTGCACCACAGGTGCCTCCCCTAGCAGCACCACCTGATTTTATGCAGATAATTGCAACTTAGTATATCAGAAAATGCAGGCCCCACAGCCTCAGCCACAGCCGACTAGAGCACCTATCCTGGAACAATTAAAAAGGTTGGGAGCCGAAGACTTTCATGGAAAAGATTAGATAATAGCCACAGAAGCAGAAGAGTTACTAGACAAAATTAAAAGATTATTTGAGACCACAAACAGCCCACCTGAAGAGAAATTGAGGGGTATTATTGCTTTACTTCAGGGACCGGCATACACCTGGTGGAATATAGTAAGAAGGTATGCCCGTGCAGATAGGGTGACCTAGCAGTTCTTTCTACAGCAATTTAATGAAAAATATGTGGGGAGCGAGCATGAGCAGGCCATGGAAAATGCCTTTTGGTGATTGAGATAGGGCAACAAGACTGTACAAGAGTATGATCGAGAATTTGAGAGATTGAGTGCTTACATGGACAATTATCATATTCCTCCAAAGAAACTATGCCAGTTGTTTGAACAAGGCCTTCATAATGACATCAAAAAAGCATTGGCCAAAAAGAATACACCAATCTAATGGAGTTTGTACACGCAGCTATACGAGTCGAGACTATTGATGCTAAGGAAGCTAGTTGCCAGGCCCGGTTTAAGTAGAGAAGAAAACCATCGGTAGCAGATTCCTCTAGGGGCCACAGCAAGAAACAGAAGGGTTCTATTGCCACTCCACAGAATCCTACAGTAGCTCCTGCACAGAGTCAGAAGTCCACAGCTTGGGCTACTCCATCTGCTACTTCCATTGCTAGTACTCCTCGAGGTTCCACTAGATACAGCAACCCCATATGTGAGCATTGTGGGAGACATCATCCAGGTGAGTGTTGGAGGCTGACAGGAGCATGCCTGAGGTGTAGGTCTCATGAGCACTTGTAAAAAGACTGTCCTAGACCATCAGGGGTTACATCAGATAGGTCCCCTACCACAGCAGCCAAAGGCAGAGGTAGAGGTGGACCATCAGGAGCTGTACCAACAAAAGGGGGTGCACAAAGACCATCATTGGGAGAAGGGCGACCGCAGACACGTACCTATGCAGTTAGGGCTAGAGAAGACCAGGAGGCCCCAGATGTCATAGTGGGTAAGTTGTGCTTGTTTGATACACCCATTTATGCTTTAATTGATCCTGGGTCTACACATTCATACCTTAGTACAAAAATTGTACATGGGAAGGGTTTGATTAGTTCACAGTTAGAACACGATATTTTGGTAAGCAATCCTTTAGGGCACCATGTAGTAGTGAATAAAGTATACCCAAATTGTCCTATCCAAATACAGCAAACTCTTTTCCCTGCAAATTTGATCGAGTTACCTTTTCATAAGTTTGACGTCATACTAGGGATGGATTGGTTGTGTAAACACCAAGCAAATGTCAAATGTCATTTGAAAAGAGTCATTTTATTTACCCCAGAGGGACAAGAAATTACAGTTGTAGGTGAGAGATCTAGTTTTTTGTCAAACATCATTTCAGCTACAGTGGCATATAGGTGCATTAGGAAAGGATGTGAAGCTTATTTGGCTTATGTGATGGAAACAAAAGAAGAGAAGTTTAAAGTTAGTGACGTGCCAACTGTTTGTGATTTTGCTGATGTTTTTCCCGATGAGCTACCGAGGTTGCCACCAGAGAGGGAAGTGGAGTTCTTTATAGATGTGATACCCGGTACAACTCCAATTTCCAAAGCTCCATATCGTATGGCACCAGTAGAACTGAAAGAATTAAAGATACAGTTACAGGAGTTGCTAGACAAAGGATTCATTCGTCCCAGTGTGTCACCATGGGGAGCTCCAGTTTTATTTGTCAAGAAAAAAGATGGTTCCTTGCGACTTTGCATTGATTATCGAGAGCTGAATAAGGTGACTATCAAGAACTAGTATCCCCTGCCCAGGATTGATGATTTATTTGATCAACTAAGAGGAGCAAGTATGTTCTCCAAAATTGATTTGAAATCAGGTTATTACCAACTTCGGGTTAAAGAGGTATAAGTACCAAAGACAGCTTTTCGTACACGATATGGTCACTATAAATTCTTGGTCATGCCATTCGGACTCACTAATGCACCAGCGGCTTTCATGGATCTGATGAATCGAATTTTCCATCCATACCTAGATCAATTTATTGTGATATTTATTAATGACATCTTAATTTACTACAAAACTCCTGAAGAACATTATAAGCATTTACGGATCGTGCTACAAATTCTAAGAGACAAACAACTATATGCAAAGTTCAACAAATGTGACTTTTGGCTCAAAGAAGTCTCCTTTTTGGGCCATGTGATCACTACAGAAGGAATCAAAGTGGATCCAATGAAGACTAAAGCCATTTTAGAATGGAAGCCATCCAAAAATGTATCCCAAGTCAGAAGTTTTCTTGGACTAGCTAGCTATTATAGAAGATTTGTAAAAGGGTTCTCCATGATTGCTTCTCCACTGACCAAACTACTACAAAAAAATATCAAGTTTATGTGGACAGATAAGTGCCAGGAGAGTTTTGAAAGATTGAAAACTATGTTGACTGAAGCTCCCATCCTCACCCAACCTACTATAGGTAAATCTTTTGTGATTTATAACGATGCTTCCAGGAATGGGCTAGGATGTGTCCTTATGCAAGGAGGTAAAGTTATAGCTTATGCTTCTCGACAACTTAAGTCTCACGAAAGGAATTATCCTACTCATGACTTGGAGCTTGCAGCAATTGTCTTTGCCTTAAAAATCTGGAGACATTATTTATATGGTGAGAAATGCTACATCTACACCAATCATAAGAGTTTAAAGTACTTGCCAACACAGAAAGAACTCAACTTAAGACAAAGAAAGTGGCTAGAACTCATCAAAGACTACGACTGTTTGATTGATTACCACCCTGGCAAGGCGAACATTATTGCAGATGCCCTTAGCAAAAAAACATTTATCTGCTTTAAGAGCCATGAATATTGAATTCAGCACAGGTCAAGATGGAGCATTAGTAGCAGAAGTTCAAGCCCGGCCTAGTCAGCAACAACGGGTACGAGTCACTGAGCGACAAGATGATCAATTGGTTTGCATTATTTCTCAAATTCAAGCTGGAGAAAACAGTGATTTCTCTCTTGACCATGATGACTGCCTATACTATAAAGGCAGGCTTTGTGTACCAAATGATGTTGAATTAAAGAAGAAACTTTTGACTGAAGCCCACCATAGCAAATACACCATTCATCCAGGTAGCAACAAGATGTATCAGGATTTAAAATCAGTCTATTGGTGGCCAGGGATGAAAAGAGTTATTGCCGAGTTTGTTACTCGATGTTTGACTTGTCAACAGGTGAAAGTCGAACACCAAGTCCCCTATGAGTTACTGCATCCTATCACTATATCGAAATGGAAATAGGAGCGAGTAACTATGAATTTTGTAGTAGGACTACCATTGACCAGAAAACAACATGACTCCATTTGGATCATTGTAGATAGGTTCACAAAGTTCGCTCATTTCTTACCAGTGAGAGTCGACTTTTCTTTGAGCAGATTGGCAGAAATTTATATCAACGAGATAGTTCGACTGCATGGTGTTCCCATTTCCATCATTTCAGATAGGGACCCTCGTTTTACTTCCAAATTTTGGCAGAAGTTGCAAGAAGCATTGGGAACTCGCTTGGATTATAGTACAACATTCCACCCCCAGACAGATGGACAGTCCGAGCGAGCAATACAAATTCTAGAAGACATGTTGCGATGTTGCATCCTGGAGTTTGGGAACAATTGGGAAAAGTACCTTCCTTTGGTAGAATTCGCCTACAACAACAGCTATCAGTCCAGCATCAAAATGGCACCATATGAAGCATTGTATGGAAGGAAATGCAGAACTTCAGTATGTTGGACCGAGTTAAGTGAAAGCAAACTAGTGGGTCCAGATTTAATTCAAGAAATGGAGGAAAAAGTTAAACTAATCATAGATAACTTGAAAGCAGCAACAGATAGACAAAAATCTTATGCAGATTTGAAAAGAAAAGACATAGAATTCAGCATGGGTGACAAAGTTTTCCTCAAAGTCTCTCCATGGAGAAAAATTCTCAGATTTGGAAAGAAAGGCAAGCTGAGCCCCAGGTTTATTGGACCTTACGAAGTGCTATAGCGAGTTGGACCTGTTGCTTACAGACTTAATGTACCTTCAGAATTAGGAAAAATTCATGATGTGTTTTACATATCCATGTTGAGAAGATACCAGTCAGATCCTTTCCACGTCATCACACCAACTGAAGTACAATTGTGGACTGATCTATCTTATAATGAGGAACCAGTAAGAATTCTGGCCAAAGAAATCAGACAGTTCAGGAACAAATGCATACCACTCGTCAAAGTACTCTGGACCCGACATAACGCAGAGGAAGCCACATGGGAATCAGAGGATGTAATGAGAAGGCAATATCCACAGTTATTTACTTCAGGTAAATTTCGAGGATGAAATTTTATTTACAAGGGGAGTACTGTAACACCCCAATTCTTGCATTTGACATGCATGGCATGTTATAGAGCATGATTAGTTGTCTTGAATCAAGTTTCAAGATCATCGGGATTGAGTAAGATAGAAAATTTAGAAAGAATGCATAGGTAAACATGCCCAAACCAGGAAACCCAGGGACGGGGGACCCGATGGGCAGTGTAAGTTTAATATAAATTATGAAAGTACATATCAAAGGGTTTCTAATGGTACAATTTGAATAAAAATTGAGGTCAAATAGATCTCCAAAAAAGGAAAAGAAGAAAATTTCACGTTTTGGCGTAGGTTTGATCAAAAGTTTGACTGATCATTAGGAGGCCTTAGAGATCTCCAATTGACTTCAAATTTAACATACATGTTATAAATGGTGTAGTGACACCCAGGGAACTGAAAAATAACCATTCTGACAGTTCTGGAATTTAAAGTTTCGGAGTGGCTGCGTAGGCCACCGAAACTAAAAGTATATTGAAATGATATTGGAATGAGCTAAAATATTTACCATATATTCTAATATATGTAGTGATACTCGGGACAAAATTTTAGGACAATTGGATATCGGGATCAAAAATTCATTTTTTGGGATGCAAAACCAAAATCGGGTTATTTGGGGGGCCAAATCCAAAAATTTGACCATGTAATTTTATATGAATTGGTAATTTTGGATAATGATTAGGAGTATCAAAAATTCATTTTTTGGGATGCAAAACCAAAATCGGGTTATTTGGGGGGCCAAATCCAAAAATTTGACCATGTAATTTTATATGAATTGGTAATTTTGGATAATGATTAGGAGTGTGTGATATCAAGTTGGTAGGGTGAACCTAAGTGTCTAAGTGAGTGATAAGTGGCTAATTTTAAAGCCATTGGATTCACTAGTAAATGAGTGAATCTTGGCCAGCCATTTGGGGTATTTAAGAGTCCTCTAGAGAAGTCTGGAACCCCCAAAAATTACAGCAAAAATCAATCTCCTCCTCCCTCTTTTCTACTCAAAATCGTACCTACCCTAAAAAGGCCATTTCAACCATTTTCTTCCTTCTCTCTCAAATTTCCATCAGACCTCAAACTAATTTTTCGTTTAGAGGCACTAAAAGACCTTCTCTTCATCATAGAATCACGACTGGAGCAAGTGGAATTGAGGAAAATAAATATTTGGGGAGAGAGAAAAGTGACAAACTTAGGTAAATTTATGGGTTTTAGCTAGTTTTAATGAGAGTTTTTCATATAGTCATGTAGAATAACATGATTTAAGTTCATTAGCATCAAAGATATGGCAAGAATCAAAGCATAAATTCATGATTTGTCCTTGATGAATTTTGGCCATTAGGTGAATTACAAGGAGAAAGCCAAAACAAGGAAGGAAAAGGGAAAGAGAAGGAAGTTTAGGTGACTTCTAGGCCATTCAAGGTTAGTGGATACTAAATTACACTTAATTTCATAATTTTTATTGAATTTTCTCTAAATTTTACATTATGTAACTAAGGAAAAGTATGTGAAATGATGAAAAAAATTGATATAATATGTTAAAAGGATGAATTAACATGTGAAGAACATAAAATGATGAAGAAAACTATGAGAAAGCCTATGGTCCTTTAGTGGCCGAATGACTTTGTATGGGTTTTCATGAAGAAATTCCATAATAAATGCCTAAAATGATGTGAACTACTAATTATGAGAATGGAAAAGCATGTTAGAATGATAAACCATATGTAAATGGCATGATGAGTATGAGTACATAATGATAACATATGTGTAATTATGAAATATACATGTACAATGATGATGTAATGACATGAGAATATTAATAATGGTATTAAAATCATGTATGACATGTGAATTAAGAGGAAATTATATTATAAGAATGAAAGCTCCAAGTGGCCAAATGATAGCCATGTGAAAAACTATGTATTTTTATCTGATATATGTGAAATATGTGAAATGATATGTATACATGATGTATGTATGTAAATTATACACTTGGGAACGTGACATGACCACATGATGATGTGACATGATGTGAATGACATAAAATACTACATAATAAGTGACATTGAAGTTATAATACATTGCCCTTAGTGTACAGTGGGTAATCCAGGAGCACTAGATATAATGGCTAGCCATAGGGACATATGTACCGCAGTCGCACCACAAGATTTATCATATCGTACATTTTATAGCTTGCCGGCACACTAATTACTGGGGCGCGGGGTCACGTCAAGTGATCTGGTCCCTATTTACATCATCGAAGTCCTCGTCTCACTTATCTGGATCGAGGATTTTCACTGGTCATACTAGGGGAAAAATCGTAATTATGAGTATTTCTGTGTAAAAATGAAGTCTTATGAGTAAAAGTGCCATTCATGTATTTTATTGATGAAAATGATGAAAAATGAAGTCAAATAAATTAACAAGGATAAAAATATAAATATACAAGGAATTAAGGACCAATTGGTAATTTGGCATTGAAAAATATGATTAATAAAGTTAGGATGCACAACAAGACCAAAAAGGATAAAATTATAATTTTTGAAAAATTCAGGGACTAAATTAAAATTTACCACCTTATGGAAAAGAAAAATTTAGGGACTAAATTTAAAATTTTACTTTTGCAATAAATAAAAAAAATGAATTAAAGAAATTAAGTTAAAAACGATAAATTTTTAAACAAAATGTTAAGTATAGATAATAAATACAAATTTTATAATTGTTGTGTAATTAAATGAAATTTTATATAATAGTATCCAACACTAGGCAACAATGTTGCTTAGCGCGTAGTTGTTGTGATTTCGCGCAGGGACAGGTGCTGCAAGAGAAGAATTGAAGGTTGAATGGCATGTATATATGACTTGGGGACTTGAGTCCATTTTGTAGCTTTAGGTAAAAAAAATTGTAATAATTTGTATATGTAAGTATATGTGGTTTGTAAACATAGTTGTTATAATTATACTGGGCATGTAATAGGATATATATATATGTATATATATGTATGTGTGCCTATGTGATGGGATTGTGATGGAATATAGAAGTGTTGAATGAATGATGGTGTTGTGGAGAAGAAGAATGACCATAGGGAGTGTAAATTTAAATTGCAGGTTTTTGGAAAGCATGAAAATTAAACCGTTATGCTGCCCAAATTTTTTACCAAAGAAATAGTAATTTACCCTAAATAAATATCATGTTGTCATATACCCATAATTATAATGACAATAATATTAATCCATTAGATAAAAACCCAATAAGTCGTATGATGACGTAAGAAGTATTTTGTCAGACATTAAGGTGTCATAATTTATGGTATCAGAGCCCGATTTAGTCGTTACTAAGATCGGAGTAATAATGCAAGTATAAAACAATGAATGGATTTGTTATATGTACATGCCAATTAAGGATAATGAAATTGTGAAATTAATTTTTATCTATCTCTGGTGTATTTCAGTGAACAGATGGCTTCTTGCTCCCGACGAGAGGTCCAGCCGGCTGATGGGGCTGAGAGCGAGGCTTCAGCTAGCCTAGCAGCAGTTGCAGCTCCGCCTAGACATCAGACACCACCACCCACACCACAGGTGCCTCCCCCAGCAGCACCACCTGATTTTATGCAGATAATTACGGACTTAGTATATCAGAAAATGCAGGCCCCACAGCCTCAGCCATAGCCGCCGCCACAACCAGCTAGAGCACCTATCCTGGAACAATTCAAAGGGTTGGGAGCCGAAGACTTTCATGGAAAAGATCAGATAACAGCCACAGAAGCAGAAGAGTGGCTAGACAAAATTAAAAGATTATTTGAGATCACAAACAGCCCACCTAAAGAGAAATTGAGGGTATTATTGCTTTACTTTAGGGCCCGGCATACACCTGGTGGAATACAGTAAGAAAATATGCCCCTGCAGACAGGGTGACCTGCCAGTTCTTTCTACAGGAATTTAATGAAAAATATGTGGGGAGAGAGCATCAGCGGGCCATAGAGAATGCCTTTTGGCGATTGAGACAGGGCAACAGGACTGTACAAGAGTATGATCAAGAATTTTAGAGATTGAGTGCTTACATGGAAAATTATCATATTCCTCCAGAGAAACTATACCAATTTTTTGAACAAGGCCTTCATAATGACATCAAAAAAGCATTGGCCAATCAAGAATACATCAATCAAATTGAGTTAGTACATGCAGCTATACGAGCCGAGACTATTGATGTTGAGGAAGCTGGTCGCCAGGCCCGATTTAAGTAGAGAAGAAAACCATCGATAGCATATTCCTCAGGGGGCCATAGCAAGAAATAGAAGGGTTTTATTGCCACTCTACATAATCCTACAGCAGCTCCTGCACAGAGTCAGAAGTCTACAGCTTGGGCTACTCTATCTGCTACTTCCATTGCTAGTACTCCTCGGGGTTCCACTAGATACAGCAACCCTATATGTGAGCATTGTGGGAGACATCATCCAGGTGAGTGTTGGAGGCTGACAGGAGCATGCCTGAGGTGTGGGTCTCATGAGCACTTGTAAAAAGACTGTCCTAGACCATCAGGGGTTACATCAGATAGGTCCCCTACCACAGCAGCCAAAGGCAGAGGTAGAGGTGGACCATCAGGAGCTGCCCCAACAAAAAGGGGTGCACAAAGACCATCATTGGGAGAAGGGCGACCACAGACACGTACCTATGCAGTTAGGGCTAGAGAAGACCAGGAGGCCCCAGATGTCATAGTGGGTAAGTTTTGCTTGTTTGATACACCCATTTATGCTTTAATTGATCCTGGGTCTACACATTCATACCTTAGTACAAAAATTGCACATGGGAAGGGTTTGATTAGTTCACAGTTAGAACACGATATTTTGGTAAGCAATCCTTTAGGGCACCATGTAGTAGTGAATAAAGTATACCCAAATTGCCCTATCCAAATACAACAAACTCTTTTACCTATAAATTTGATTGAGTTACCTTTTTATGAGTTTGACGTCATACTAGGGATGGATTGGTTGTGTAAACACTGATAATCTTGTTTTTAGCGTTTATTTTCTGGATAATTTTGTGCGTTTTAGTGTCTCATCTTGCTTGTTTTTAGTGTTTTAAGACTATATTATTGTTTCTTATTTGTATTTTAGTTATTTTGTTTAATTTAAAGTTTTTAGGTGATTAATGGTCTTAAATTTTACTTTTTGCAGAAAATTTTGCTAAGGCACGGCCGAGACAAATTGTCCCAGCCGTGCCCAATCAAGGAGTCAAAGCGCACCGTTTCATTAAAAGTCGCGGCTGAGACAAATTGTCCAAGCCGTGGCTATAGCAAATTTCAAAACGCGCCGTTTCATTAAAGGTCGTAGCTGAGACAAAGTGTCCCAGCCGTAGCCATGGCAGCCTGCGGAGCACTTTTGATCCAGAAGCTTGACACGGCTGAGACAAAAGTGTCCCAGTCGTGGCCTCTTGGACAACTCTATAAAAGCTGCGAATTTTTTTGCTTAAGAGAGTCTCTTTTCTAGGGTTTCGTGCTTATAATGTTTAGGTAGAGTAGAAAATGCAGTTTTTCATACTTTATGGGTTTTTCCTCCTTTGATTTTGAGTTTTACTTGTAAAAATTACACTTTTAACTTAGTTTTACTTTAAGAATACAAAGATAGTTATAGTTTTAGTCTCTAGTTTGAAGATTACTGCTTACAATCAAATTGTTGTTTGGAGAAGAAGAGGAGGAGCTTCATGAACTTCAAATCTTCAGCTTTAAATGGGTTCTATAGTTTTCACTTTTACTTTGTTAAATTTTTACATTATGGATAGTGAGTAGTTGTTTTTGTTGCTTGGAGGAGCTTTGAATCCCCTACTCACAATGTGAATATTGAGCATATTTTGATCTTTACATGAATGAATGGTCTATTTTACTGTTACTTATTTATATTTTATGGGTTTTCAATCTATTGAGTTAATTTCCATACATAGATGAATGATGTTTATCATATATCTTTGAATGTGTATTAAGTCTAGTGGATTGAAGTCCATGTATAATCTTGCTCAGTTTTTCCTTCATGAATGCTGTATTATTTTAGATGGCTCCGGAATGGGATTCTAAATGTGCAGTAATTGTGATTTTAGGACTAGAGTGTGGAGTGAAATGGATGAGATTTGGGTTGTTTGGCTCCGGAATGGGAAGGCAAACCAAACTTAGGATGTTAGACCCATGCATAGGCTAGTTGTTGAGTTGGCTACGGAATGGGAAGTTTAGCAACTAGAATAGCTGGCTCCGGAATGGGAAGCTTGGGTTAAGAGGGTTATCCCGAATTTGTTCATGTATACTTTTAGGTAAAAATTTATTCACATTTGGGTATGGGGTGGATAAGTGAACCCGAGCAACGCTTGATTTCTATAGATTTTTATATTTGCTAATTTTTCAGAATTTAATACACTGAATTTAAATTTCTCTATTTTACATACTTAGGTTTTTAAGTTACATTATATAAATCAAACAATTCATACACACAACAATTGGGAATTCTTTAGCATACAATTAATCCTCACAGTCTACACACACACATTTCCTTTGGGTTCGATATTGAGGGTCCTAACTATACCCCACTTTATTACTTGTCGATCTAGTGCACTTGCTAGGGTCGCAACAAGTTTTTGGCGCCGTTGCTGGGGAAATTGGCGTTATTAGTAAGCTGTGATTATTGTTTGCATGTGTTTTCTTTTCCTTATTTTGTTTTTTTTATTCTTTTCAGGTAAAATTGGTGCATGAATAGAACAAGACAAGAGCAATTACTACCTTTTGATCCTGAAATCGAGAGGACTCTACACCAAAGAAAGAGGGATAATAGAGATAACGAGATGGAGCACGATCCTCCTCTTGATGAGTTTCCTCCCGAGAATGAACAAATGCCGAGGGCACATGAACAAATGCCAGGGGCAAGAAGAGAATAAATGCCTAGGCAAAGGACTATAAGAGACTACGCTGTGCCAAGGTGGAATGAAGATCACCGAACAATTGTATTACCGAGAGGAGTACAATTTGAGCTCAAACCAGCCACCATTACCATGGTACAGAGGAATCAGTTCTCCGGTTCAGAAGTAGAGGATCCAGCTCAGCATATCGACATATTTCTGGAAGTGAGTGACACTGTTCAAATTTCGGGTGTTAGTACGGATGCAGTGAGGTTGAAGCTGTTTCCATTCACCTTGATTGGCAAGGCAAGAGAGTGGTTGCAAATGTTACCACGTCAGTCAATATGGACATGGGATCAAATGCAAGAAAGGTTTTTAATGAGATTCTTTCCTCCAACAAAGACTGCAAGCATCCGAAATAGCATCATGAGTTTCCATCAAATGAATGAAGAGCCTTTTCATGAGGCTTGGGAGAGGTTTAGAAGATTATTGAGAAGCTGTCCACATCATGAAATAGCTGTCTACCAATTGATGACCATCTTTTATGCGGGAGTTACACCTCAAACAAGGTCATTATTAGATGCAGCATCGGCAGGATCTTTCTTGAACAAGCTGCCTGAGGACGCTTTTCAGTTGTTGGATGAGATGGCAGCAAATGACTCACAATGGACTGCCCCTAGATCAATCCCAAGGAGATAAGGTTTACACAATGTGGATGAGGTAGCACTGTTAAAAGCACAGCTAGAATTGGTAAAAAAGGAGTTGAGTGGTTTGAAAGTTCAAAATGTGGCTGCAGTAAATCAAGGGAGTGGACCGTGTGAAAGCGAGCAAGTTATCCAAGAAGGAGGAGTTGTAGGTGATGTAAATGCATTAGGTGATTTTAGAAGGAATGATCCCTACAGCAATTCATATAATCCGGGATGGAGGAATCACCCTAATTTCTCCTGGAAGGATGGGAATCAACAAGCTTCATCTTCTCAATCACAACCAAGAGCACCTTATCACTCAAATGTCTATCATAGTCAAGCTCAACCCCACCAACCACAAGCCACCAATCACTACCAAGTCCCCTATCCACCAAATCACCATCAAGGGAAAAACTCTAATCAACCTCAACCATACCACCCACCGGGATTTCAATCAAGACCACCCATTCAAGAAAAGAAGCCAAATTTAGAAGACATTTTTGCTAGTTTCATGAATAGCCAACAATAATTCATGGCGAGTCAAGATTCAAGGTGGAAATCTCAAGAGCAATGGAACAGAAATCAAGATGCTTCAATGAGAAATTTGGAGACTCAATTGGGTCAACTTGCAACTTCAATTTCAAACAGACAACCAGGGACATTTCCTTCAAATGTGGACCGCAATCCCAAAGAGGAGGCCAAAGCAATCACTTTGAGAAGCTGCAAGCACGAGAGGAAGAAAGAGGTAAATCACCAACTTCATTAACTAATTTGGAGGAACCAACATGGAAGGTAAGTACTTCTAACTCTAGAGTAGAGGTAGATGTGGATGCTCCAAGGAATGACAAGGGAAAGAGTATAGTGAATCCGAACATAGAGGATCTTGATATCAATAGGTTGCCATTTCCTGCTGTAGCTAGGAAGGAGAAGAAAAACGAGCAATTGGCTAGGTTTCTAGAAATGTTTATGAAATTGCATATTAACTTGCCTTTTGCTGAAGCCCTAGCACACATGCCCAACTATGCTAAGTTTATGAAAGAACTTTGTTCTAATAAAAAGAAATTAGAAGGGTATGGAACTGTGCAACTCACTGAGAACTGTAGTGCAATTATAATGAATAAGATCCCGGAGAAATTGGAAGATCCAGGTAGCTTTACTCTACCTTGCGAAATTGGTGAAACTTTTGTTGGAAACGCTTTATGTGATCTAGGAGCCAGCATTAATTTAATGCCTTATTCTATGTGCAGGAAACTCAATTTAGGCGATCTCAAGGAAACAGGAATGAGACTTCAACTTGCAGATAGATCGGTGAGAAGGCCAAAGGGAGTTATTGAGGACTTGCTGGTAAAAGTAGGAAAATTCATTTTTCCCGTGGATTTTGTAGTCATGGAAATGGAGGAAGATAGGAAAGTACCCCTTATCGTGGGAAGACCATTTTTGAACACTACAAAGGCTTTGATTGATGTTCATGGGCAAAAGGTTACTCTTCGATTCAACAACGAAGAACTGGTGGTAGACATGAACAAGTCTCAGAAATATCCATCAAGTGACCTAGAAGAGTCAATCTACTTCATGGACAAAATCGACGAATGTGTAGAGGAAGTGCAAGAAAAAGTACTACTAAATGATCCAATAAATTCAAGTTTGATGCATTCCTTGGAAAATGAAGAATTGGATGGAGTAAAAGAAGAATTAATAGCAGCTGTGGTGAAAGACTGCGAGGAGGAAAATTCAAAGCAAGAGAAAATCACTTTGCAAGAGGGAGAATTGAAATCTGAACTAAAACCTCTTCCTTCTCATTTAAAGTATATATTTTTGGAAAGAGAAGAAAAGCCAGTGATTATTTCTTCTTTGTTGACAGGTGTTGAAGAAGAGACGCTGCTCAAGGTGTTGAAAAAATACAAAGAAGCAATAAGATGGGAGACAGCGGACTTGAAGGGTATTAATCCAAGTTACTGCACACACTGGATTCTTATGGAGGAGGAATGCAAACCGGTCGCTCAACCCCAAAGACGGCTCAATCTAGCTATGCAAGAGGTTGTGAAGAAAGAGGTACTTAAACTGCTTGATTCAGGTATAATCTATCCGATCTCTGATAGTAAATGGGTTAGCCCAGTGCAATGCGTTCCTAAGAAAGGGGGAATGACAGTAGTAAAAAATGAATTAAATGAACTAATCCCCACTAGGACGGTCACAGGTTGGAGGGTGTGCATAGACTATAGGAGATTGAATCATACCACCAGAAAAGATCATTTCCCTTTGCCATTTATTGATCAGATGTTAGACAGGTTAGCAGGTAATAGGTTCTATTATTTTTTAGACGGGTATTCGGGATATCTGCAAGTCCCCATAGCCCCTGAAGATCAGGAGAAAACCACCTTTACCTGTCCTTATGGCACTTTCGCCTATAGGAGGATGTCTTTTGGCTTGTGCAATGCGCCGGCTACATTTCAGCGGTGCATGATGGCAATTTTCCATGATTTTATAGAGAAATTTATGGAGGTATTCATGGATGACTTCACCATATACGGGCTTGACTTTGAGAGCTGCTTAGAGCATCTCGACTTAGTGTTAAGTAGGTGTAAAAAGACCAACTTAGTGCTAAATTGGGAAAAATGCCACTTTATGGTGAGGGAAGGCATAGTTTTGGGGCATAAGATTTCTGAGAAGGGGATTGAGGTGGACAAAGCAAAAATAGAGGTTATAGAGAAGCTTCCACCACCGACCAATGTTAAGGGAGTAAGGAGTTTTCTAGGGCATGCAGGTTTTTATAGAAGGTTTATAAAGGATTTTTCAAAAATTGCGAAACCTTTGTCAAATTTGTTAATGAAAGATGCTCCTTTTGATTTTGATGATGAATGTTTATTGGCTTTTGAATTGTTGAAGCAAAGGCTTATTTCAGCTCCGGTGATCATATCTCCGGATTGGAATTTGCCCTTTGAGCTAATGTGTGATGCGAGTGATTTTGCAGTGGGAGCAGTGCTCGGACAACTGCAAGAGAAAGTCTTTTGTGCTATTTATTACGCAAGCCACACTTTAACAGGAGCTCAAGTTAATTACACCACAACTGAAAAGGAGCTTCTTGCTATTGTATTCGCCTTTGAAAAGTTTCGATTGTATCTACTTGGAGCAAAAATTATGGTGTGGTCTGATCATGCAGCACTAAGGCATCTCTTTGCCAAGAAGGAATCCAAGCCAAGATTGATAAGATGGGTACTCCTCTTGCAAGAATTCGATTTAGAGATCAAAGACAAGAAGGGAGCAGAGAATCATGTGGCGGATCATTTGTCAAGATTAGAGCACGATCATGTTGAGAAAGGGGAGATTGTGGACTTATTCCCTGATGAGCGTATTTGTACATTATTTGTTTGTGAAATCTCTGCACCTTGGTTCGCTAATGTGGCAAATTTTCTCGCAGGTGGTTATATGCCAAGGGACTTCACATGGCAACAAAGAAAGAAGCTGCAAGCCGATGCAAAGCATTACATTTGGGATGATCCTTACCTTTTCCGTCTTTGTGCTGACCAAGTACTAAGAAGGTGTATCCCCAATGAAGAGCAAGCAGAAATTATTCGAGCCTGTCATAGTGGAGAAGCTGGTGGACATCATGGACCTAATAGAACGGCAAAAATGGCACCCAAACGATCTCGTCCCGATACTGGTGCTTCATCATTTGCCCCTCAAGGGTCCTCTAAAGTTAAGGTTCCAGCATGGGTGCCCTCAGAATTTACGAATTGGTGGGCCATATTTCACAAGCAAGAGTATCTAGCTACCCCTCGCCTAAATATGGGAGTTATGGCGGAGTTTGGCTTCCAGAATGAATTAGAAAGATTGTTTAATGGTGCAGATTGGAAAGTCTTTTATAAGCGAAATGAGCAGGTCTACCCTCATTTGGTCCGTGATTTTTTTAGCACAGCCAATATCAGAATGGGAGTGGATAGTCACGATGATCCGGGCCATGTGAGTTTTTGGCTCGACGGCAGTCCATATCAGATGAACTTCAATGCATTTTCGGAAGTCTTGGGTTTCGACCAACATGCTTCCCAGGACATTACCCATCTCAACAAACAAGAAATCTGGATGGGCATTTGTGATCCCGAGGATCCTACCTATTTTAACCCCAAGAATACCAAGGCACATCACCTGAGGGATCATTCACTGCGAATTATGCATCGGTATTTAGCCCTGGCCTTCTTTAGCCATCTTGGTGGGCCCGAAAATGTTAATGCTAGCGAGGCCACCATTTTGTATGCGATGCATAATGGAATTCGGTTAAATGGGGCTGCTTTCATTGCCAACAAGGTCTTGGATTTGTGTTCATTCCCAAAGCGGGATTCGAAGCTAGCCATAGGAGGGTTTGTAACTACTTTGGCCCGTTTCTTTAACCATACCAGATTGGGTGCTGCAGCTGACAAGCCAATGATTATTGATCGGAAAATGCTGAGGAACATGGCTGTACTGATTGACGACCCTCGCTTTCCAGGGCAAGGACATTTGGTAGTTTCGGGGCGAGCTTTATATCGTGCAGCTGTGCACAAGGGAGCCACGGAATTGGAGCGACCTAAAGCTGAAACATCTGCCTTGTCCTCTGAGCAGTACAATGCTCTTAATACCCGACTTGACAGCATCTCTCAAAGGATGGACTCCGAGTTCACATCCATCACGCAGCGGATGGATGACATTATTACAGCTCTCGGCATGCTGCAATCCCGATTCGACAGCCAGTTTCCGCCTCCACCACCGCCCTCCTCACCATGATTTCAGGGATTTTTCCTCCACTCATCCCTCCATTGTTGTTTATATTCTTTTGGTCTTTTTCTGGGGTCAGCAAAAGTTTTAAGTGTGGGGTGAGGGTTTGAGGATGAAGATTGTTTGCCTTAATTTTTCTGTTTTTGCTTTTGATGTTGTTTCTTTTAGTTGTGGGATGTTTTTTTTTTTAGTTTTTTCTTTTGTGTTATGACTGTAGTTTGTTAATTGGATTTCTTTCATGTTTTTCCATTTTTTTTATATATAGTTTTTATCTTGATGTTTGATTTTGATATTAGTTCTCTTCTTTTGTGTTTGAAAGTTGTATTACATTATGCATTTCTTAGTGTCGATTTAGTTTATTTTTTTAGACTGTTAATTACTCTTACAATTAGCCCAAATTTGCCAGTTAATCTTGTCTAGAATCAATTTGAACTTAAAATTTGAACTGCTTATTTAGGAGGTTTAAGTAGCCAGAGAGTAGTAGTATTGTTCAGGGAAGTTCTTCTTTTGAATTGATCTCGATTGATTATATACCATTCAATTTCTAACTTAATGAGCACGGTAGGCTAAGTTTTATGAAATTAAAACCAGTGAGTAAAAGCATTTGAGTGAAAAAAATTCTATAATAGTTAGAACCTTCCTCATCATCCTTCGAAACAAATATTCAACTCAAATAAGATTAGGATATGACCCAGGCAGCCTTCTTTGGCAACTAATTTTTGAATGACTTTTGACTTACCCTTAGTAAATTTTACCATTGTTAGCCCCTTTGAGCTTAATTGGTATGCTAAAAGCGTACTATTTAATTTTTCTTGATTACACTTATGCTAAACCATGCAGCCTAAAATGCCTTTGTCTATCCCATTTCTGAATTGGCCACTCTAGGTTGGGAAATGAAATTTGTATGATTAGGTTTGATAAACTTCTGATTATCAGTTGAGAAGAAAAGGGAAGTTGAAGTTTAAGGTTGATAAACAATTAGTGTTTTTGGTGCCCTTCTTAGTAAGTGAATGAAAATTTCACTGTTAAAAAAAATCAGTTATTATGTTGCAGAAAATAAGCGTGGGGTACCTAGCATTTATAGGAAGTATCATTTATATTGCTTCCTACAATTTTGAGAATCCAACTAATGTTCTGAGATTAGTTTCCCTTCTTACAATGATAGAGCATGAATTTTGAAGGGGTTATTTTCTTGAGAAAGTTAGGTGAGTTGTATTTTGGATAGTGTGGCTAATTCTGTTTTGCTAGCCTTATCAAATTTTTTTTTGGAACCTTTGCCCTATCCCCATTACAACCTTAATGTAAGCCCTGGTGATCCAGTTTTGTTTTGAGTTGTTTAGTGGAGATGACCCTTGTGGTTCAGGTGCTAAAGGAGAGGCTTATGACTATTCTGATTTGCAAGCACTAAATTGTTGCAGTTCTTTGTTTGCTTGATTGCTGGAATTTACTGGTAGTTTTGGTTATTGAAAGAAATTAAATCGGTTTTAGCCTCGCACACACACACAAGAAATTGTATGGTATAGATCAGTTTGAGTCTTTTCAATTGAATTCTTCATCTGAGTGTCTTCTACTAAGTGTTGCTAGAATCTCTCTGAATGTGCTTGTTCTTATGTGGAGTTTGAATTTTAAAGATTGTGGATGATTCATTTGCTCGAGGGCAAGCAAAAAGCTAAGTGTGGGATAGTTGATAATCTTGTTTTTAGTGTTTATTTTCTGGATAATTTTGTGTGTTTTAGTGTCTCATCTTGCTTGTTTTTAGTGTTTTAAGACTATATTATTGTTTCTTATTTGTATTTTAGTTATTTTGTTTAATTTAAAGTTTTTAGGTGATTAATGGTCTTAAATTTTACTTTTTGCAGAAAATTTTGCTAAGGCACGGCCGAGACAAATTATCCCAGCCGTGCTCAATCCAGAAGTCAAAGCGCACCGTTTCATTAAAAGTCGCGGCTGAGACAAATTGTCCCAGCCGTGGCTATAGCAAATTTCAAAACGCACCGTTTCATTAAAGGTCGCGGCTGAGACAAAGTGTCCCAGCCGTGGCCATGGCAGCCTGCGGAGCACTTTTGATCCAGAAGCTTGACACGGCTGAGACAAACTATCCCAGCCGTGCCCTTTCCTTCTATCGCGGCTGAGACAAAAGTGTCCCAGCCGTGGCCTCTTGGACAGCTCTATAAAAGCTGCGAATTTTTCTGCTTAAGAGAGTCTCTTTTCTAGGGTTTCGTGCTTATAGTGTTTAGGTAGAGTAGAAAACGCAGTTTTTCATACCTTATGGGTTTTTCATCCTTAGATTTTGAGTTTTACTTGTAAGAATTACACTTTTAACTTAGTTTTACTTCAAGAATACAAAGATAGTTATAGTTTTAGTCTCTAGTTTGAAGATTACTGCTTACAATCAAATTGCTGTTTGGAGAAGAAGAGGAGGAGCTTCATGAACTTCAAATCTTCAACTTTAAATGGGTTCTATAGTTTTCACTTTTACTTTGTTAAATTTTTACATTATGGATAGTGAGTAGTTGTTTTTGTTGCTTGGGGGAGCTTTGAATCCCCTACTCACAATGTGAATATTGAGCATATTTTGATCTTTACATGAATGAATGGTCTATTTTACTGTTACTTATTTATATTTCATGGGTTTTCAATCTATTGAGTTAATTTCCATACATAGATGAATGATGTTTATCATATATCTTTGAATGTGTATTAAGTCTAGTGGATTGAAGTCCATGTATAATCTTGCTCAGTTTTTCCTTCATGAATGCTGTATTATTTTAGACGGCTCCGGAATGGGATTCTAAATGTGCAGTAATTGTGATTTTAGGACTAGAGTGTGGAGTGAAATGGATGAGATTTGGGTTGTTTGGCTCCGGAATGGGAAGGCAAACCAAACTTAGGATGTTAGACCCATGCATAGGCTAGTTGTTGAGTTGGCTCCGGAATGGGAAGTTTAGCAACTAGAATAGCTGGCTCCGGAATGGGAAGCTTGGGTTAAGAGGGTTATCCCGAATTTGTTCATGTATACTTTTAGGTAAAAATTTATTCACATTTGGGTATGGGGTGGATAAGTGAACCCGAGCAACGCTTGATTTCTATAGATTTTTATATTTGCTAATTTTTCAGAATTTAATACACTGAATTTAAATTTCTCTATTTTACATACTTAGGTTTTTAAGTTACATTATATAAATCAAACAATTCATACACACAACAATTGGGAATTCTTTAGCATACAATTAATCCTCACAGTCTACACACACACATTTCCCTTGGGTTCGATATTGAGGGTCCCAACTATACCCCACTTTATTACTTGTCGATCTAGTGCAATTGCTAGGGTCGCAACAAACACCAAGCAAATGTCAAATGTCATTTGAAAAGAGTCATTTTATTTACCCTAAAGGAACAAGAAATTACAGTTGTAGGTGAGAGATCTAGTTTTTTGTCAAACATCATTTCAGCTACAGTGGCATATAGGTGCATCAGGAAAGGATGTGAAGCTTATTTGGCTTATGTGATGGAAACAAAAGAAGAGACGCTTAAAGTTAGTGACGGCCAACTGTTTGTGATTTTGCTAATGTTTTTCCCGATGAGCTATCGGGGTTACCACCAGAGAGGGAAGTGGAGTTCTTTATAGATGTGATACCCGGTATAGCTCCAATTTCCAAAGCTCCATATCGTATGGTACCAGTAGAACTGAAAGAATTAAAGATATAGTTATAGGAGTTACTGGACAAAGGATTCATTCGTCCCAGTGTGTCACCATGGGGAGCTCCAGTTTTATTTGTCAAGAAAAAAGATGGTTCCTTGCGACTTTGCATTGATTATCGAGAGCTGAATAAGGTGACTATCAAGAACAAGTATCCCCGACCCAGGATTGATGATTTGTTTGATCAACTGAGAGGAGCGAGTATGTTCTCCAAAATTGATTTGAAATCAGGTTATTACCAGCTTCGGATTAAAGAGGTAGACGTACCAAAGACAGCTTTTCGTACACGATATGGTCACTATGAATTCTTGATCATGCCGTTTGGACTCTCTAATGCACCAGTGGCTTTCATGGATCTGATGAATCAAATTTTTCATCCATACCTAGATCAATTTGTGGTGATATTTATTGATGACATCTTAATTTACTCCAAAACTCCTAAAGAACATGATAAGCATTTACGGGTCGTGCTACAAATTCTGAGAGACAAACAACTATATGCAAAGTTCAGCAAATGTGACTTTTGGCTCAAAGAAGTCTCCTTTTTGGGCCATGTGATCACTGCATAAGGAATCAAAGTGGATCCAAAGAAGACTGAAGCCATTTTAGAATGGAAGCCACCTAGAAATGTATTCGAAGTCATAAGTTTTCTTGGACTAGCTGGCTATTATAGAAGATTTGTAAAAGGGTTCCCCATGATTGCTTCTCCACTGACCAAACTACTACAGAAAAATATCAAGTTTATGTGGATAGATAAGTGCCAGGAGAGTTTTGAAAGATTGAAAACTATGTTAACTGAAGCTCCCATCCTCACCCAACCTACTACAGGTAAATCTTTTGTGATTTATGGCGATGCTTCCAGGAATGGGCTAGGATGTGTCCTTATGCAAAGAGGTAAAGTTATAGGTTATGCTTCTCGACAACTTAAGTCTTACGAAAGGAATTATCCTACTCATGACTTCGAGCTTGCAGCAATTGTCTTTGCCTTAAAAATCTGGAGACATTATTTATATGGTGACAAATTCTACATCTACACTGATCATAAGAGTTTAAAGTACTTGCCAACACAGAAAGAACTCAATTTAAGACAAAGAAGGTGGCTAGAACTCATCAAAGACTACGACTGTTTGATTGATTACCACCCTGGCAAGGCGAACATTGTTGCAGATGCCCTTAGCAGAAAACATTTATCTGCTTTAAGAGCCATGAATATTGAATTGAGCACAGGTCAAGATGGAGCATTAGTAGCAGAAGTTCAAGCCCAGCCTAATCAGCAACAACGGGTACGAGTCACTGAGCGACAAGATGATCGGTTGGTTTGCATTATTTCTCAAATTCAAGCTGGAGAAAACATTGATTTCTCTCTTGACCATGATGACTGCCTATACTATAAAGGCAGGCTTTGTGTACCAAATGATGTTGAATTGAAGAAGAAACTTTTGACTGAAGCCCACCATAGCAAATACACCATTCATCCAGGGAGCAATAAGATGTATCAGGATTTAAAATCAGTCTATTGGTGGCCAGGGATGAAAAGACATTGCCGAGTTTGTCACTCGATGTTTGACTTGTCAACAAGTGAAAGCAGAACACCAAGTCCCCTCTGGGTTACTGCATTCTGTCACTATACCAGAATGGAAATGGGAGTGAGTAACTATGGATTTTTTAGCAGGACTATCATTGACCAGAAAACAACATGACTCCATTTGGATCATTGTAGATAGGTTCACAAAGTCCGCTCATTTCTTACCAGTGAAAGTCGACTTTTTTTTAGCAGATTGGCAAAAATTTATATCAACGAGATAGTTCGACTGCATGGTGTTCCCATTTCCATCATTTCAAAAAGGGACCCTCGTTTTACTTCCAAATTTTGGCAGAAGTTGCAAGAAGCATTGGGAACTCGCTTGGATTATAGTACAACATTCCACCCCCAGACAGATGGACAGTCCGAGTGAGTAATACAAATTCTAGAAGACATGTTACAATGTTGCATCCTGGAGTTTGTGAACAATTGGGAAAAGTACCTTCCTTTGGTAGAATTTGCCTAAAACAACAGCTACAAGTCCAGCATCAAAATGGAACCATATGAAGCATTGTATAGAAGGAAATACAGAACTCTAGTATGTTAGACCGAGTTGAGTGAAAGCAAACTAGTAGGTCCAGATTTAATTCAAGAAACGGAGGAAAAAGTTAAACTAATCAGAGATAACTTGAAAGCAGCAACAGATAGACAAAAATCCTACATAGATTTGAAAAGAAAAGACATAGAATTCATCGTGGGTGACAAAGTTTTCCTCAGAGTCTCTCCATGGAGAAAAATTCTCAGATTTGGAAAGAAAGGCAAGCTGAGCCCAAGGTTTATTGGACCCTACGAAGTGCTACAGCGAGTTGGACCTATTGCTTACAGACTTAATCTGATGGAATATAACATGGTATGTTCATGGCAATCATGCAGCGGAAAAACGATAAAAACATTCATTCATGCCAAACAATTTCATGACAAGAATCGAAACATGCAATTTTAGGGTTTTTAAAACTTACAACTTTTGATGCCTTTAAATCTTGAATTTGGTGATGACCAGCAACTAAGGTGACTTTATCCGCCTTAGATTTTGATCATCAATGCCAAGGAACATCCTTTTATGCCACTCCCTCTATTCTCACACACACACTTGCAAAGATGGCTTAAAATAGAGATTGCTAGCTCTCTTTTAAGGTATTGTGTATTTGTAACGAATTTAAGCTACAAGATCTAATCTTGTACTTCCTTAAGATGTTATTGACATCCAAGAACACAAGAGAATGAAGAAGTATATTTCTCCTTGAGAAATTCGGCCAAAATAAAGTTCTGTGAGAGAGAGATGGTTTTCACACAAAAACCAAAAGAAAAACTAGGGTTTTTTCATTTCTCTCTCATTCAATATATATCATTTTATTTTTTTAAGTGATAAATCTAAAATCCACTACTTAAAGATAATTAATTTTAGCCTTTATCACTTCTTTAAAATAAGAGATATATATATTGATTCAAATTCTTTTGATTTAATCCAAGATAAAAAAACATAAGACATATTAATCAAATAAATCACTTAATTAAATAAGCATGTGCTGAAATTCCTTGGTATTTATCTAGGAATTTCGGCCAAGTCTATTTCCATTTAAGTGTTTTAATTTGATTATTATTCTTTTAGGTATTAATACTCAATTAATTAAATTAATACAAGACATTTAATTAATTGAAATTAAACCTTGTGGGCTGAATTTCTCTCTCTCATGGGCCAAGGTCCAATAGCAATTTTAAAACCCATTACACGCATTAATTTGACTTTAATTAAAAGCCCAAATTAATGTCCAATACTTTATTCAAATATTTTAAGCCCAATGCTTTGTGTACGATCCTATAGGTCCATTTAATGTTGGCAATGAATTAATAAATTAATTCAAATGCTATATATATTCTCTAGCAAGATATTATAGCATTCCAAATTAAATGAAAATGCATATGGTATTTAGTGACCTAATGCAATTTTGCATAGTCACTTACCCATAAATATCAGAATTAATATAAGGCATGGAACTAGTCATCCTTATATATATTACTTCCTTTCTTGATATTCCAGTGACACTAAACTCTCAGATAAATAATGATTACTCATTATTTCATCTCGGTATGGCCATACACTTCTCAATTCACTGATCAAGTGGCCGATGATATTTTCTCTCTTATAGAGAGGGGTAATCCCTTCACTTCTCTCATGCTCTCTAACATGAATCAATGCATATCCAATCATACCCGTACTTGTCACTCTATTACGAGCACGTTAGGTGTATGTCAAAGTACACAGTAATTCATAAAGAGTTTCAAATAGATTTTAGGTCTAAGTACTCCGATACAAAGCTTGCATATGAGCAACACTTATGACTTGTACCATGTAGTGTTCTCATGAATGGATCGAATCCAGATACCATGTTCTTTAACATGTATCTATGATCTCTGATTGACACTCTTGTCCTAATGATCCATAAGACAGAACTCATAATATTAGAGAGAGCATACTAGCCTTAATTCATTTGTTATTCCCATAACAATGACTGACTATGGATATTTAGAATGAAGTCTCATTTGTTTCAAGGTCTTATAACCATGTGCTTCACACATGATAACTTAAACTGAAACAACATTCTTGGATAGTTCTATCAATTGATATGCACAGGAATAGAATAGATAAAACAAATGCCTCATTTTATTAATTAAAGTATTTTATTACAATGCATTGGGGCTAGGGCTTATACTAACAATCTCCCACTAGCACTAGTCCCAATTGGGCATAGCCCTAAGACCGAACGCTCTCAAATGAGCTTCATGCAGATTTGGATGCAACTGTTTCATCAAAGGATCTGCTACATTGTCTTCACTTGCTATCTTGCTAACCTTAACGTCCCCACGATCAATGATTTCTGTGATTAGGTGGTACCTCCTGAGTATGTGTTTGGATTTTTAGTGTGACCGGGGCTCCTTGACCTGTGCGATGGCCCCGTTGTTGTCACAGAAAATTTCTAATGGATCTAGGATGCTTAACACCACTCCTAATCCAGAAATGAAATTTTTAATCCAAACAGCCTCTTTTACAGCCTCACTCACTGCAATATACTCAGATTCTGTAGTTGAGTCGGCAACGGTCTCTTGCTTCGAGCTTCTCCAGCTGACAGCACCACCGTTCAAAACAAAAACAAACCCAGATTGCGATCTAGAATCCTGAGTGCTAGTCTAAAAAGCAGCATCGGCATAACCTTGTATGACGAGCTCTTCTTGACCACCATACACTAAGAAGTGATCCTTAGTCCTTCGTAGGTACTTCAGAATCCCTTTTACAGTAGACCAGTGCTTTTCACCAGGGTCTTACTGAAACCTACTGGTTATACTCAGTGTATGAGCAATATCCAACCTAGTACATAACATAGCGTACATGATAGATCCAATAGCAGATGCATATGAGATTCTACTCATGTTGTCCCTTTCCTCTTTGGTTTTAGGGCACTGTTCTTTAGTCAAAGGAACTCCCAAAGCCAAAGGTATGTACCCTTTCTTTGAGTCTCTCATACTAAAATGCTTTAGTACTTTGTCTATGTACTTTTTTTGACTTAGTCCCAAAAGCCGATTCGATCTATCTCTATAGATTTGAATACCAAGTATTGTCTCGGCTTCACCTAAGTCTTTCATTGAGAAACATTTTCCCAACCATTGCTTAACCTTTTGCAATGTTGGAATTTCATTCCCAATGAGAAGGATGTCGTCCACATATAGGACCAGAAATACTACTATGCTCCCACTAACCTTCTTGTACATACAAGGCTCATCTTCGTTCTTGATGAAGTCAAATTCTTTGACTGCCTCATCAAAATGAAGATTCCAACTTCGGGATGCTTGCTTTAATCCATAAATGGATTTTTGAAGCTTGCAAACCTTCTTAGGATTCTTAGGATTGATAAAACCTTCAGGTTGTGTCATATACACATCCTCAAGTAAATTTTTGTTGAGGAAAGCAGTTTTGACATCGATTTGCCATATCTCATAATCATGATATGCATCTATGGCAAGCAAGATCCTAATGGACTTGAACATGACTACAGGCAAAAAGGTCTCGTCATAGTCTACACCATGAATTTGCCGAAAACCTTTTGCTACTAGTCTACCTTTGTAGGTCTTATCAGCTTTGAGTTTAAATAGCCACTTGCATTCAATTACCTTCGCACCTTCTGGTGGATCAACCAAGGTCCAAACCTGGTTATCGTACATTGATTGCATCTCGAATTTCATAGCTTCAAGCCAATTTTCTATGTATGGGCTTTCAATAGCTTCTCGATAGGTAGTAGGATCCTCACGATCTACTAACTCAATAGTATCATTGTCAGTGATTAGAAATCCATATCTCTCAATCTCCTGACGTACCCTACCGGACCTTCTAGGTACTTGTGTAATGGGTTCTTATTCCACAACTGGTTGTGAACTTGATCCCACTTCCAACTCATCCTCTATAGGAACTTGTGGCACTTGAATTTCTCCAAGTTCTACTTTACTCCCACTGTCTTTCTTGAGAAGGAACTCCTTTTCCAAGAAAACAGCCTTGCGAGCAACAAATACTTTGTTCTCGGCTCGTAAGTAAAAGTAGTATCCCTTTATTTCTTTGGGATAACCCACAAACAATCAGACATTGGATTTGGACTCTAGTTTCTCATAAGTTAATTTCTTAACATGTGTTTCACAGCCCCAAATCTTGAGAAACGATATATTGGGTTCTTTCCTAGTCCATACTTCGTATGGTGTCTTCTCAACTGCTTTAGTTGGAGTACGGTTTAGTAGAAACGCAGCAGTTTCTAATGCATAACCCCAAAAAGAGACAGAAAGATGAGCTTGACTCATCATAGATCGAACCATGTCCAACAGAGTTCGATTTCTCCTTTCGGACACACCATTCCATTGTGGTGTTTCGGGAGGAGTGAGCTGTGAAATAATACCACACTCTTTTAGATGATTGTCAAACTCTCGGCTTAAGTATTCGCCACCTCGATCTGATCGAATGGATTTTATACTTTTGCCAAGTTGGTTTTCTACTTCGTTCTTAAACTCTTTGAATTTCTCAAAAGTTTCATATTTGTACTTCATTAGATAGATATAGCCATATCTACTGAAGTCATCCGTGAACGTCAAGAAGTAGCTAAAACCACCTCTAGCTTGTTTATTTAATGGTCCACATACATCGGTATGTATTAGTTCTAATAAGCCATTAGTCCTTTCACCTTTCTTGTTAAAAGGACTCTTTGTCATTTTTCCATGCAAACATGGCTCACATATATCATACGACTCTAAGTCGAATGACCCAAGCACTCCAGTTTTGTGAAGTCTTGAAATGCATTTTTCGTTTGCATGTCCTAAATGACAATGCCAGAAGTAAGTAGGATTTAATTCATTTGATTTAACCCTCTTTGTATTAATGTTGTATATGGACTCTTTGTTTTGTAAATCAAGGATATAAAGGCCATTTTGCAACATGGCATTGCCATAAGAAATGCCTTGGCGACGAATATGAGCATTGCCATTTTTAATAACAAAATCAAATTCATCCAAATCCAAACATAAAACTGAAATAATGTTTCTGCTCATAGCAGGCACATAATAATAATTTTTCAAAACTAAACAAAGTTCGAAAGGTAAAGTGAGTTGATAGTCGCCTATCTCCATGGCAGCAACTCGTGCTCCATTCCCCACATGGAGGTCCACTTCATTCTTCCTAAGTAACTGCCTATTTCTTAGCCCCTGTACATTTGAGCAAATGTGAGAACCACAACCGGTATCCAATACCCAAGTGGTAGAAATAGAAAGGTTAATCTCAACAACAAAAATACCAGAACTGGATGCCTTGGCTCCATTCTTCTTTTGTTCTTCCTTGAAGAGAGCGCAATTCTTCCTCCAATGCCCTATCTTGTTGCAATGGAAGTAAGTGCTCTCACTCTCTTTGAGCTTCTGCGCCTTGGGCTTGGATTGGGCATGAGGTGCACTCCCACTTGACTTGAACCGAGCCAGGTCATTCTTGGATTTTGCCTTTCCCTTTCCCTTTCCCTTAGCGGGTCCCTTTTTAATGCCCCCTTGAACCATCAATACAGGATTGGTCTTTTGAATGTTCTCTTCAGCATTCTTAAGCATCCCATGAAGCTCAGTGACTGACTTGTTCATTGCATGCATGTTATAATTCATCACAAATGGATCATAATCATCAGTCAATGATCCTAAGATCAAGTCAATGGCCAATTCCCTTGGCACTTATACCTCAAGCTTCTCAAGAGTATCAAGATACCCTTTCATCTTGAGTACATGGGTACTAACAGGAGTAGCCGCAGCCATCTTACAAGAAATCAAGGCCTTTGTTGTCATGAATCTCTCGTGATGAGCTTGCTCTTGGAACATCTCTTTAAGGTGCACCATGATCTCATAAGCCTCTTGATCCATAAATTCTTTTGCAAGTCAGGCACCATAGTGGCCAGCATCAGACAGGTCACATCATTAGAGTCGCTCTTCTTGGTCTCAAAAGTTTCCTTTTGAACCATAGAGGCATTCCTAGCAGGTTCTTCGGGCAAGGGTGCATCCAAAACATACGACTTTTTCTCTTACTTAAGAACTATTCTTAAGTTTCGAGACCAGTCTATGAAATTGGTGACATTCAATTTGTCCTTTTCAAGGACCGATCGCAATGAGAAATTGTTGTTTGAAGATGCCATTTTCAATCTACAATAAAATTTAGCAAGATTAAATGAGGTCTTATTTATAATCCCACAAACCGAATTAATATCCCTTTAAATAATTCGCGTTAGTGATTTAATGTGGGCCAAGATCCACTTTTCACAACAACTTATTAGTCAAGCTGAGCTTGTACACCTAACGAGTTAAGTTACTTAGGTAGGAAAACTCCAATCATGTCTCGTACATGACTCTTGGATCAAATAGGCTAACATCTTAATATGTTATAGCACAAACCCATTTATTAGTTGCCTAGGTCCGGGCATCCCTTTCCATGTTAAGTCCAACCTACATTCACAACCCATGCCTCACAAAGATAATCGGGCACATCTAGGACTCCTAGTCTACGTGACCGATGATCGATGCCTTGACATGTTTCGAATTAGGAAGGCAACTTTGTGACTTACTATTTTAGGGATTCATTTTATTACGGCTTACATGGCATACGCTTTGTCATCCATACATTGCATGCATATATATATAATTGCATAAAGTAAAGCATGACAAATATGGGCCCAAAAACCTACAACTAAGATTCTATACTATTACATAAGAATCTTCGAGTTGGGCTTCTCCACTCCGGTGAGCTTCGTCTTGATTTACAAAGTCTTCAAGTAAATTATATTCTAAGAAATAAATGAAACTTTTACAATAATACATAATGGCTTGCAGGCCATATTTAATTACAAAACCCAGGGCCCATGAATGCACCATGCATATCCATTCATCACACCAAACAAGCAAATAAATATACATGACATTCATGGATCAAACAAAGTCCAATTTTAATTAATTTAGCCAAGCCCATTAATGGAAATTATGTACTTAAACCTTTAAGAGATGATCCCGTGATGGGCCTGGGCCGAAGCCCAATGGACTAAATCCTCTTATTGAATAAGTTCTCTTAAAAGTCCAAAACACAAACTAGTTAGATATGCGCTATAAATCAACTCTAGTATAATTTCCAATTTTGCAATTTTTAATTTTATGTCATACAGCTCATAAACATTAAAAATACATATAACATGTACCAACATGAATTAAAACGCAAAATCATGAAGAACATATATATGATACACGGCATGCATATAAAAACAAATAAACAACAAAACTAGTTATTTAATGCTTATGTGATGCCACAAAATGCACAAATACTTAAATCAATTTTATGAGTCATTTAATAATTTAAATAAGGTCATAAATATTGATTTAATATTCTGTACCAATCTGATCTAAATGTGTTTTTACCATTTTAATCAAAACAAAACAAACAATGTTGATTAAACATGTAACAAACACAAACTAGTCATAGTTTTAAGTGATTTTAAAATTAATCAATTAAATTGTCATGGACCAAAATTAAAACCAAATTTAAAATATGTCTAGACCTAATATTTAATCTTTAAAAATCACTTACAAACATGCCAAAAACTTTTTACATTTAATATTTAAAACTAGTTGTTAAACTAACAATTAACATGCCAAAAAGCACCTAGTTTTAATATTAACATGTACCATCAGGTATTATCAATTAAATCCGACCATTAACAGCTCCTAGAATATCTTAGGACAGTATATTAACATGTCATATTAATTATAATACCTATCTAATCAATTAAAATCGTTTTTACACCAAAATAATGCAAAAAACTCAAAACAGAAAATTTCAGCATTGCATGTTTTCAAAATAACGATTTTTAATTAATTTTTTCATGCATCTAAAGCACTAAAATAAGCATGTTTAGGCTCTGATACCACTAATGGAATATAACATAGTATGTTCATGGCAATCGTGCAGCGGAAAAACGATAAAAACATTCATACATGCCAAATAATTTCATGACAAGAATCGAAACATGTAATTTTAGGGTTTTTAAAACTTACAACTTTTGATGCCTTTAAATCTTGAATTTGGTGATGACCAGCAACTAAGATGACTTTATCCGCCTTAGATTTTGATCACCAATGCCAAGGAATAACCTTTTACGCCACTCCCTCTATTCTAACACACACACTTGCAAAGATGGCTTAAAATAGAGATTGCTAGCTCTTTTTTAAGGTATTGTGTATTTGTAATGGATTTAAGCTACAAGATCTAATCTTGTACTTCCTTAAGATGCTATTGACATCCAAGAACACAAGAGAATGAAGACGTATATTTCTCCTTGAGAAATTCGGCCAAAAGAAAGTTTTGTGAGAGAGAGATGGTTTTCACGCAAAAACCAAAAGAAAAACTAGGGTTTTTTCTTTTCTCTCTCATTCAATATATATCATTTTCTTTTTTTAAGTGATAAATCTAAAATTCACTACTTAAAGATAATTAATTTCAGCCTTTATCACTTCTTTAAAATAAGAGATATATATTGATTCAAATTCTTTTGATTTAATCCAAGATAAAAAAAAACATAAGACATATTAATCAAATAAATCACTTAATTAAATAAGCATGTGCCGAAATTCCTTGGTATTTATCTAGGAATTTCGGCCAAGTCTATTTCCATTTAAGTGTTTTAATTTGATTATTATTCTTTTAGGTATTAATACTCAATTAATTAAATTAATACAAGACATTTAATTAATTGAAATTAAACCTTATATGCTGAATTTCTCTCTCTCATGGGCCAAGATCCAATAGCAATTTCAAAACCCATTACACACATTAATTTGACTTTAATTAAAAGCCCAAATTAATGTCCAATACTTTATTCAAATATTTTAAGCCCAATGCTTTGTGTGCAATCCTATAGGTCCATTTAATGTTGGCAATGAATTAATAAATTAATTCAAAGGCTATATATATTCTCTAGCAAGATATTATAGCATTCCAAATTAAATGAAAATGCATATGGCATTTAGTGACCTAAAGCAATTTTGCATAGTTCCTTACCCATAAATATCAGAATTAATATAAGGTATGGAACTAGTCATCCTTATATATATTAATTCCTTTCTTGATATTCCAGTGACACTAAACTCTCAGATAAATAATGATTACTCATTATTTCATCTCGGTATGGCCATACACTTCTCAGTTCACTGATCAAGTGGCCGATGATATTTTCTCTCTTATAGAGAGGGGTAATCCCTTCACTTCTCTCATGCTCTCTAACATGAATCAATGCATACCCAATCATACCCGTACTTGTCACTCTGTTACGAGCGCGTTAGGTGTATGTCAAAGTACACAGTAATTCATAAAGAGTTTCATAGAGATTTTAGGTCTAAGAACTCCGATACAAAACTTGCATATGAGAAACACTTATGACTTTTATCATGTAGTGTTGTCATGAACGGATCGAATCCAGATACCATGTTCTTTAACATGTATCTGTGATCTCTGATTGACACTCTTATCCTAATGATCCGTAAGACAGAACTCATAATATGAGAGAGAGCATACTAGCCTTAATTCCTTTGTTATTCCAATAACAATGACTAACTAGAGATATTTAGAATGAAGTCTCATTTGTTTCAAGGTCTTACAACCATGTACTTCACACATGATAACTTAAACTGAAACAACATTCTTGGATAGTTCTATCAATTGATATGCACAGGAATACAATAGATAAAACAAATGCCTCATTTTATTAATTAAAGTGTTTTATTACAATGCATTGGGGCTAAGGCTTACACTAACATAATCTACCTTCAGAATTAGGAAAAATTCATAATGTGTTTCACGTATCCATGTTGAGAAGATACCGATCAGATCCTTTCCACGTCATCACACCAACTAAAGTAAAATTGCGGACTGATCTATCTTATAATGAGGAACTGATGAGAATTCTGTCCAAAGAAATCAGATAGCTCAAGAACAAATGCATACCACTTGTCAAAGTACTCTGGACCCGACATAACGCAGAGGAAGCCACATGGGAATCAGAGGATGTAATGAGAAGGCAATATCCACAGCTATTTACTTCAGGTAAATTTCGAGGATGAAATTTTATTTACAGGAGGAGTACTGTAACACCCCAATTCTTACATTTGACATGCATGACATGTTATAGAGCATGATTAGTTGTCTTGAATCAAGTTTCAAGATCATCGGGATTGAGTAAGATAGAAAATTTAGAAAGAATGCATAGGTAAATATGCCCAAGTCAGGAAACCCCGGGACGGGATGACCCGATGGGCAGTGTAAGTGTAATAAAAAATATAAAAGTACATATCAAAGGGAGTCTAATGGTAGAATTTGAGTAAAAATTGAGGTCAAATAGATCTCCAAAAAAGCAAAAGAAGAAAATTTCACGATTTGGCGTAGGTCTGACCAAAAGTTTGACTGACCATTAGGAGGCCTTAGAGATCTCCAATTGACTTCAAATTTAACATACATGCTATAAATAGTGTAGTGACACCCAGGAAACTAAAAAATAACCATTCTGGCAGTTCTGGAATTTAGATTTTCGAAGTGGCTGCGTAGGGAAGCTAGGATACTATTTTTAGGTTGTATGTAGTTTGTGTTTATGAAGCATTTATATTTTATGATATTTGGGAACTTTTTTATGAAATTTCTTGCATTTTGCAATTATTGGTCTAGTTGATGTAATTGTAACATCCCAAATTTGCATCTGTCATGCATGGCATGTTGTGGAGCATGATTAATTACCCTAGGACATGATTCGAAGTGATCGGGGTTGAATAGGATAGAAAATTTAAAAAAAGTGTAAGGTTAAACTTGTCCAAGCCAGGAAAATTTGGGGATGGGTGACCCGGCAACAATGTGAGCTAAAGAGAGATTATGAAAGTACATATTAAATGGAGTCTAGTGGTATAATTTGAGCAAAAACTGAGATCAAATAAGCCTCCAAAAGGGCAAACAAAGAAAAATTTCACAAGTTGGTGTAGGTTTGACCAAAACTTTGACCACATGTTTGGGGACCCTAGAGACCTCTAATGGACTTCATATTTCACACACATATTATAAATAGTGGAAATACACTCAAGGAACTGAAAAAGGCAATTCCGACAGTTATAAAATTTTGAGTTTCAAACCAACTCCACAGGCCACCGAAGTTATAAGTATACCGAAACGATATCGAAATGAAATGAAATTTTTACCATATATTCTTGAATATGTAAGGACACTCAGGATAAAACTTCAGGGCAATCTGACATCGAAAATAAAAATTCATATTTTAGGGTGCAAAACCATGATCGGATCATTTGAAGGGCCAAATCTAGGAATTTGACCCTAAGAAGACACATGAGTTATTAATAGAGAGCCACAATCATGTGTGAGTGAGCTTATATCAGTAGGGTAAGCCCAAAATTTAAAGCCTTTAGATTCAATAGTAAATGAATGAATCTTGGCCATTCCTTTTGCATATAAATAGGCCATCAGATATGGATTAGAGACATCCAAAAGTCTCTCAAAAATTATAGCATTTTCCCCTCTCTTTCCTCTAAAATTTAAACCCCTTACTTGTTTGCTCTCTCTTTCATTTTTCTCTATTGCAAGCTTTCTCTCTCTAAATCTCTAGCCCTAATTACAACCTAACGCTCAAAATTTCATCCTTTTTCACTTAGAAAATGATTCCCATCAAAGGGAAGCTAATAAATTAAGGAATTAAGGTATGAACCCTAAGGTGTAATTTTGTGTTTTCATGAGTTTTAGGTGGAATTTGAATGAGAAATTACATAAGCATATGGAAATGGGCTAGGAAATTATAGTAGTGACTTTAAATTTCTTGAAATCATGAATTAATCTTGTGTTTCTCTTCCTTTCAAATTCGACCAAAAGAGGAAAAAAGGGAGGAATGGAAAAGCCAAGGAGGAAAGGAAAAAGAAAAGGAAGAATAGGTAAAAATCAAGCCAAATTGAGGTTAGTGGATACAATTTACATTTAATTTCATTTATTTTAATAAATTTTTCCTAATTTTTACATTATGTAACTATACATAATAGTGTAAATTGATGAAATAATTTAGGATAACATGAAATAATGATATAATAAACCATTAAAAGCTTGAATATGTAGAGAAATTAAATAAAAGGGAGTGGAAACTATGTTGGCCAAATTGGTGCCTTAGGATACCTTAATGTAAAATGACATGTCAACTAAGTATGTAATGATAATTAACTAAATTAACATGTAAAAGATAAAATTTGTTAAATAAATTAAAATAAGAGATTTTATTCTAATTATGATATAGTTACATAATGATAGAAACCATGCTAACTTAAAGATGTTTAAGTGAAATTGATGCAAATTGCTATATTATGTCATAAAATTAATAGTAAAGCATGGATGATATGAAATTAGAGGTAGAAAGAATTTGGAAGTGTGATTTTTCCATGTGGCCGAATGGTGTTACTTAGGGAATGATATGGTTTAGTTGAATTTCATGGTATTAAATGCATACATGTGAAAATTTATCAAGTAGTAAACTCATATGAGAATAATTTATGATATAATGCGACTAAAATAATATGATGCAAATAATTAAGCCTATGTGAAAGTAACTTATGTCATAATAAGATTTATATACTATGATGAGATCAATTAAAGTATGAAAATTATAATAATTTATTATACCCTTAATGTTCAGTGGGTGACCCAGGACCCTAGGATAGTATGGCTAATCATAGAAGCACTTACCTCGCGGTGTTCTATTAATTTACTGTACTGTTATTGTACTAAAAAAGTGAGATTATACTTTTAGCTAGCTCATTTACTGATATATTAGGGAGTAGCATCATACTTTAGTGGTGTGGTCCCTCCCACACACTGGATTTGCTCATCCATTTATTCGATTTATGATTTTTCTACTGTCGACAACTAGGGATAAAATGATAATTTTGCATAAAACTATGTAAAAAGGGTAATTGCGGCTTTAATAATGTTAAAAAATATGAATAAAAATGAGTTAAAATGAAAAATGAGATATATATATATATGTGTGTGTGTGTGTGTGTGTGTGTGTGTTAAATAAGGCCAAAAACATAATTATACGATAAATCGAGGAAAAAATGGTCAATTAATGATGAAAATATGGTTAAAATGATCAAAATAGTCAATTTGATTAAAAATGGCAAAATCGTAATTAAAAAAGTTACAGAGACTAAACCATAATTTTCCATTTAAAGAAAAATTTTCGGGGACTAAAATATAATTTATACAATTATAGTAAAATAGGAGTCAAAAGAAGTCAACGGATCAAAAATGAAGTTAAATTGGTTAAACTGGAAAAGTCAACTTTAATGGTCAAATATGGGTCAAATTTTGAAAAGTCAAACCTTAGCGGTACAATGGTAAATTTATTTTTCCGAATTGGAAAATTATTAAAATTAAATAAGAAAGATAATTTTTGAAGTAATTAAAAGAAAAATTTGATATAAAGAGAATAAATTAGGAATTTATTTATCCATAAGAATTTTAATTAGAATCATAATGAATTAATTAATTTAAGTAAAACAAATTAAGTGAAAATTTATATAGATGTATCCACTATTAAGCAACTATGTTGTTTAGCGTGTAGTTATTGTGATTGCATGTAGGGACAGGTACCTTAAGACCAGTACCAGAAGAACTAGTTGTGGCATGTACATAAAAGATAGTCTTTGTGCTTTTTGTTATGTAATTATGTATAATCCTGTGATAGTTTATGAGAATTATTGTAAATGGGCATGTAATATATGTATTTTGTAAACTTGATGAATGAGGTGAATGGATGATATATGAGTTATGCATGAATGTAAATGGTTGTGGAATGTGTATGTTGAGTGAAAATTATATAAGTGTTTTGATGTTGATTGGAGTTTCGGGAGTTGGAGGAATTGTATTGAGAGTGTAAATTTGAATTTTACAGGTTTGGATACCATGAATTTTAAACTGTCATGCTACCAGGTTTTTTATTTAATTGAGTAATAAATTAATTGTAACTGAAGTATTAATAATATAATACGGACTTAGAAATTATATAAAGGATATTACATTAAATGGTATCAGAGCGTGGCTTAGACAATCCTAAGATCAGAGTCAATATGTGTGAAACAGACTGGGGAAGAATGAATAGGTATATAATATGTGTACATGCCACGTTCTTGTGATATAAATGTTGGAATTTAAATCTTACCTATCCCTTGTGCATTTCAGTATTGGTTATGGCTTTCAGCTCCCGGCAGATTGCTTAGTTAGCTAGTGATACTGAGAGTGAGGCTTTTGCGAGTCCAGAAATACAAGAGACAAACCGAGTACCAAATCGCAACAGCCTTCCCAACACACTCTCGCACCAATACGTCAGGCTCCTTCGCCTCTTGCACCAGCTGACATTATACAGATGATGGTAGAGTTTTTCCAGAGATTTCAATCTCAGCTGCAGGCACCACCCCAGTCATCTAGAAGATCTATACTGGAGCAGTTAAAGAGATTGGGTGCAGGGGATTTTATGGTCAAAATCCAATTACAACCACATAAGCAAAGGAATGGCTTAATAAGATTAAGAGACTGTTTGAAATCACCCATAGCCAACCAAAAGAAAAGCTTAAGGGAGTAGTAGCACTATTTCAAGGACCAGCTTATATATGGTAGGACACAGTTAGACATCAGACCCTACCTAAGTAGGTTACTTGGGATTATTTCTATCAACAATTTTAGGATAAATATGTGGGCAGAGAGTATCTAAGATATATGGAAGAGGCATTTTAGCAATTGCTCCTAGGGTACTCGGACGGTCCAAGAGTATGACCAGGAATTTGAGAGACTCAGCTTTTATATGAAGGATTACAGATTTTCGCCAGAAAAGATGTGCCCGCTGTTTGAGAGAGGCCTGCATAATGATTTAAGAAATATTCTAGCAGTGCGAGAGTACACAAATAGAAAGGAGCTATTTGATGCAGCTATCAAAATGGAGATCGTCCAGCAAGAGAAAGTGATTAGAAAGGCCAGATTTCAGCAGAGAAAAAGGCAAGCTCCCGGAGCATCGGGCAATAGATCCATTAAAAAAGCTAAGGGTTCTACTACAGCTCTCCCTCAGGACTTTTCAGCTACACCAGTGGCCAATCAGTGTACCACAGCTCTAGTGCCCTCTTCTGTAGCATCAGTGGGTAATACCCCTCGAGGTTAGGGTTCCAGTAGACTTGAGGTACCAGTTTGTGAGCACTGCAGGCAACGACATTCGGGTGATTGCTGGAGGTTTACTAGGGAGTGTTTAAGGTGTGGATCTCTAGAGCACTTGATGAGAGAATGCCCCAGAGTATGGACACAGGCCACTACACCAGTTGTACAGACTCCTGCTAGCAGATAAGGTGCTCCTTTGACCCGAGATAGAGGTAGAGGATGATCCAGTGGGGCTACATCAGGCTGAGGTAGTGCTCCAGCTCCAGACAGGCCACCTTCAGCCAAGACTTATGTAGTCATAGCCTGGGAGGACCAAGACACACCAGAGGTGATTATAGGTAAATTTTACCTATTTGATGATGTTGTTTGTGTACTGATAGATCCCGGATTCACACATGCATATTTAAGCATCAGAGTTGCATAGGGGAAGGGATTAAAAAAAGCACAATTAGATCAGAATATTTTGGTGAGTAATCCTTTAGGTCACAGTGTGCTTGTGAATAAGGTTTATAGGGATTGTCCTATCCAGATACAGCAGGCTACCTTCCCTACAAATCTGATCTAACTTCCATTCCACGAGTTTGATGTTATTTTAGGGATGGATTGGCTTCATGAACACTAGGTAATTGTTGACTATGAAAAATAATCACCTTAAAAACTTCGAAAGATCAAGAGATTGTGGTATTAGGGGAATGATCTGATTTTATATCCAATGTTAGTTTAGCCACTGCAGCACACAAGTGTATTAGAAAAGGGTGTGCGGCTTATTTGGCTTTTGTCACTGAATTCGTAGCCCAAAAACCGAAAGTTAGTGATGTGTCCACGGTTAAAGAGTTCCCTGATGTCTTTCCTGATGATTTACCAGGATTGTCTCTAGCAAGGAAAGTTGAATTCAACATTGATGTGTTACCTGGTACAACACCTATCGCTATGGCTCCTTACCATATAGCACCAATAGAATTGAAAGAATTGAAGATTCAAATGCAGGAACTATTAGAGAAAGGCTTCATCCATTTGAGTGTTTCCCCCTGGGAAGCCCCAGTGTTATTTGTGAAGAAGAAAGATGGATCCCTCAGACCGTGTATTGACTACAGGCAGCTGAACAAAGTCACCATCAAGAATAAATATCCATTATCCAGAATCGACGATTTATTTTATCAACTGAAGGGTGCCAGCACATTTTCAAAGAATGACTTGAGATTGGGCTACTACTAGCTTAGAGTGAAGGAAGCAGACATTCCAAAGACTGCTTTCTGTATTAGATATGGGCATTATGAGTTCGTGGTTATACCTTTTGGCCTCACTAATGCACCAGCTGCTTTCATGGACTTAATGAATCATATCTTTCATCCTTGTCTGGATTAATTCATGGTGGTGTTTATTGATGACATGTTGATATATTCCAAGATATTCGAAGAGCATGATCAACATTTGAGAATTATACTACAGACTTTGAAGGACAAGCAACTATATGCTAAATTCAGTAAATGTGATTTTTGGCCGAATGAAGTTGCTTTCCTTGGTCTTGTGATTTCAGCAAAAGGTATCAAAGTAGACCCCATGAAGATTGAAGTTGTTCTTGATTGGAAGCCACCTAAAAATGTTCTAGAAGTTCGAATCTTCCTTAGATTAGCTAGGTATTACAGGCGGTTTGTGAAAGGGTTTTCTATGATAGCATCCCCACCTAATGAATCAGCTGCTTTCACTAATGCACCAGCTGCTTTCATGGACTTAATGAATCATATCTTTCATCCTTGTCTGGATTAATTCATGGTGGTGTTTATTGATGACATGTTGATATATTCCAAGATATTCGAAGAGCATGATCAACATTTGAGAATTATACTACAGACTTTGAAGGACAAGCAACTATATGCTAAATTCAGTAAATGTAATTTTTGGCCGAATGAAGTTGCTTTCCTTGGTCTTGTGATTTCAGCAAAAGGTATCAAAGTAGACCCCATGAAGATTGAAGTTGTTCTTGATTGGAAGCCACCTAAAAATGTTCTAGAAGTTCGAATCTTCCTTAGATTAGCTAGGTATTACAGGCGGTTTGTGAAAGGGTTTTCTATGATAGCATCCCCACCTACCAAATTATTACAGAAGAATGCCAGATTTTAGTGGACTGTGAAATGTCAGCAAAGTTTCGAGCAATTGAAGAGTATGTTGATCAAGGCTCCTGTTCTTACCCAATTTGTTTCTGGTAAACCTTATGTTATTTATAGTGTTGCCTTCAGGAATGGGTCAGGGTGTGTGCTTATGCAGGAAGAAAAGGTGGTGGCATATGCTTCTAGACAACTAAAATCACATGAAAGAAACTACCCCACTCACGATTTGGAGTTGGTAGCCATTGTATTTGCTTTGAAGATATGGAGACATTACTTGTACAGGGAGAAATGTTATATCTATACTGACCATAAAAGCTTGAAATACCTGCCTACATAAAGTGACCTCAATCTATGACAGAGGTGATGGTTGGAACTCATCAAAGACTATGACTACTTGATTGACTATTATCCTGGTAAAGCAAATATGGTAGCTGATGCACTCAACAGAAAATATTTAATGGCCCTACGAGCTATGAAGGTGAAATTAAATGTGGCACAAGATGGAGCACTTGTGGCTAAAATGCAATTAAAACCAGATTGGCTTCAACAGGTGAAGGCTGCTTAGAGGCAAAATGATAGGTTAGCCTCTATTATATCCCATCCTTAAGTGCAAGCAGGTAAAAGCATTGAATTTTCTCTGAGCCATGATGATTGTCTATATTACAAAGGCAGAATATGTGTACCCAATGATGTGAAATTAAAGAAGAACATCCTGATAGAAGCTCACAGCAGCCCCTATGCTATGTATCCCGGTAGTAACATGATATACCAAGAACTAAAGAAATCATACTGACGGCCGGGAATGAAGAAGGAGATAACGAATTTTATGACCAAATGTCTAATTTGTCAACAAGTCAAGGCTGAACATCAGGTGCGTTCAGGATTATTGCATCCTATCACTATATCAGAATGGAAATGGTAGCGGATTACTATGGATTTTGTATCTGGCTTACCACTGACAAGAAGACAACATGACTCCATCTGGATAATTGTGGACAAGATGACTAAATCAGCTCACTTTTTTCCAGTGAGATTGAATTTCTCTCTATCCAGATTTGCAAAAAACTATGTGAATGAAATTGCGAGACTTCACGGTGTTCCAATATCCATAATTTCTAACAGGGATCCATGGTTCACTTCCAGATTCTGGCAAAAACTTCAAGAAGCACTGGGAACCCGCTTAAACTACAGCACAGCCTTCCATCCATAAAAAGATGGCCAATCCGAACGGGTGATACAGGTATTAGAAGACATTATACGATGTTGTGTGCTAGATTTTGGAATCAGGTGGGAGAGATATCTTCCATTAGCTGAATTCGCTTACAATAATAGTTATCAGTCTAGCATCAAAATGGCACCATATGAAGCACTGTATGAAAAAAAATGCAGAACGCTCTTATACTGGACAGAATTGAGTGAATGCAAGCTAGTAGGACCTGACCTAATCAAAGAAATAGAGGAAAAGGTGAAGTTGATCAGAGACAATCTAAATGTAGCCACAGACTGACAAAAATTATATGCAGACTTGAAAAGAAAATGTATAGAATTCAACATGGGGGATAAGGTATTTTTAAAGATTTCACCATGGCGAAAGGTTCTCCGGTTTGGTAAAAAGGGTAAGCTTAATCCCAGATTTATTGGGCCCAATGAAATAACCTAGCGTGTGAGACTAGTGGCGTATAGGTTAAAGCTACCTTCTGAATTGGAAAAGATCAATGACATATTTCATGTTTTTATGCTAAGAAGATATTGTTCAGATCCTTCTCATGTCATTATATCAGAAGAAATACAGTTGAGACCTGACTTATCCTACGATGAAGAGCTAATAAAGATTTTAGCACGAAAAATCAGGCAGTTATGAAACAAGCAATTCCCTTTAGTCAAAGTGCTTTGGACATGCCACAATATGGAAGAAGCTACCTGGGAATCCGAAGAAACGATGAGACAACAATATCCTCACCTATTCGGTCCAGGTAAATTTCGAGGATGAAATTTTTTATTTAGAGGAAGAGTGTTGTAACACCCCTAAATTTGCATCTGTCATGCATAACATATTGTAGAGCATGATTAATTACCCTAAAAAAGGTTTCGGAGTGATCGAGATTGAATAGGACAGAAAATTTGAAAAGAGTGTAAGATTAAACGTGCCCAAGCCAAGGAAATCCTGGGGATGGGTGATCCGGTGGGCAGTGTGAGCTAAAGCCAAATTATGAAATTACATGTTAAACAGAGTCTAATGGTATAATTTGAGCATAAATTGAGATCAAATAGGCTTCTAAAAAGGTAAATAAAGAAAAATTTCACAGGTTGATGTAGATTTGATCAAAACTTTGACCACACTTTTGGGGACCCTAGAGACCTCTAATGGACTTCATATTTCACACACATGTTATAAATAGTGAAAATACATTCAAGGAATTGAAAAATGGCAATTTCGACAGTTCTGAAATTTCGGGTTTCGAACTGACTACATAGGCCACCGAACCTATAAGTATACCAAAATGATATCGGAATAAGCTGAAATTTTTATTATATATTATTGAATATATAGGGACACTTGAGACAAAAGTTCAGGATAATCTAACATCAAAAATGAAAATTCATATTTTGAGGTGCAAAATCGAGATCAGGTCATTTGGAGGGTCAAATTCAGGAATTTGACACTAAGAAGACACATGAGTTATTAATAGAGAGCCATAATCATGTGTGAGTGATCTTAGATTAGTAGGGTAAGCCCAAGTGCATGAATGAGTGACAAGTGGCCAAATTTAAAGCTTTTAGATTCGATAGTAAATGAATTAATCTTGACCATTTCTTTTGCATATAAATAAGCCATCAGATAAGGATTAGAGACATCTAGAAGTCTCTCAAAAATTATAGCATTTTCCCCTCTCTTTCCCCTAAAATCCAAACCCCTCACTTATTTGCTCTCTCTTCCATTTTTCTCCATTCCAAGCTTTCATTCTCTAAATCTCCAGCCCTAATTGCAACCTAACACTCAAAATTTCATCCTCTTTCACTTAGAAAAGGATTCCCATCAAGGAAAAGCCAAGAAATTAAGGAATTAAGGTAAGAATCCTAAGGTGTAATTTTGTGCTTTCATGAGTTTTAGGTGAAATTTGAAGAAGAAATTACATAAGCATATTAAAATGGACTAGGAAATTATAGTAGTGACTTTAAATTTCTTGAAATCATGAATTAATCTTGTGTTTCTCTTCCTTTCAAATTCGACCAAAAGAGGAAAAAAGGAAGGAAGGGAAAAGCCAAGGAGGAAAGGGAAAAAAGGAAAAATAGGTGAAAATCAAGCCAATTTAAGGTTAGTGGATATAATTTACATTTAATTTCATTTATTTTAGTGAATTTTTCCTAATTTTTACATTATGTAACTATACATAATAGTGTAAATTGATGAAATAATTTAGGATAACATGAAATAATGACATAATAAACCATTAGAAGCTTGAATATGTGGAGAAATTAAATAAAAGGGAGTGGAAACTATGTTGGCCGAATTGGTACCTTAGGGTACCTTAATGTAAAATGACATGTAAACTAAGTATGTAATGATAATTAGCTAAATTAACATGTAAAAGATAAAATTTTGTTAAATTAATTAAAATATGAGATTTTATTCTAATTATGATGTAATTACATAATGATGAAAATCATGGTAACTTAAAGATTTTTAAGTTAAATTGATGCAAATTGCTATATTATGTTATAAAATGAATATTAAAGCATAGATGGTATGAAATTGGAGATAGAAAGAATTTAGAAGTGTGATTTTTTCATGTGGTCGAAAGGTGTTACTTAGAAAATGACATGGTTTAGTTGAATTTCATGGTATTAAATGCATACATGTGAAGATTTATCAAGTAGTAAACTCATATGAGAACAATTTATGATATAATGTGACTAAAATAATATGATGCAAATAATTAACCCTATGTGAAAGTAACTTATGTCATGATAAGATTTATATACTATGATGAGAATAATTAAAGTATGAAAATTATAATGATTTATTAGGTCTTTAGTGTTCAGTGGGTGATCCAGGATCCTGAGATAGTATGGCTAGCTATAGGAGCACTTACCCTGCAGTGTTCTATTTACTGTACTACTACTATACTGAGAAAATGAGATTATACTGTTAGCTGGCTCATTTATTGATATATTGGAGAGTATCATCATACTCTAGTGGTGTGGTCCCTTCTACACACTGGATTTGCTCATCGGCTTATCCGATTTATGATTTTCCTACTGTCGACAACGAGGGGCAAAAGGATAATTATGCATAAAACTGTGTAAAAAGGATAATTATGACTTTGACAATGCTAAAAATATGAATAGAAATAAGTTAAGATGAAAAATGAGATATATATGTTTAAAAAGGGTAAAAATGTAATTATACGATAAATCGAGAACAAAATGGTCAATTAATGATAAAAATATGGTTAAAATGATCAAAATAGTCAATTTGATTAAAAAGGACAAAATCATAATTAAGGAAAAGTTACAAGGATTAAACCGTAATTTTCTATCTAAAGGAAAATTTTTGGGGATTAAAATGTAATTTATGCAATTATAGCAAAATAGAAGTCAAATGAAATCAACCGGATCAAAATGGGAGTTAAATTAGTTAAAATAAAAAAAGTCAACTTTAATGGTCAAATATGGGTCAAATTTTGAAAAGTCAAACCTTAGGGATACAATGGTAAATTTTTTTTTTCGAATTGGAAAATTATTGAAATTAAATAAGAAAGATAATTTTTGAAGTAATTAAAAGAGAAATTTGATAGAAAAAGAATAAATTAGGAATTTATTTATCCATGAGAATTTTAATTAGAATAATAAGGAATTAATTAATTTAAGTAAGTAAAATAAATTAAGTGAAATTTTATGTAGATGTATCCACCATTAAGCAACTATGTTGCTTAGCGTGTAGTTATTGTGATTGCACGCCGGGACAGGTACCTCAAGACCAGTACTAGAAGGACTAGTTGTGGCATGTACATAAAAGATACTCTTTCTACTTTTTGTTATGTAATTATGTATAAACCCTATGATAGTTTATGAGAATTATTGTAAATGGGCATGTAATATAAGTATTTTGTAAACTTGATGAATGAGGTGAATGGATGGTATACGGTTTATGCATGAATGTGAATGGCTGTGGAATGTGTATGTTGAGTGGAAATTATAGAATTACTATCTTGTTGATTGGATTTTTGGGAGTTGGAGGAATTGTATTTGGAGTGTAAATTTAAATTTTACAGGTTTAGATAGCATGAATTTCAAGCCGTAATACTGTCGAATTTTTTATTTAATTAGGTAATAAATTAATTGTAATAGAAGTATTAATAATATGATACAGACTTAGAAATTGTATAGAAGGTGTTACAATAATTCTTAAGTAACGTTGTTGGATCACTTGCTTTAATATGTTATGTGCACTTATAAAGGGTTATGTTTAGGCAAAGTACTTTGTTATAGGTTCTTTTTAAGTTATTTTTCTTTATACATGTATCTTTAGTTGTGTTAATTAAAAATTGCTTATAATGGCTTTGAGCCTTAACCTTGTGAGATTTTAAGCCTAAATGATGATATGTTTTTTTATGAGAGTACCTTTTTATATCATATACTCTAGAACTTGTTGTGAGTAAGTTTTGAGATTACATTTAGTATAAGTTATGCATGAAAAATGATAAGAGCATTAGAACTAGCCAGTTGTTGACTTGCTTAAATAACCAACCTTTTTGACTTTAGGTAACAAATTTTGAGTCTATAGCCATTTCTTTATTGATAAGAACATATTTAGCCTTACATCCATTTTTTGAATGCTTAACCTTTATTTTGGCACCCTTATTGTGGGAGGATTAGCTTTTATTATATCATTTGAGATTATTTATTTTGTTTATATGCATGATGTTACTTTTTGTTCCCATAGTAATTATATGTCCTCAAGAAAAAAAATAGAAAGAAATATACGTGAAAGAATAAGGAAGGAAAAAAAATATCAAGGATATAAAAGTTGTGGATATGAAATAAACAAAAAGGGAACTAAAGTAAGGAATAAGTTTTAAAATGCAAATATATTATGTATCATGTACTTTTGTAAGTCTCATGTGATGTAGTAATTATTTTTCTTTTCAATAATTTTAAGCTACTTAACCAAAATTGTTCCTACCCTAACTTAAGCCAAGTTACAACCTTTAGTTAGACCCTTGGATTTTATGCATTATTTTATGCTAGTAATTGAGGTTTTTACTCATTACAAGCTTATAGTACGTATTTGTATATAAAGGGAATGGAGTGAAACACTAGCTTACTAAATATTTGAGAGATGTGAGGAAAAACTGTTTTCTTTGAGAGAGTTACTCTGGGTAATGTGACATTTGCAATTACTAATACAAGTTGTAAGAAATTTGATTTTTAAGGTTTTTATATTTTTGTACTTTGCATTCTTATAATTCTTTGGTTAAGTGTACATAGATATTAAAGCTTGAATATTCATGATATTGCTTGGGAATTTGCTGACATAGACTAGTAGATTGTCAGATAAAGTTGTTTCATTTATCACCAAGTATTTGACAAGTATGAATGGTCCATGATGATGCCATGTTGATATTATTTTGTTGTTGATGTGTTTTTTTATGTTTCATGTTCTTGCATTTTAAGTTTTTGCTTGAGGACAAGCAAAGGTTTAAGTGTAGGGACTTGATATAAGCTTGAATAGCTCATATATTAAATAGTTTTTTGTGTTTAGAATTGTGATATAATATTTAGTTTTAGTTATTTATGCTTAGAATTTGGTATCTTTTATGTTTTGTGTTATTTTGTATTATTATAAGAGTAAATGGAAAAAAGAGCTAGGAAAACGAGTCAAATTGAGCAAAGAAGTCACAGTTCTGTTGTGAACGCGGCAACAATCGCGAGCACGACCTAGGAAGGAAAAAAAGGAGAAAGTCAAAGAAGAAGAAAAAGTCAACATATGAAGCTCCATGTTTTGTCGCAAGCGTGACATGAGTTGCGAGCTCAACAGAGAGAGAGACGTTGGGTAGTTATTTTTCAAAAGACACTTCAAAGGGACATAACTCTATACCAAATAATGTATACTTCTAGAGGAGTACTTGAAGAGTTATGTACCTACAAAAGGGTGCTTAAAGGGTCATAATGCTTGATAAGGAAATTATAAATGGTGGTTATGCAATTCAAATTTAAAATCAAGTTTTAAAGAGGCATGACTTTTCACCAAGAGTTATATACCTCTAGAAGGGTGTTTGAAGAGATGCAATGTTTTGAAGGCGTCTATAAATACAATAAACATAAGAGAGGAAAAGGAGTTAGAAAATAATTCTAGAGGTTTTTTTTAGATAATATAGGCATGTGATAGAGAGATAGAAAAACTTATCTTTTGAAGAGAAGACAAGATCAAAAAAGAAGAAGAAGAAACATTTTATGAATAAAGGATTGAGAGATCATCTCTTATTTATCTTTAAATTCATCTTCTCTTCTTTGTATCATTTTGAATTATGTCTTTCTATAAACTTAAACAAGGATGTTAATATTTATTTTTTGCTAATTAATACATGTGATCTTTATTTGTAGAATTTCCTCTTAGTATCTTTTGCATTCAAGAAATTAAATGATCATTATAAGTAAGGGTATATTTTGAGAGATATTCTTATTTACATCTGTTAGGAATTCATTATCAAAACATTACTAGAGAGATTGGGATCTTAAGATAGTTGTTATAGATTGGTGTTTATTCTTAAAATTTGTAGGTATGACAATCAAATTCATTAATGAGAGTTAAAGGTTAGAATCATAATTGTATATTTTAGGCATTCTATCTCATGTTGAGAGGGTGATTTAGAACCTTATTCCAACTTGGTTTGCATTATAAAGATTACATCTAAATAAAAGAATAAAATCAAGTTTTATATTGTTAATTTTTACATCATTATTTGTATTTGTCTTCTTTGATCATCATTAAATTAAAGGGTAATTAATAGTTTAGTATAACATTATTAATTTAATTTAACAATCAAATTAATGATTCATTGTAAACAAGATTAAGATCAAGTAGTAGTGTGTAATAACCAATCTGGTTGTCGTGGGAACGATATCTTAAGTACTAATCAATAAATCATGCGCTTACAGATTTAGCACAACAATTGAATTTGGAGACTGGTACATCCTATGTAATAAAAAATACCAATTTCCAAATATGAAAAAGAAACTCTTATCATTTAGACATCTAAAACCTCATATACCAAAAATTGAATACAACATTTTACTCACTCTTACCATCTAAAAGATTTATTAAATCCATATTGGACAAAAAAAAAGGTGAATCCAAAAATTTTACTCACTCTTGCCACTCTTTGGGATCAGCAGTCCATCCATCTATAGTTGTTAAGAGAAATGCCTAGGCAGATAAAATTGTTGTCATAACATGCATAAAAGGTTTGAAAGCAACCACCTAAAGTGAATAATATAAATTATTAAAATAATAGATAGCAGTTTTGCATACATGCAATAATAGATAAATATATATACGACAGCTGACTCCAGTAAAAAAATTAATATTTACACTTTTGTGGTGTTCTATGATTGTAAACTCTACTGCATTATCAAAGGCTAACAGATGACAAAAGAATAGATTCAGAAACATACATTAGATCCCAGTTTAGGGTGGACCACTTGTCACATGATTTGCATAGATTGTTCTGTATCTGCCCGTTCATCTCCACCAATAAATGTAACAATTGCCATTCACTTCAGCAATTATAATAATTATGACCAAAAATACCATAACAGAGAAGGCACATTCAGCTTATAAATCCTAGAAAATGGTATACAATAGCACTCAACTTGAAAAACTTTTAAACCTTAAGCATACCGATATTGTCTTAGTGGATTCATACCCAAATTTGAGTGCTTGTGAAATAGAAGCAACTGAATATTCCAATATTTCACGAGCATTGTCTCCACAGCCAACAGTCAAAGCCAACAATCCTACAAGAAAGGCCAGTGACAAACTAGTAATTTCAAAATAGCAAAATTGCAATAGAGTTGATAAGATGAGCTGAAGACTTACCAATTACATGAGATACTGGAGCAATCTCTTTGCTAGACCCTTTTTTGATACATTTAAGGCAACTTGTTTCATAATAGATTGACGTTTCACCTTCCCCATAATCTATGACAACCAAGATATACACAAATGACTAACATTCGAGAGAAGGAAAAGAACACAACTTTTAATTAAACAAACCATTAATTCAGAAAAGTTCTCAGCAAAAATAACATTACCCCAAATAAACAAACTAAGAAGAGCAAAAGTTAACAATAAAAAGAAATAAATAAGTAAATAAAAAGAATTAACAGTATTTTCATGGCCACCAATAAGCTCCACAACATGAACAAAACGAGAATGAAGAGAACTTGTCCATCGCATTCTTAGAGCTATAATATTCCTTTTATTCTGTAACTTCGACGTAAATCTCAATCTAATTGCTCCATTTCCATAAATTTGATGATTATAATATGACGATGATGAAGAAGATGCAATCATTTGATTATAGCAAAATCTTGGATCCAATATGTCTCCAGATTTTATACTTAAATTCCAGTTTTTATACTCAAATTCCAGTTTTTATACACGGGAATTCCTTTTATAGGTTAAAAATCAAAACCTTGCCTATCAATTCAGCTCTATCACTACTGTCATAGCCACTAGAAGTTATTCATCTTCTCTAAAAGCATGTGTACCGAACAACAATCAACCGATCAAACCAATTAAAAAATCTCCGCTACAAATTGGATCCAATTCTAGTTGAAGACAAACTCGATTAACATCTTCGCTACCCTACAACAATCAACAGATCAAATTTCAATTACAGTGACAACGATGAAGAGAGAATAGGAGCTCGCAAAAAAAAAATAGAAATATACCAATGAGATGGAATGAGAAAGAAATCACTCATTAGGCGATAGAAGGCCGATGAGAGAGATAAAAAGGTAAATTTTAGTTTATAAAATAAAGTTGTATTTTTGAAAATAGAAATTTTAAAAGTGATATTTGTGAAAGATAAAAAAATAAAGTTGTATTTTTAAAATTTTTTTTTTTAAAATAGGGATAATTTTCTCTAATTTAATACGGCCAAAAGTTAAAAATGGGCTTAATCTTGGTGAGCCGAATAATCCATCTACTTAGGCCCTTTAAGAACCAAGAAGCCGTTGACAAATGGCAATGAACTCGACACAAACCTCCAAATTGAACTGGTCTGGGGACTTTTTAAAATTTGGTGTTATTTGAAAATATAATTGAAAAAATGGAGCTATTTTTTTAGTATTTGGAAAATTGAGGTCTGTCATCCCATTTTCGCAACAACTCACTGCGAAAATGGAAATATGGGGCCGGCAAGAGAATGAGAGCTGATGATGATGGGGCCCACTTGTTCATTTCTACAACAAGAGATTGCGAAAATGGATATATTAATTGCCCATCCCATTTATAACGGAAGAGTTATTTTACCATGATGATAAAGTTTCACAATAATAAATCCAAGGTCTTGGGTTCACTTCCCATGGACAACAATATATTAAATCTTTTTTTCTATTTTTTAAGATTAAAATTTAAAATTAATTTTTATACATTAATTAATTAAAATTTATAATTAATTTTTTAAATTAAATAATTTTATAATCAATTTAAATAATTTTATATTATCTTTATATTTTTTAATTTTTTAAAAAAGTAATTATAAATTTTAATTTACACTGAAAAAATTTTTAAAATAATTTTAATTTTAATAAAAATATGAAAAAAATAAAGTTACTTAAATTTGCACATTTCTCCACCAAATCAATTGCCCAATGCCATTGCGGACATAAAATTAAATAATATGTTTCGTTTCACACGCTATTGATATTTGTATTTCAATTTCAAATTGATGTGCATTATTAATATATTGTTAATTTGAAATTAAAGTATTAATAGAAAATAATGATTAATTTAAAATTAGTACACAGATATATAAAAGTACATTAAATTAATAAAAAATTTAAAATTAATATATTAATAATGCACATCAATTTGAAATTGAGATACAAATATCAATAGCGCATAAAACGAAATTTATTATTTAATTTTATGTCTGCAATGGCATTGGACAATTGGTTTGGTGGAGAAATGTGCAAATTTAAGTAACTTTATTTTTTTCTTATTTTTATTAAAATTAAAATTAATTTAAAAGTTTTTTCAGTGTAAATTAAAATTTATAATTACTTTTTTAAAAAATTGAAAAAATAAAGATAATATAAAATTATTTAAATTGATTATAAAATTATTTAATTTAAAAAATTAATTATAAATTTTAATTAATTAATATATAAAAATTAACTGTAAATTTTAATCTTAAAAAATAGAAAAAAAAGATTTAATATATTGCTGTCTATAGGAATTAAATTCAAGATTTCGAGTTTATTTGTGTAATTTTACTATCATGGTAAAGCAGCTCTTTAGTTATAAATGAGATGGACAATTAATATATCAATTTTCGCAATTTTTTGTTACTGAAATGAACAAGTTGATCCATTATCATCAGCTCTCATTCTCTTATCGACCCTACATTTTTATTTTTGCAGTGAATTATTACAAAAATAGGGTAACAGACTCTAATTCTCCCAAATACTAAAAAAATAATCCTATTTTTTTAATTATATTTTCAAATAACACCAAATTTAAAAAAGTCTCACTAGTCTGGTCGTGTAAAAAGGTATTCGGAGTAACGCACGTGTGGGGTCCTTAAACAGCAACCTCCTCAACATTCCTTCCTTGTTCCCTCGCCGTAGCAACCTAACTAAGCAAGCTGGTCCGCAACCTGAAAAATTAGAAAGAAACGGAAATTAAATAAAAGAGAAAGAAAAGATCAACCGAATGTTCAAACCTTTCTCCATTGCTTAATCGCAATTTCAGCTATTAAAATGGGAGAAGGCAGAGAAGGAGACTGGGAGTGTAGTGTTTGCAAGAACAGGAATTACGCTTTTAGATCCTTTTGTAATAGATGCAAACAACCTCGTCTCCTTGTGGACACCAAAACCCCTACTGACTCTAAATGGCTCCCTCGTATCGGTGATTGGATCTGCACCGGTTAGTTATCTTCTCTTCGTTTTCTTTATTCACTTATTTGTTTATATTGGTTTTTGGGTTTGATTATTGGGAAAGTTCTTCTCTTTTTGATGGAAGATCGTTGTTTTTATCGTTTTCAGGGGTTAGGCTATTTGTTTATATTGGTTTTTGGGTTGTGATGATTAGGGGAGAATTGTCAGTTTCTGAATTGAAGATTGTGTTTGTAGGGGTTAGCCTATTTATGTTTGTTAGAATTTAATTCTTGATGGTGTAGTCCATATATGGTTTGATGTTTAGAGTTTATGTGTTGAATTGTAGCTTTGACGGTTTATCAGCTTGCTGGATTTCTATTTATTGCTTATGTTTCTCAAAGAGTTATTGCCAGTGCCTTTAGGATCTTTTTCACAGTTCTATTTGGTATTGCTTAGAAAGTGTTTAATTTAAGACCAGAGTAGCCAAGTAGCTATTGTAATAAACCTTTTTCCCAAAGCTTTTGTTTGCAGCATTGCTGTTGAGCCAGGCTTCAAAACCTGCTGCGTTTTTTGAGATACTGATCTATAGTCTAGGTGGGGAGCCATTCTGAACATGACTTGCAGTCTTTATTGGTTGCCCTAAGATATTTTGATTTACCTCATTATTTTTCTTTGTATCTTTTTCTTTGGTTGTTTTGATGGTACTGGATGGAAAAGAAGAGAATTGAATTTCAATTTCTTTTTCCCATTGGATGATATAAGAGAAGTGGAAAATGGATTCCTTGAAGCTTCCACTTCATTTTTTTCAAACTGGTGGAAAACGGTAGAAACAAACCTAAATAAGATGGAATTTACCAATATATCTTTTATAGTGCATTTTGCGTAAATCTTTTTATATGGATATAACAGGAAAGGTTTCTTAAATTTTCTCTCTCTAAATATGCATCCAAGATAGAGAAAAGAGCTTTTTCTTTTCATTTCGTTTCTTCTCTTTCATTAAAGCAAATGAAATTTCTGTTGCACAATTTTGTTACAAAGCATAGATTGATATTTGTCTAGAAGAAGAATATTTTTTTCACTTTTATTTATTATCCCGTGTTGTCTTTGATTTTGTCAATTTGCATTTTTCTTGTCAAATTTGAATTAAAGAAATTGCTATCAATTAGGTTGAGTGGTTTGTGTTTTTTTGTATGTGTATTTGGTTTGGGATGGGCTGGTTGGTGTGCGTATACATGGCTTCCTTTCCATCTACGTGGCTGCATTGTGGGTTGCGTGTGTATGGCAATGGATCAATAGGTTGCACTAACAACAATTATGCATCAAGAGAAAAGTGCAAAAAATGCGGGCAACCAAAGGAGGTAGCAGCAATGCCAGCAATTGCAATGCCTGGAGCTTCTCTTCCAACTTATTCACATTATTTTTCCAGGGTGCCAGGAGGACCGGAAGAAAAGATGACTATAGGATTAGCAGGCAATGGTGCTTTACATCAGCCCCTCCCTTGGTCTGCCGGAGGAGCTGATAAGTTCGGTGTTCAGTCAGCTTCTTCATGGCCTTTAGGTGGAAGCCAGGTATCTGGACCTCCATATACAAATCCTGCAAATCACCCTCTTTCAGTTCCAAAAGGATGGCGAAATGGTGACTGGATATGTAATTGTGGGTTCCACAATTACTCTTCTCGTGCTCAGGTATGAACATGATACCTGAGGATTCAATAAACCAGATATATCTTCTTCTGTTTCAGAAATTTTATTTTACTTTTGCTTTTTTTGGGGTCTCTGATCTGGTTGTTACTCCAATTACAGTGCAAGAATTGTAATGCTTCTATACCACCAGGTATGCTCTCTTTCTGTATGCTGTGATAGTTAATTAGATTGTTGGTAAAGTTTTGTTGATACGGATATTTCTGCAGGCTGATTGAAAGTGAATGATTATATGATGATTATTGTTTCTATACATAAAGAAAGTTGTATCAAAGGTGCAATGTTATGGGCTTTACCTGGTTTATAACTCTTTCATTCTTGCTTTGACTCAAATCGATTAGTTTGTTGTTCATTTATTTTATCTGAGGTCTTATTTCTCTATTTATTGGTTGGATGCATTTCAGATATCAGAAATGTATCTTAAATAATTAATCGTTCATTTCAACTTGGTATCATGAAAGCTGTTGTTTGTGATCTTATATAATTATAGTCCTCCCATATAGAGTTATGGTTAGTGCATTCCTTTCCAGTAGTTGCTTGTTAGGAATATTCAATTCTTCTACTGTAATTTATATAAAATTTTCTTGCTAGTTTGTCTGAAAAAATTATACCATAATATTAGTTTTCTTATTGTTGAATTCTTGCCTTTTGTTGGTTGGAATGTGTTATTTGCCAATTTAGTTATATTTATTCATTCATTTATTTTTATTGTTCTAAAGCACTTGGAACAAAGCGATTGGCATCTGAAGAGCTCTCTCAGGACTGGGAGAAGAAGAGATTGAATTCAGGAAATGTGAGGAATTATTTTGTTTAGCATTCTTTTTATTTGCATTATTTTTGTTGCAAATCCTTGCTTCATAATCACAGCTGCTTTTCACTATTGTTATTCAAGTTATGCCAACCAAATTTGCAGGTAATTGGACAACAACAAACATATGCGGGGTTTGATCAAATCATTGTGGCTTCCTATACTGGTCTTAGTTCAGGTTTATCTCCGATTTGGCAAGCATCTGTGCAGTTTCCACATCAAGTAGCAACTCTTGCACTTCTTGGAAAAGGGTATTGTTGATTTACTCCCCCAAGTCTCTAACTTATCAAAGTTAGACACCTTTTTGGAGCTATTGAGAGCACAACAAGGTGGCTAACTGCCTAGATCTGGCATAATTCTCAGCCTTTTTTTTTTTGTTCTTGTAGTTTATGTCCAACTCTGAAGTTTTCATTTCTAATATATTTAATGAGCATATCAAAAAGAACATCGACTATGATAATGGTAGAATTGTCTCTGCCAACTTACTGAAAAGTTAGGACCTATTTACATAAGCACCAGTTGCATCTCAATCATGCAGCGCAAAGCAAAATATTACCCTTTAAAAGCAAGATGGCACTTTTTAAAAGTAACAGCAATTACAAAACCAATGGTAATATGCATAAATTTATTGTGGTTACTAAAGGTTAGGGTGGGTGACATGTATTATTAGGATCAGTTCTTGGAATTTTGTTGTTCTTGTATAATGTCTTTGAATAATAGTAAGTTGTTGTCTGGACTTCGTGTATGATGCTGACAATTGCTTCTTGCAGCGCAAAGCAATGGCGAAGTGGTGATTGGATGTGTACAAATTGCAACAATCATAATTATGCATCTCGATCGCAATGCAATAGGTTAGTTTCTAAATTTCCTTCAGTTATGCCTATTACTTTACCACAGTGTCCTTTGAAAGCTGGCTGTAGTGGATATCATCTAGTATCTTTTGTGATGAGTTATGCCAAGTTAAAATTATTTGCTTTTCATAGCTTTTGTGAAAAGGTACATGGGATGGACCAACTCTCAGCTGACATTTATAGTTTCCATTACCTGCTTAGTGGCCATTTTAAATATATATATATAGTATGTGATTTTTAGTTTGAATATTGCTTGCAAAACTGTAAGCACCTTCTGTAGTGATAATAAGAAGTACAAGTACACGTCAAGAACTTTCTTGCTTGAAATGAACTTTGTTTGAATAATAACTTGAAAATGGTTTTAATTTTTGTGCCTCGAACATTTATTTGTGGATAGAAGAACTAACGGTACTATGGGCAAATTTATTGTTTTATTTTGGATTATAGTATTATTCTTATAAGAAGCTTAGAGAAATATTATGTATTTTCTGCGTGCCAATCCTCTCCCATCCTTTCCTTTTAACTGTTCCTGTTTGCAGTTTTTAGTCCTTCCTCTTAGATGATTTCAATCTCAATTGCTCGTTCTGATTTGTTTATCGGGATTTGTTAGAATATATGGAACTTGAATATTACGATGAAAATGTATGTATGTGAGGGGGTTGAGGCAGGGTCAATTAGCCTGGAGCGCCATCTCTTAGCACTTCAGGGGAACTGTGGAAGTAAACTGCAAGTCTTGTTGTGTCTATGGTTTTAGATTGTTTACCAGTGAACCCCTGATGGATTTTTGCACCCAATCCTTGTAAAAATTGCTTGGACATCCTAGACACAGAAAGTATGGTCCGCTGAAAAATTATTTTTGCATCTTATGCTCATCTGTCTATTGAAATTAATATGTTAAAACTCTCTTGTCCATGGTGTTTCGCAATTTTATATTTCTTACACTTTGCTGAAATTGGACCTTTTCTTATAGGTGCAAGACGCAGAAAGATTATGCCGGACAGCCAGTTTAACAGCCAGTCGATGCTGTGTAGCTATGAATTGGAGGGGTGATAGGTATTTTTAGCATCAGTGTCCCCTTGTGGTGCTGTTTTGTTTTTGCTCCAACATTGGATCTTGAAAAAAGTGAAAGTCTTAGATGCCAGATTCTATTCCATACCTTATTGTAGGAATTACTATTTGTTGATATTCCAAATCTAAAGAACATAATGACAGCAGAAGAATTTGTTTTGATAGCAGAGTGCCGGTGTGAATACCATTTCTTCTAAAGCTTGTTTCATTTACTACGATAATAAAACATTCTGTTCTGATATATATATATATATATATATATATATATATATATATATATATATATATATATATAGATCAATTTATTTTAGCTAATCATTGGACTATGTCACCAGTGATATGACTCATTTGTTGGTGATGCAACTAGCCAATCTGGATGCGGAATTCACATTAGCCAATTGCTCAGAAGCATCACTAGCAGATTCACAGATTCTAAGATACTGCAGAACTTGCAAGTCACAACCAACCGCTCTTTATTACTGCAATTGCACTTTAGATTAAAAGCTACAAAAATTTAAAATGGTATTTAAGTTGTGCAAAGGTGATTTAAGACCCCTTAAACATGGAGGAAGGAGGTAGAGGAGGAGCATCTAACTGATAAAGATCAAGAGAAGGTCCTACAAACCGGAACAGTATCCAACCTCCGATGATGATGAAAATGGAAGCATAAGCAAACTTGTTGAGCCAAAAGAGCAGACCCTTTTCTCCCATGTAAAGTTCAAGTGCCTTCTCAGTAAGGTTCATATCCTCCCACTTTTTCGGAGGATCAGGAGCTTTCACGGTTGCTGGTTGTGCATTAAGCTGTTTGTTTCTCCTCCTCCTCGAGCCTCGCTTGAACCTTATCTCAACCGTGTCTGGTGGTGTTGAGGTAGATGGGGCTGGCTGTGGTGGTGGGTTGTCATCATTGTCTCTTGTATTGTTGGTGGAATTGAGTACCGGAGATGTTCTCCGGCGAGGTACAAATATCAATGGCTGTGTTGGCTTTATTGGTGAAGTGTTTGTGGTGATGGGAATGGCTGGCAGAAGTGATTTTGAACTAAGGAATTGAACAAAGTTAGTCTCCATTATTTTGTTGAACTAAGCAGAAGCAAGCAATCGTCCGGCTATTGTTTCTCCTTTTATCCATACAGGAGTTTTCATTTGATAGAGCAGCACGTGGCTCCCTTGCTGATGGCCTATCGTATGGCGCCATGTATTGCACTAGGAAAGATCGTAAATTTTGTTCTGTTCCAGTTGGGCCAGGCTTAAGGAATTTGAGTCTTCTGAGCTGGTCTGATTTGGGCCTAATCTCAATCTAAAAAGATTAGAGCTTAGAAGCTTTGAGTTCCGCTGTAGAAGAATATCCAAATCACATCCTAATTAGCGTAGGAATATATAGTTTGAAAAATAAAAAGCAGTAGTAACATATATTTAATTTGGCAAAAGGCATATTTTGATTCTTAAGATCATTGCGATTTTGACATTTCATCTTTAATTTTTATTTCTTCAATTTGATTCCTTAAACTATTATTTTTTTAGTTAGATTAGCTCCTCACTTATTCCCTTTAATCCCAATTAAAATGAAATTGAATTTTTCAAGGAAAAAAATAATTTAATTGGGGCAAAAATAAAATTTAAAAAAAATTAAGGGGATAAGTAAGAACTTAATCTAACCAAATATAAAAATTTAAGATCATCCGCAGTAGGAAATATTTACTCAAGTGGAGATAATTTTTCCAAATTTCTAATGTGAGCTTACTCAAGTGAAGATAATTTTTCCAAATTTCTAATGTGAGTTTATATCCATCACACATACGCTACATCAGTACATCATTGGAGACTTTACCTAAAGAAAAAGAGAAGACTTCATACTCAAATAATTTATTTAGATTATTTTTGTTTAGTTGAATAAAAAGAATATAAAAACTAATTTGAAGAATTTAAATATGTAAATTTGTGTAAAATTTTGTTAAACTTGGATTGATGCTATACAAATTATTTAAACGGTAGAGATTTCCTCAACTCATAAATTAGCAAGCCCATAGCATAGTGTAACACCTTGTACCCGAACATTTGTTCGAATAGTGGAATGTCTCACGTGACGGCAATATTGATTATAATATCCCTTAATTATCCTTATGAAATTGGCCATGAAATTATATTCCCTCTCCTATTAATCCTTCATGCAACAATTTCTCTACCAACACAAATATACTATTCATTTGATCAAAATTCACTATTTATTCGATAAAAATTTCGGCAACATAATGGTTGCACAAGCTCCTAACTCTCTTACAAATTATCAAATTTACACCCCAAAATAACTTGTAACCAACATCAACCACCATTATCAATACAATCCATCCAATCTTATTATTATTCCACTAATATCAAAGTTATCAACCAATAATTTATAAATCATTCCTGAACTAATAGTAGGGGTGTGCAGAACCGAACCGAATTGAATTTGATCTATTTAGTTCGGTTATTTCGGTTTTCGGTTCGTTCGATTTTGAACTGAAATTAAAAATCGGTTTATTCGGTTCTCGAAATTGAAAAATTGAAGAAACCGAACCGACCAAAGTTTTATACATATATATTTTTTTAGTCTTAACACTATCAAAGCGTACAAGTGGATGAGTGGTGTGAAACTTAAGAAACGGACCACAAGGTCCCAAGTTCAATTCCATTGGGGCCATATTACGTTTCCTTCACTTTTTTTTTTTTCACTTTAATCTTTTTTTTTTCTAATTACATGAAAACTTTGTACTATCAAAAGTTTCTGAAAGCTGCTGTCATTTCTTAACAATCACATGTTGGCCGTGCATTTATGGACAAATAAATTTATAGGGAAGACAAGGAGAACAGTATTGCCTAATTGCAATTTATTGTTCATTCTTTATTTATTTTACAATTAATTTTTTTAATTTATCATTATTTTTGCATCATTAGTTCCGTAAAATACTCTTGTTTTTAATATTTTTTTTCTCTGGATGACAAAAAAATCTAGTTTTTACTATATAATTGTAATAAAAATTCATCAAAAGAAAAACTAAAAAAAAAAGAAAGTATTTTTGGGATATTGCGGTGAAATGAATATTTATTAGAAGTTACATTTTCATTTGGCTCAAAAATTAAAATATAAGGCAAATTGGTTATAGTCAATTTGAGAGACATTTTGCTAATTTTGTAAATCAAACCAATATTAGTAATATTATAACGTAAGAACAAATAATTTTCAAAATTAATTTTATAGTTGCAAACCGCATAATTTTTTTAATAGTCGTGTATTATTAAATTAATTAATAAATTGTTCTATAATTTTTTTTTGAAACGAAATAGCTGTAATTTAAATAAATAAAAAAAAGGATTTTGGAAGTACAATTTCCATGGCAATTAATGAATGGAAATGACAATATATGTGATAAGCAAGCACAACCCACAAAATATATGATGCTCACTTATTGTCTGGTTGCCTCCATTTGTATATTATTTCTTTCCACAAAATTTATGTATATTATTTTAATTTTAATTATGTTAAATGAATTTATTTTATTAAATATAAATTAATTTAATTTATAGATTCATATAGGTTAAAAGCTCAATAAAAAATAAGTCTATATTGACCCAAAATCGATTGAACCGAACCGACCGAAATTATTTCGATTTGTTCAGTTCTCGATTCTAAAAAGTTCGATTTCGATTCGATTCTTATATTTTCTGAATTTTGGTTTTCAGTTCAATCGGTTCGGTCCAAAACCGAACCGACCAAATGCTCACCCCTAACTAATAGTACCAATTACATGAGCTACTATTAATGCATCTCATATTTTAATTACATCCAAATAAAAGAACTATACATGCTATTATATATCAATATACATGGCATGGTTACACATAATGAAACTTCTCTTATTTAAACATGGTCTCTCGTTAAACTTCATGCACATGTCCCTTCACATTCAAACTTCAACCAGCATCCCTATATACATGCGCATAATAAACTCTACGCGCTAAACATTTTCATGCTTAGTGTTAGATATCCAACTAACATGTTTCAAAAAAATTAACTTAAGCATGCAACATTCATTAATTAATTCATACCAAATTGGTACTTAACTGCTCTCATACATATTTTCTCTAATACTTCATCTTATTAAATAAATTAATTATATTCTTTGTTTATACACTTATTTCCTATTTATTTCTTAGATACATATTTAGTTTTAAAATATTATCCTTATTTCCTAATGCCATTATTTTTCCTCAATATATATATATATATATATATATATATATATATATATATATATATATATATATATATATTACCATAACTTTTACTGCACATTCCCAACTCTACTCTTAAAGGATTCCATTTGCTCTAAAATTGCATTTTTGTTCCTTTAAGTTTCGTCTTTTACTAAAATTATCATTTTACCCCTCATTTATGGATATGCCCTTAATTTTTTTCTATCAAATTACTATGTTACCCCTACTTCCTCATTTTTATTAATAATACATCTCTTCTTCTCTTTAATTACCACATTGGCATATATTTTATTGTTTCGTGACAAATTACCTTTTTGTCTTTATTTTTTTATTTTTAATACATAATTATATTTTTACCTTTAATTTAACCATTTCATTCATTTTAATCACTTTATTTTTTAGTTCTTCCACAAATTTTGCAATTTGTTACGGTATAGCCCCAGAAATCATTTTTATTTCAAATTTGCCATTTGATCCTCATTTTAACAATTTTATCTCAATATTACAAATTTTACCCTTGTCTTATCAATTTTGTCCCTAAATCCTTATTTCCCCTTATTCTCATTTCATTTTTACTATTTTGCCCTTTAAACCTTGTTTCAGTATGTTTTTACTATTTTTGTCACTATTTCCTTATTTTTAGTTTATAATTACAATTTTGCTCCTTAATCAACCATTTTACTCATTCTCTTCCCCTTTTTGATTTTTGATCTTGTTTTCATCGCACTTCGTCATATTTTACTATATTCCTCATTTTTTTTATTATTTTACCCCTAGTTTTTGTAGTGAAAACCATATAGACAGATCGATTGTGTGGGATTGTGAACCCCAAAGGTCCATAATAGTCATTTTCAATTTTCTATCTCTTTTTTCAGTGTGAAACCTCCTTTGGTCCACTGTGCAAGTCGCCATGCTTGCTACTGTAGTATATTTTATGGTGTCTTTATGACTGGCCAATTACATCACAAATTACTGATTTCTCTACTAGATACTAAGGGAAAAATATTCATTCACGCTATTTTATCATTTCATGCCAAAATTCTTACACTCTTCACACTTTATATTATATAATGGTACAAAATATAGGTACCATTTACAATATATGTCAAATCACATTTGTCCATCACATGTAATCATATTTCAACCATTTATACATTAATTTCTCATTATGTGCTATTCAGCCATGTAAAGTAATTACACATTTTCATTTGTTTTGTTACCATACATCACTTGTAATCATCTTACATCAATTTATACATTATTTTCATGTCATATGTTATTTGGAAAACTCAGGTGCATACCCATTTTCATGTGTTTGTCATCATAATATTTTCTAATCATGTTTTCAAGTATGTTTTACATATTTTTAATATTTATTCAAGACAATATATGTCATATGTTATTTGGAAAACTCAGGTGCATACCCATTTTCATGTGTTTGTCATCATAATATTTTCTAATCATGTTTTCAAGTATGTTTTACATATTTTTAATATTTATTCAAGACAATATCAATCAAACCACGTGTTCACATAGTTACATAATGTGTTTTTGTTAGGATTTCAACATTCTAACTTTGTTTTAATATATTTATCCTTATTAATACACTTTATTAACATCCATTTTAATTTATTTACCATTAATTTGAATTATTTATTCTCTACATACAAAAACCCTAACTTACCTAACCAAAAATTAATGAAACATACTAGTTTAGGTATCCACTTACCTATTTTTCCTTTGCTCCTTTTAGACTTCGCTTTATTTCCCTTTTTCTTCTATTTTCTTACTTATTTTTCGTTGATCTCCTCTTGGTCGAATTGTCTGCATATACAAACCCATCAATTTTTCTTTCAATTTCCATCCAATCACACAAGCAAATCACTAAATATACTATTTTCTAATTAAATCTATCAAATTTTTAAAGTTTTACTTACTTAATGTAACTTCCTCTTTCAAAATTCATTCACTTCTTCAAGCTTCTTTCTTCATTGTCCTTAGCTAGGTGGAGAGGATGTCACTTATCTAATTTTGATGGAAATAAGTTGGAATATGTGAGGAATTAGAAGAGAGAGAAAGATTAAATTAAGCTTTCATGGTGGAATGAATTAGGCATGAAGAGGAAGACAAAATTTTCACTAGAAATTTTTTATTTTTCATCCTTTATATATACCTTAAGGGTACATTTGGTTCACTATATTATATTAGTATGTATAGTATTAGCCCGTACAGTATTAGCATGTATAGCATTAACCTGTACAGTATTAGTTTGTATTATATTATACAGTATTTGGTATAAAATTATATTAGCCTGTAATATTTTACACTGTATTTGATGCACAATGGTGAACGACATTATTTTTTTAAAAAAATTAAAAAAATGTAAAATTAAATTATTTTTAATGTTACAAATTTAGATAAAAAAATTAATTATAAAATATAATTTTTCGTACATAAATCAATTTTTTTTAGAAAAATACACAAATTTCTTGAAATACGAATGTATATTAGTAAATAAATTAACAATCAAACAAACAACTTAACTAATAGAATTTAATTATATAGCTAAAACATATTAACAAATATGCTACTATTAATAATTTTATACATAGTCTAATAACAAATCAAAATAAATAAATTTTATCATTATTATTTTAGATATAATCCAAATAATCAATGAATACAAAAAGTTCATATATTATTATGAAAGATGCAACCTAATTAAAAATTTAACTAATGCATTTAATATTCTCTCAATCACCCTTTATTTTTCTAAGTAATCTTTGAACAAATATCTCCTTAATTTTGGGTCTTAGTGACATGAATGATGCCAAATATTGAAGTTTATCTATTATTGCTTGAAAAACGTGAAGATCATCCTCAGGAAAAAGACCCATTGCCTCCAACTCTTTGAAAGTGTCAGAACGATCATCGTTTGCTCTAACAAACTTTTCAGTACTAGTAGCAATTTGCTCAACACTTTCTCTGAATATTTCTCTAAATAATTTCGTACTATTGGTATCAAATTCATCACCGACATTGTTTTTCTTTCTCTTTCTATTTTGAGATGTATTGATAGATATATTTGGAACTAACATTGGTAAAGTCTCATCAATATCAATCCCTTACATACTATCATTATTAATGTTACCTAAATTTTCATCTTCAAGGTCAATTGCATTTGCCATATCAGTTGGTATTTCTACTCTTTTACTAGTTGCTCTATCTTTCTCGAATATATTAGCAAGATGATCAAATATAGGAAAGTATTTTCCTCTCCATCCCATTGCATCGATATTATGTTACAAGAATACAAAAAAGTATAATAAATTAAATTTAAGTTATATGAAAAAACCAAATACATGAATGATTTAGTTTTAAACCTGGATATAAGCTTCTCATGCCTCATCGCTATTAACCCCAATACATTTGGTTATGTCATTGTAAGCAAAACCACTGTTGTTCACCATGTCATAGACTATCACATAATTTTTTTTCATTTTCTCATCTTTAAATCTATATGGGGATTAACTTTTAATGCACAATCTAGATGTAACTCTTGCATCATTTTTTCAATGGCTTTCATGATTCCAGATCTGAAGGTACCATTTTCATATTTAGCACCATTAGCAATTATTTTTTTAAGAATTTTTAATAGTCACTCTTATTCATTCTTATTCAACATTTGTCTCATTCCTTTAGATTGAAAACTTTGCCCAATATCCATTCCTAAATAAAATTTTTTAAATATATAAAATATTATTTATATATATTATATGCATAAAGAGTACTGGAGTAAAATATTCTAATATAAACACATAATAAATATTCAATTAAATAGAAACATAATCCATTTAATAAAAATATATAATCTAATCAACAAAATTACAAAATGATAGTATATGAATCAATGTAATAAATTTATGAAGCACCATTAATGTTTCTACTTGCTCTCCACTCATTGTACATCTTTATAGCTAAATTAGTCCTCCAGATAGTTCATTAATCGAATGATTCAGTTGTACTTAAAAAATCAATCTCATTATTTTCTTCATCATTATCTAAATTTTTTATTGTTTGCTCTAATGGATCAACATTCATTTCACCTCTAATAAGGTTATGCAATAAAAAAAAAGTAGTAATGATTTGACATTGTATTTTAATAGGGTAAAAGATGGACTTCTTAATATAACCCACCGCATTTTAAGCAAGCCAAAATATCTTTCTATTACATTTCTGGTCGAGGCATGTTTCATATTAAAATATTCTCTATAATTAGCAGGTTGACTTCTTTCTCTTCACTCTGATAAATGATAACGAGTACCTATATATGGTGTAAGAAATCCCTCTCCATTTGTACACCCACCATCAATAAGATAATAGTTTTCTAAATAAAAAATATATATATAATTATATAAAATTTCTTCTTAATATATTTTTAATAAAATTTAAATATGGTTTTTTATTTACTTGTAGGAAATTTAAATCCATTTTGTCTATTTATTGCATCTTAAAGCACTCTAGAATCAGATGTAGATCCTTTCTAACTAGGTAAAAAAATATAAACTTTATATCATGTGAACAAACACCGAGTACATTAGTTGCATTCTCTCATTTTCTAGTACGATATCTAGGTTTGTCACTTTCACCCGCGCAAACCTTAATATAAGTCCCATCAAATGCTCCTAAACAATTTTACTTTATTTATATGGAATAATCAACAAATACATGCCAACTATTAGTGATGATAAAAAAAAGTCTTGGATTATAAATTGATGTATGTAGTTAATTTTTATTAACTAATCTCAAACCATTTCCACCTATCATTAGTATATTTATCTTAGACAGGTTTTGGAACATGATGTAAAATGTTTTATAGTCATAAAACTCCATTTAAAATACAATTAAAATGTTTTCTAATTGTTTCACCTGACCTAAAAAATCTAGAGATATTGTACGATTTTTTACATGGTGTGTAAGAATATGTAAAAACATACATACTTTCTCCTCTAATCGTGCCAATCAATCATCTTTAATCTTTCCATAAGTTCGAAGTAGGTCACATAATATTCAAAATGTTCTTCTATCCATTCTTAATTGATTAATATAATGTAAGTCATTATTTCCAATTATGTTATCCATATAAGTAAAATGAACCTAATCCCTATCAATGTTTTTACCTATAAGCATTTTTATCTTCCTAATTTGCCCTTTTTTCATATTTTTCGTATGAATCATCATCATCATCAATAGTAACCACATTATTTGCAAATGCCATGTCCTTATGATTATGTAAAACATAACATTTTTTGATCCATACCTATTCAAATAATAAAAAAAGAGAAGCATTAGACATAATAAATCAATTATAAAATAAGGTAAAGCCAAACAGTAAAGTGTACAATCAAATGCCATAAGGAAAAAAAAACAAATTTCTCAAAAGCCCATCAAAAACTTAGGAAAAATAAATGAAAATTTTGAAGCAAAATATGCATTCATAAGGAAATCATATTTGACCCACAAAGTTCATTCTTTTAATAGCATTTGAGATGTTAGAAAAGCAAGCTATCAAAGACATTGTACAATTGTTGGTCATTGTAAGCATGAAGTTATTAGAAAATAACAAAGTGCCTGTAGTGCATTATTTGCAATACATAAACTAAAATGTCATAACAATAGATCGAAACTCAAAGCTCAAGATATAATATGAAATTAGCTAGCATGTTTTGGAAATAATAAGTAGTCATTAATAAGACTTTTAGTTTAGCATATTCTACTATATTTTGAAACTTGCAAATGAAAGAATAGTAATATACTCTAGGAATAGGATTTTGTTAAATGCTATTTCAAGAAACCTAATTAATAATTATTGCTATGCTCATTCCAAATTGACTTGGACTTGCTATCGGCCAAAGGTAATAAACAGAAAAGAATAGTAATCTTCTTCTTTTATTTACTGTCCACTATACTAGCCATCTTTTATTAACTTCATGTATGGCATATTTGGTCAAACTTCTATAAATTTAAAATAAAGAAAAATGAAAATGTACAAAAAAAAACAAGTAATCACATATGAACCATTAACATTACCACCATCAGAGCAAGATTATTAATTCAAATAAGAAAGGTCATCATATTTACATTGAGATTGGTAAGAAAGTATTGAGTATTAAAATTAAAAAATAAAATAACAGTTTTACATCTATCCTACTAATGTTTCTAGCATTGCTCAGTTGCTTGACCCACCAAGACACCCAGGTGAGCATCTGGACAGACGTTAATAACACTAAAACTTGATCAGTTTTTAAGAATATTTATCAACCAAGTACTATAAAGCTTTTTTATGCATCAGCATTTCAAAAAAAGAATCAGATAGCAATTTCTCAAAAGCAAAATAGGTTGAGCAAGTTACTAGTTCCATCTCCAGCCAATGAATGAAGTGGTGATAATTATCAAAAGTTATTAGTAGAATACAACAAGAATTACCTCTGAAGTGGTATTTGATTATAAGTCATGGTGTAATTCGTACACTTCAATAATCATGGTACAATTTTTAAGCATGACAAAAGACTACTACTAGATATATTGCAAGCATAATAAGAGTGATAGGGATATATTCAAGGTTCCCCTTAGGTTTTAAGATACTTAACATTAATTTAGAACCGATGGTGTATGATAAGGGTAATAATTTAAGAAGCGAGGTATCAATAGACACATAAAAGGAAGCAAAATACAAGTAAAAGCTAATACGAGTAAAAGTGTGAGCTTAAAGAGATTAGGTATATTAGATACACTCATACATGCATTCTATCAAATGCTACTAGGACTATATAAGTTTGGTACATTAAGAAGATTAAAAGAAAAGAACAGCAAAGCTATAAGATTAGGAATGCAAAGCTGCCAAAGAGCAAGAAAGAATTCAAACAAAAGTGAAGGACAATGTAACACCCCAGCCACCTGAATTAAAAAAAAAAGAATAAAAACCAAAGATAGAAAAAGAGGGAAGGAGCGAAAGAGATCGAGAACAAGGGAAAGGGTGGCAGGCATAGGAGGCTGAGAGCGGTAAGCGACTCACCAATGCCGACGACAACTCGATGTCATCTCTACCGTGCTGACCAACCACCGTTTCCTCTCCGGTAAGCTATCGTTTGCCTTTATTTTTCCTTAATTTTTTAAAATCTGATGACTTTTCTTCATTATTTCTGTCAACTCTGACGTCCAATGGTGATACAAGCACCACCATTAGACTTATTATAACCAGATGCTCCTTTCCATATACACCGATCGGCCTCACTCACTGGCATAGGGTAGATTAGAAATAGGTATGGTGAGTTATTCCAGTGCAGATTTTAGCCACACCATGGCTCTTTAAGGAGTATGACCATTGGCAATGGGTCTCTGGCACTCTGGGCTTTGCGATGGCAATGGTGGTGTATCTCTAACGAACCTTCAACAACTGATGGGAATAGTATGGTCACGATGAAAAATGAAATAAAAATGTGGATTTTGACTTCAACTAGCAAGTACTCCACTAAATTTTCCTTTTTAATATATATATATATATATATATATATATATATATATATATATATATATATTTATTTATTTATTTATTTATATTTATAAATGGAAATTGCAACTTAATTTAGAAATGGAAATTGTGAATTAATTAGTGTTTTGGGTGAAATAAGCTAAAATTAAATAATTTAGGTGAGTTAAAATCATCCTTAATGAACTTATTGAAGTTGTAAAATATATTTTTATAACTTGGGATGTTATATTTAATGGCTAATTTGAAATAAAAAGGCTCTGTTAGTTGTCTAATTAAAACAATAAATAGGGTTATGAAGTTATAAGTAAAATAATAAAATGTTGATTGAATAAAATTGAAAATTTGTGATGAAACTGTGATCTTAGATGAATTGTAAATATTTGTAATTTGATAAATTCTTTGCTCGAAAATCTGCTCCCACTATTTCACGCGAATAGTAACCGTATATATGAATAGTAACCATATAGTAAATAGTAATCGTATAGGTGAACAATGATGTATACGTGAACAATAGTACCTAAGGAAAAATCTTTTTGATGTGAAAAAAAAATGTTAACAGATGAAAAGATGGTGATGTTGATTCGGTAAATTTTTTGAACTCAAAAATTTAATGCATATGTTATAAGAACAAATAATGAGATAAAAATTGTTTTTCAAATTATATGAATACAAGATAGTTTAATGAAGAAAAATAAAATAAATAAGGCATTCTTCATAAGGTGATCAAATTTTGTATAATAATGAATCTTATATTTAAGTATAATTGATGTTTTAATGAGTAATCCTGTTTTAACCATGAGAAGGGAATTTGTTATTTAGGCTAAAATGCGACAAATATGAAATAATTATTGTTATGCTTGAAACATGACCACACTTGATTTTAAGTTGTGAATTGAGAATGACTAAGACAAATAATGTGTATTTACATAAATGAGAAGATGGGTGATTAAATTGAGTTTTGAAAGGTGGCAAAAAGGTACACTATGGTACCAGAGAATGTACTAGACATGAGAAATTGTTATTTATTGGGATTAAAACATTAAGAAATATGAGAGTATATAATGACATTAATGCCCTTAGTAACGATAGGAAATCCTGAGTAGGATACAATTGGTCAGCCATAGGGATGAAGTTTTGATTGATATTCTAGATAATGGTATTTTGTATGTATAAATAAATAACTCACCATCAGGTGTAAAAAGGGCAATGTTAGGATTTGACCCCTTTTTACACCAGAAATTGGAGTGCATTGTCAGATTTCAACTACTCTATTTTAAAATTTGCTTTATAAAGGAGTGTAGTGTCAGGTTTCGACCACTACATTTTAAAATTTATTTTACAAAGGAGTGCAGTGTCAAGTTTCGACCACTCTAGTCTATATAGACCATAAAGGATCTCAGTTCCGTGTATCCGCTAGACAATTCCTTTGAATTACTATGGGTAAAGAAATATATATTGTTTTTAGGATTAAATGGCATATAGTGATGGATATATAATAATATTTGTTACTCTAATTATATAAATATATTTTGTGGTTTTATTAGGGTCCAACATATGTAACTATATGGTTAACTTGTGATATTAGTTATTCTTGTGAGACAAGGGTAATTAACCAACAATACTAAAAACTCTATGTGTGTGTGTTATTTTATCAATGCAAATGTTGGTAATTTCTAACTTTTGTAAGAAAAATGCAGAAAAGATAAAAATGTAGAAAATGTAGCAAAAATAGCAAATATAGAAATATGAAAAAGGCAAAACTATAGAAAATACATAAAAGATAACAAGTACAAACAATATATAAAAGACAACAATTAGCTGAAATCAATAAATATAAAATTTTCATAATAATGAATATAAGTAATTAGCTTGTACATTTTGATACTGATGAATTAAGTATTTCATAAGTTGGTATAATTGAATATATCTAGGTATGTGCTTAGTATACATATGTACAAACATGTGAATGTTGGAGATTTAAGATCCATGTTGTATTATCTAATGAATAAAGTATGCTCATTAAAATGTCAATTTTGCAAATAACAATTAAAATTGGATTTTACAAAAGTTTTGTATGATTAATGAATTCTTATACTGATTCATCAATAAGAAAACTATATTGTATCATCTTACCTTTATGGTAATAGTTGATATAGCTGTAAATTATGATTTTTGTACAAATATATTTTTATGTTAATATTATGATTGCAATTACAATATTCAAGAGAAAGTAAATTTAGTGGAGTACTCTCACTAAACTATAAGCTTAGTGCGTGGTTATTTTTCGTGCTTAGGTTTATGAATAACATTCTGGAGATTGGGAAAAAAAGGGGACTAACAGTCCTGTTGATTCTTGAAGAATACTGAGGTGAGAAATTTCTAAGGGGATTTACATGTGATTTTAGCATGTACACTAGATAGAAAATGTAGAACGTGTTTGTATAAGTGAGTTTTGTATATGTAAATTTATAACTTCCATATATATGAACGACATGTATGATTATATTTGGATTTGATTTCAATGAGTTGAAATATAAGGAGAATGGGCTAATGTTATGTGAAAGGGATTTTTTTTGGTAATTCTGAAGTTAGTCGTGTGATTTTAGAAGTGTAAATAAAGTAGCTTTGCAGGAGGTTTTAACAAATATAGGGAAAACTTTGCCATAATTTTTATTTATAAATGGAATAATGTTTGTAATGTGATGAGTTTTTATTATGGAAAATTTAGTAAGTAATCAAATTAAGGAGGATTGATTCGTGTGTGACATCCGATATTTTGGTCTTTTAACTGACCGGGTATAGGGTGTTATAGACAAAGTTCCAATGTTGTATATATTCTATACGCTACCCTTGTTGTCTATCTTATATCACTTCAAATTTCCATCTTGTCCATTTAAGCAACCATTCAGAGAAGTGTAAATAATTTTGAGCCATAAAAAAATTCGCATGCATGAAACGAAAATGAAAGAAATAAAAGTAGCATCAGGAGAAAATAAGAATGACCTAGAAATCATAATGGACCCCCAAGTACTTAAAAATTACAACTTTTTTCCATTCAAATAGAAACAAAAAGGATATGCTCAACTGTTGGGTTTCGATAGAAAAACAAAAAAACAAATCGCAGCAAAATAAGAAACCTATTAGGATCCATGCAATCCAATTGATTCAAGAAGGAGGAAGATGAATGATTACCAACCTCTTGAAGTGCAGAAAAATGGATTTTCAGGTGCTACCTCATGTGAAAAGAACACCTTCTACCGGTATCCATACTCAAATGTGATGATCGAAATCATCTAAGGTGCTAGCTCCCTTTCTTGGCAACTAAGGTTTCAGTTTCTATATTCTTTCCAAGGTTATAAAACGAAATTTTTTCTCTCCGCACAAAAACGATAGTTGCCACTTTTAATTTAGTATGCTTGGGGTTAAACTATACATATCATTATATGTGTGTGTGTGTGTGTGTGTGTGTGTGTGCACGTGCGCGCATGCATGTGTGTGTGTGTGAGACCTAACCCTAATTTAGAGAGAGAAAAATTTAAACCTATATTTCTAATTAAAATAAAAAATACTTTATTTCTTATTTAAAATAAGAATTATAATATTGACTTTAAAATTTTATTTCGAATTTTAATTTATCACAAAATAAATTTTAAAACGTCCGAATTAACCTATAGTCCATTCATCACATTCTATATGTGAGACCAATAGGTTCATATTAGGTTGGTAGTGGGCTCTAATCCCATCATGGATTCACAAGTTATAAGTAGTCTCTAGCAAAACATTATAACTACCCAAATAATATGAATATTGATAATTCGATTTTAACATAATCAATAGAACATATTATAATCCTTTTGTCACATGATATCTTGTTTGAACATAATTCATAGTTCATATCAAACTTATATAGTTCAAACATATAATTTCTCAATAACTAAGTAGACTGATAATTTCACATGAAATTGATCACTCCATCAATTCATTTAAGCACGGCCATGCATTTCTCAGTCCTACTTATCGAGGGATCCAATAGATATCTCTCTAATAAGAGATGAACAAATTCTATCTTGATTATTCACTATCTTTTGCATGATTCTCATCATATCCAATCATAACCTTTATGATTATCCTATTAAAGATAATGTTTGATTATGTTAAAACATAATACTCCTCATGTAGGATACTATTGTAACACCCTTATAACATTATACTATACGTATGGAGACTGATTAATTTAGATATCATATCAGAGTTAAAGTCACCCGATTGCACTATAACAGGCAGTCCGATAAAAATTTTTTTCCATACATCACCGACATTCAAGCACTATAATAACAAAAAATCATATGCAAAACTAATACGGTTTGAACTTATACAAATACATAACCATAATTTTAACACTTGCATTCCTATTCCTTATTATAACATACATGCCATGCCTAAGCCTTCCATCATCCTCCATGTCTATCTGTAAAATTTGCTGAATCTTTCCATCTTCGAAACTTGTGCACAGTCACAATACTACGTGCTGAGCATTAACAATGCCCAGTGGTAGAATACATATCCCAAACTTTTATATCATAATCACATGCATGCATACACAAGCTTATTCATTTCTTATATTATACTGTCTTTAATTCTTTTAATATCGTTACCTCGATTATTCATCAATTACTAGAATCAGCTATTACTATACTTATACTCTTATTCATTTACATTTAAGTGCTAGTATCTTATTTAGCAATGCTAATTAATTTAATGCCACTATTATTATCATTAATACTAACATCAATAATATATGCATTAACACTATCTATAACATTTTCATTCTTATTGGCCCTAACATTTTCAGACTTATTTCACTTACTGATCACATTCTAATTTAGCTTGCAAGCTAATCTTCATTTAATCTTATCAGGACTAATTTCCAATTAAGTCCTCCTTAAAATCCATTAATTTATAATTTACCCTCCATTTGCCAAACATTACAATTTTTTTATTTCTTAAACAATATTCAATATACTTTTAATTACATTGATGGACCCTAATATTTCTGTAAGGGCCTCAACGCCGGGTCAGCTGTGAATAGTACTTTCTGACGGTGAATAGTATTTTCCAGGCCCGAAAGGACGCCCGAAAGTCGAAAATATTTTATTAGACCATTTGAAAGAAATAGTCATGGTGAGATTATGGTTGAAAATTTAAGTGAATTTGAGGTCAAATGGGCCTCCAAAAGTCAAAAATACGAAAAAAGTAGCGAGTCAATTTTCCCGGTAGGAAAGAGGACTTGATTTTGTACAAATAATTAAAAATAGTAAATGACCTCCGAATATTGCCATATTTTTTAGTTCTTAATGAAATTTTATGAAGAATATTTTGGTGTAAAAAAATGAATTTTTCGGTGATGTCAACGGTTGTCGAATCGGATCGATAAGTTTGAATCGGACCGATAACGGACTCCGATTGAGCCGAAAATTTATATCCTACTACTTTTTATGTGATAAAAATTATGAAATCAAATTTGGAGTGAGAAAATGGGAGAAATTATTTTGGGCTTTAAATTAGGTTGTTAATGGGCTTTAATTAATTTAAGCCCATTAACTTGACCCAAGCCCATTTCACCTTTTAAGAGGAGGTATAAATAGCTGGAATTTCTGGAACTCACCAGCAGATTCACCTTCTTCTCCACGTCTTCATCTCCTCTCTTTTTTGCCGAAAATTGTTCCACCATTTTTGTTAAGTCTTTCTTCTTCTTTCTCTCCATTTCACCCAAAAATCAGCCCTTTTATAATATTTTCCATCTCTCTAGTTGAGATTAGTATCTTCCTCTCTTCAAAAGAAGGAATAAAATCAAGGAAAATCAAAGAGGGAAGTTTAGAGGTTTAGTTGAGGTAAGAGAAATCAAAGGGTTTAATTTAGTTCTAAGGTGTTTTCTAGTATTTTAAGGTCTCTAGATTTCATTTTTAGTGTTAATTTTAGCATTTGAGGTCAAGAAAATTGTGTTGTGATGGCTTGAAAAATTCGGTTTCTATAGGATTTCAAGGAGGAGAGCCATCCAAGCAAGCTAAAGGCAAGGAAAAGGAAGTTTAGGCATCCCAAAGCTAAGAGAAAATGTAAGTGACTATAAAATCCCTTAATTTCCCATTTAATATGAATTTTCTTGATTATGTAACTAAAGTAAAAATATGTAAAATTGTTAATTGATGCAATTATATTAGGGTAATTGCAATTGGATTAGAGAAATGATGAATGGAAAGTGAAAACAAAAGAAATAAAAATATTTAGGAAGAAATTTAATTGTGGCCGAAATTGATAATAAGGAAAAATGATGAGAAATTTGCATGTAAATGATGTATGTTGGCTTAAAATAATTATAGACATGATAATTGATGTCTATAAATTTTTAGAGAATATTTAGAAATTATTTGGAAATTTTAAAGGTTATGTATAGTGTATGTGTTGAATGAAGATTATGATTTATTGTGAATTAAATGATTATTTTGATGAAAAATGACATTGACCAATAAATAATGCATAAATAAATTTTATTAGAATTTATTGAAGTTATTGGAATTTTATTAAAATTTTTATGTGTATATGTATAATGGAAATAATTGAAATAGCAATGCATAATTGTATAAAAAATGGCTAAAGTGATGAATAAGTATGACAAATAAATTAATGTCAATGACGAGAAATAAAAAGTCAACCGATGGATTTTTCGAAATAATTATTAAGTCGTGAAAATAATAAGAATAATGAATTATTGAAAAATAATTCGTAAATAAATAGAAATGGTGGAAATTTTGAATAGAAAAAGGGACTTAATGAAAGAAAATAAAAGTTTTGGGGCAAAATGATAATTTTGCCAAAGTGAATAAGTAATGAATAAAAAAATAAATAAGAAATAGTAATAAAGGCAAAATAGTAATTTCGGAGACCTAACTATGCCAAAAGATGAAAATTTTCATGGTATGGGGACTAAAATGTAATTTTACTCAAAAATGATAAAAGAAATAATAAACGATGAATAATGGAAGAAATGGTATAATAAAAATAGAAATAAATGATTATAATGGCAAAATTGTAATTATGTATTTGAAATGAATAATTCAATAGAAAAGGTCAAATTATGTATTTTTGCGGCATAAAATAATAAATTATATTAATAGAATTCCTAATTATCTGAAATGTAGTAAATAAAAGTGTGACTAATTTATCGAAATAAATTAGTCAATTAAAAAAAACAGTAAAAGAATATAAAAGTGTAAAATATGTCGTTGACGATATAAAAGTCAGTTAAGCGAATAATTAAACGATTTGGACAAATAAAAGAAAAACAAAGTGTAATCAATCGAGCTTAAAAGTATTGAAAAATAATTCGTAAAGAATTATATAAAAAGAATAATAGAAAATTGTGAATTATAATGCTATAATTCATAATTTATAATCTGTATAAAAAATTGAAAAGTTTAAGTATCTGAGTAAATTATCGAAGGATAATTCACAAAAGTGACCAGAAAAGAAAAAGTGAATAAAAAGTTATTGAATAGTCAAAAGCACGAAAGAGTGCATTTGATCAAAATAACGTATAGTAATAAAAAAAGAAAGAAATTAAAAGTTTTAAATGTTCAAAAATGTTTGCAATGAGATTGATTATGTTTGCCCTTAGCGATAGACAGGTAGTATGATTCTTGTTTTGGATATAATTGGCTAGCCATAGAGACACCTCTGTACCGCGGTGCAAGTCATGGCGACTTGCTTAGCTATGGTTGGGATCTTTGATCTCCATAGCTTCTGTGAAAGTGTATCTGTATCTGTATCTTTATCTGTTATGTGAGACTTGATCTTTCGAGATCATGTCTCTATCTGCTACGTGGGACCTTTGAGTCCAGTCCCGTGTATCCTTTATAGGAAACCTGTTATATTGCATTAGGGGCACATTGAAATGAATAAATAAGTACTGTTTAATTGAATTGAATATATGAAAAGTTATAACGAAAATAATTCGTTTGAAAGAAAATGTAAAAAATGAGATAAATCTGTAAAGATTTCTGAAAAGTGTAATTAGTAAAAAAAAAAAGAAAAAAGAAAAGAAAGGTTTTATAAGAATTCAGAATGTATTGTGTTTTTCGTGAAAAAAATGAATTTGATTAATTGATATTTATCGTACCAATTACCACTGTAGAAAGTGATAAATTTGAAAAACAATATTAATTTCCTGTTTAAAGTTAAAAGTAATGATTTTGACATAAAGTGAACTTAATGCTTATGTAATATTTTTATGAAAGAAAGATTAATTGAAAAGTAAAACAATAGAAAGACATATGATTGACTGATGAGAAAGAAGTAAAAGATTTATGTCTTAATTAATATTTGAACGAAAGTAATATATATATATATGAAGGAAAGAGAATTTTGACTGCAAAGTGTCCCGAAATACTTATATCACTTTGCAATAAAGCTTAAAAGCTATTAATTAGTAATGTATTTATTGGTTAAAAGTCGTAAAAAAATAAAAGAATAAATAGCAAGAGGTATAATTAGAGTTCAGACTGAATAATTGAACATTAAAACAAGAATTTAAGTAATTTATTTTGGTACAAGTAAAGACATGAGTACCAATATATATTGCTAACTGGAATGATAGTTAAGTCGCTGTGGCTAAAGGATAAAACGAAGTAGTAATAAAAGTAAAAGTTATAGTAAACATTAACATAAAAATAAAAGTAAAAGTAAAAGTAAAAGAGTAAATCCGATATTGATTCACCTAAAGAATATACTGCAAAATAAAGTTAATAGTTCAGAAACAAAGACAAATGGTTATCAGAATACGAATTTAATAACAAGATTAGTAATAACTGAAATAAAAGGAAGTACTTAATAAGAATAGTAGAAGCTTAAATTACAAAATTATGCTTATTCTTGGGAAATTCTTGGATTAGTAGTCACCACTGGGCATATTTAATGCTCAGCACGTAGTGTTTACTGCGTGCAGGTTCTGATGTGTTCGGGAGCACAGTACATTGAAGGTCCAGATCAGAAGAAAAGATTTTCGTGTTAGTTTGTTTAAGCTTATGGCATGTATATACTTAGACTATTAAGATAAAATACTGAATTGTATTTTGTGTGTATTTCATGATTGTTATCGAATGAATGATTGGTTTATATTATTGGATTGAAGTTATCTTATATATGTTTTAAAATGTTTTTATAGCTATCATTCGATTGGGAAGTTAATGTGAGGAAAAAAAAACTTACTGTTTCGGTTTAGTCCGCATTGGAAAAGACTGTTGCGAGTAGGGTATGACATTTTATGGTATCAGAGCAAAGGTTTAGGCAGTTCTAAGATCAGAGTGGGATAAGGTTAAGTGATAGGTTTGTCTGTATATACATGCCAATTATTAATGAATAAGTGTTAAATAATCTGAAGGGTACTTGCTCCCCTATTTGTGTTATAGTGAAAGAGTTGACATTTGACTGAGATTGTCAAGTATGAAAGGTTTGATTTTGCACGGTAAAATTGTAGTGAATGAAAATGGAAGTATTGCTGCTTGAGATCTCATGAGAGTCAAAGCAGGGAAAAGAAAAGTTGACTGACATTAAGTAAAAATGTGAGAGATTAAGTATCTATATGGATGAGAAACAATTATAAGAAGTACAAAAATAAGAGTGTAATAGAAATAAAAAGGAATTGTATTGTGAGTATAGATAAATTTCTCAGGATAAGGAGATATCTTGATCGGATTGTCTTGGTTTAAGAATGCTAGTGAGCAAATTGTTATAAGTTAAGGTTGTTTAAGATGCTATATATATATCTGTCAGTGATTTCCTTATAGGAGTGGGGATTTGATTGTATTTCTCATAGCTCTGGGATGGGCTATGATCTCTGCATTATATGAGGATACTTGACAGTATTCTATTTGCATACATGAAATCATACATTCATTGCATAGCATTCCATATTGTTTGACAACATCTGATATGCATTATACCATGTGTTTAGGCCCCACTTGATAGGATGAAACTGACAGGAGATATAATGAGCACAAGGACAACCTAAGAATGAGATAAGAAATAGTGTGCTTAAAATTGTTTTCCAATTTTGATGTGGCCATTGTGAGATATTGGTCATGTCAATAGATTTGTTAGCATATTAACCCTATTGATGAATTGATAGAAAGGATAAGTATAAATGGTTAATGATAATGTTCTTGGTTTTCAAGTTATGAGAGCCAGTGAAGTTTGACTCCAGGTGGGACGTGTCTAGCTGAAAAATAAGTGAAACTGATTTTGTATAACAGGTAAGGACAATAATTTTAAAAGATAATGTTTATGTAACAGTCATTGTGAGTAATTGAAGGATTCTTACTGAAGTTCACCGAGATGGTAACGCCTGACAACATCAGGTGTGTCAGGATTAAAAGTTTAATTCTGAAAGCTAGACTGAAAGTGTACTGTGACAAATATAAGTAAACGTTAAATGTGTCGATATATGAACGCAGAACATTAGACTTATTTGAGAATTGCTCTAGCTTGTAATGGTATTTGTTTAGAAATGGAATAACGTGATTAAAGAATCTGTCAACGAATTTGTTAAGTGTCAAAAGAGGAAGAGTGGTAATAATTTCAGTATGAGCATAGTGATTTACCTTTGACTAATTATTAGTCTAAGGGGTTAATTTCGCTATTAAAAGAAGGAATATGGAAAAGTACACGACACTGTGAAAAATGGGTATCTATGGTAAGATCTGATTCTTGTAAAGACGATGTCAGAAAGAAAAGATTGAATTTTTATACTGAACTTAATAGAGTGCAAACGGGTTAGCAAGGTTTGATTTGAGTCAAAATATGAAAGGAATCTACATTCAGAATAATATGTTTGGAACTATTGTATGTAAATGAAAATTTGATAAAATGATAGAATGGTATCCTCCACTCTGCGATATAAGTAAATTTCGATGACGAAATTTCTTTTAGTAGGGGAGAATTGTAATGGCCTCAACGCCGGGTCAGCTGTGAATAGTACTTTCCGGCGGTGAATAGTGTTTCCCAGGCCCGAAAGGACGCCCGTAAATCGAAAATATTTTATTGGACCATTTGAAAGGAATAGTCATGGTGAGACTATGGTTGAAAATTTAAGTGAATTTGAGATCAAATTGGCCTCCAAAAGTCAAAAATACGAAAAAAGTAGCGAGTCAATTTTAACAGTAGGAAAGAGGACTTGATTTTGTACAAATAATTAAAAATAGTAAATGACCTCCGAATATTGCCATATTTTTCAGTTCTTAATGAAATTTTATGAAGAATATTTTGGTGTAAAAAAATAAATTTTTCGGCGATGTCGACAGTTGTCGAATCGGACCGATAAGTTTGAATCGGACGGATAACGAACTCCGATTGAGCCGAAAATTTATATCCTACCTATTTTTGATTTGATAAAAATTATGGAATCAAATTTGGAGTAAGAAAATGGGAGAAATCATTTTGGGCTTTTAAATTAGGTTGTTAATGGGCTTTAATTGATTTAAGCCCATTAACTTGACCCAAGCCCATTTCACCTTTTAAGAGGAGATATAAATAGCTGGAATTTCTGGAACTCACCAGCAGATTCACCTTCTTCTCCACGTCTTCATCTCCTCTCTTTTTGGCCGAAAATTGTTCCACCATTTTTGTTAAGTCTTTCTTCTTCTTTCTCTCCATTTCACCCAAAAATCAGCCCTCTTATAATATTTTCCATCTCTCTAGTTGAGATTAGTATCCTCCTCTCTTCAAAAGAAGGAATAAAATCAAGGAAAATCAAAGAGGGAAGTTTAGAGGTTTAGTTGAGGTAAGAGAAATCAAAGGGTTTAATTTAGTTCTAATTTATTTTCTAGTATTTTAAGGTCTCTAGATTTCATTTTTAGTGTTAATTTTAGCATTTGAGGTCAAGAAAATTGTGTTGTGATGGCTTGAAAAATTCGGTTTCTATAGGATTTCAAGGAGGAGAGCCATCCAAGCAAGCTAAAGGCAAGGAAAAGGAAGTTTAGGCATCCCAAAGCTAAGAGAAAATGTAAGTGACTATAAAATCCCTTAATTTCCCATTTAATATGAATTTTCTTGATTATGTAACTAAAGTAAAAATATGTAAAATTGTTAATTGATGCAATTATATTAGGGTAATTGCAATTGGATTAGAGAAATGATGAATGGAAAGTGAAAACAAAAGAAATAAAAATATTCAGGAAGAAATTTAATTGTGGCCGAAATTGATAATAAGGAAAAATGATGAGAAATTTGCATGTAAATGATGTATGTTGGCTTAAAATAATTATAGACATGATAATTGATGTCTATAAACTTTTAGAGAATATTTAGAAATTATTTGGAAATTTTAAAGGTTATGTATAGGGTATGTGTTGAATGAAGATTATGATTTATTGTGAATTAAATGATTATTTTGATGAAAAATGACATTGACCAATAAATAATGTATAAATAAATTTTATTAGAATTTATTGAAGTTATTGGAATTTTATTGAAATTTTTATGTGTATATGTATAATGGAAATAATTGAAATAGCAATGCATAATTGTATAAAAAATGGCTAAAGTGATGAACAAGTATGACAAATAAATTAATGTCAATGACGAGAAATAAAAAGTCAACCGATGGATTTTTCGAAATAATTATTAAGTCGTGAAAATAATAAGAATAATGAATTATTGGAAAATAATTCGTAAATAAATAGAAAAGGTGGAAATTTTGAATAGAAAAAGGGACTTAATGAAAGAAAATAAAAGTTTTGGGGCAAAATGATAATTTTGCCAAAGTGGATAAGTAATGAATAAAAAAATAAATAAGAAATAGTAATAAAGGCAAAATAGTAATTTCGGAGACCTAACTATGCCAAAAGATGAAAATTTCCATGGTATGGGGACTAAAATGTAATTTTACTCAAAAATGGTAAAAGAAAGAATAAACGATGAATAATGGGAGAAATGGTATAATAAAAATAAAAATAAATGATTATAATGGTAAAATTGTAATTATGTATTTGAAATGAATAATTCAATAGAAAAAGTCAAATTATGTATTTTTGCGGCATAAAATAATAAATTATATTAATTGAATTCCTAATTGTCCTAAATGTAGTAAATAAAAGTGTGACTAATTTATTGAAATAAATTAGTCAATAAAAAAAACAGTAAAAGAGTATAAAAGTGTAAAATATGTTGCTGACGATATATAAGTCAGTTAAGCGAATGATTAAACGATTTGGACAAATAAAAGAAAAACAAAGTGTAATCAGTCGAGCTTAAAAGTATTGAAAAATAATTCGTAAAGAATTATATAAAAAGAATAATAGAAAATTGTGAATTATAATGCTATAATTCATAATTTATAATTTATATAAAAAATTGAAAAGTTTAAGTATTTGAGTGAATTATCGAAGGATAATTCACAAAAGTGACCAGAAAAGAAAAATTGAATAAAAAGTTATTGAATAGTCAAAGGCACGAAAGAGTGCATTTGATCAAAATAACGTATAGTAATAAACAAAAGAAAGAAATTAAAAGTTTTAAATGTTCAAAAATGTTTGCAATGAGATTGATTATGTTTGCCCTTAGCGATAGACAGGTAGTATGATTCTTGTTTTGAATATAATTAGCTAGCCATAGGGACACCTCTGTACCGCGGTGCAAGTCATGGCGACTTGCTTAGCTATGGTGGGGATCTTTGATCTCCATAGCTTCTGTGAAAGTGTATCTATATCTTTATCTGTTATGTGAGACTTGATCTTTCGAGATCATGTCTCTATCTGCTACGTGGGACCTTTGAGTCCAGTCCCGTGTATCCTTTATGGGAAACCTATTATATTGCATTAGGGGCACATTGAAATGAATAAATAAGTACTGTTTAATTGAATTGAATATTTGAAAAGTTATAACGAAAACGATTCGTTTGAAAGAAAATGTAAAAATTGAGATAAATCTGTAAAGATTTCTGAAAAGTGTAATTAGTAAAAAAAAAAAGAAAAAAAAGAAAAATGAAAAGAAAGGTTTTATAAGAATTCAGAATGTATTGTGTTTTTCGTGAAAAAAATGAATTTGATTAATTGATATTTATCGTACCAATTACCACTGTAGAAAGTGATAAATTTGAAAAACAATATTAATTTCCTATTTAAAGTTAAAAGTAATGATTTTGACATAAAGTGAACTTAATGTTTATGTAATATTTTTTATGAAAGAAAGATTAATTGAAAAGTAAAACAATAGAAAGACACATGATTGACTGACGAGAAAGAAGTAAAAGATTTATGTCTTAATTAATATTTGAACGAAAGTAATATATATATATATATATATGAAGGAAAGAGAATTTTGACTGCAAAGTGTCCCGAAATACTTATATCACTTTGCAATAAAGCTTAAAAGCTATTAATTAGTAATGTATTTATTGGTTAAAAGTCGTAACAAAAATAAAAGAATAAATAGCAAGAAGTATAATTAGAGTTCAGACTGAATAATTGAACATTAAAACAAGAATTTAAGTAATTTATTTTGGTACAAGTAAAGACACGAGTACCAATACATATTGCTAACTGGAATGATAGTTAAGTCGCTGTGGCTAAAGGATAAAACGAAGTAGTGATAAAAGTAAAAGTTATAGTAAACGTTAACATAAAAATAAAAGTAAAAGTAAAAGAGTAAATCCGATATTGATCCACCTAAAGAATATACTGCAAAATAAAGTTAATAGTTCAGAAACAAAGACAAATGGTTATCAGAATACGAATTTAATAACAAGATTAGTAATAACTGAAATAAAAGGAAATACTTAATAAGAATAGTAGAAGCTTAAATTACAAAATTATGCTTATTCTTGGAAAATTCTTGGATTAATAGTCACCACTTGGCATATTTAATGCTCAGCACATAGTGTTTACTGCGTGCAGGTTCTGATGTGTTCAGGAGCACAGTACATTGAAGGTCCAGATCAGAAGAGAAGATTTTCGTGTCAGTTTGTTTAAGCTTATGGCATGTATATACTTAGACTATTAAGATAAACTACTGAATTGTATTTTGAGTGTATTTCATGATTGTTATCGAATGAATGATTGGTTTATATTATTGGATTTAAGTTATCTTATATATGTTTTAAAATGTTTTTGTAGCTATCATTCGATTGGGAAGTTAATGTGAGGAAGAAAAAAACTTACTATTTCGGTTTAGTCCGCATCGGAAAAGACTGTTGCGAGTAAGGTGTGACAATTTCTAAATTTCCATTTTAGTCATTTCCTTACTATTATTAATGGCAAATTACAATGTGGACCTTAAAGTTGTATATTTGCCAATTTACCTTATTTTTTCACTATTCATTCTTATAGCTCATTTTTCTTATCTTTTACTCTTAATGTATGCTATGATATGTAAAATTACTATTTAATCCTTACTTTTTACTTAAGTGTAAGAATTAAACTTTTGATCCCTATTTCATCATATAATAGGATTTATTTACAATTTCGTCCATCAATTAATATTTTATTTGCTAAATTACGACTTAGTCCTTGCACTTTCACGAAATTACAATGTTACTCTCATTTGTCACTTATTTACACTAATGCCACTATTTATCTTTACTTTCACAATTAATTTTTCTATTTTACATGCAATATATCATTTAATCATAAATATTATTTTCTCACCACTTTACACTTTAATACAAATTATTTTCATTCTTTACAAATAAGTTCACTTATATTTCGTTTCTATTTAGGAATTAACCTTCATATTTTTATTCATTACATAATTACCATTTTAATCATTGAATCTATTAATTCTTTTCAATTAATCACAAAATTATTATTTTTATACCTTTTTTGCAATTTTGCCACTAGTTCACTTATTTTCACTCTAAACTCATTATTTGGCATACAAATTACCAAATGGTCTCTATTTTATCATTTTCACATCGAATTATATTTTGGTCCCCCAAAATTAAAAAATTTCATTTTTAAGCTATTTAGGCATTATTTTTCTCTTTTTACCCTTTCATTCATTACTTTATCATTTTTACCCACTAAACTTATTATTTAGGAAAATTACCATTTTGATCATAAACTTTTTATTTTCTTTTAATTAGGTCACTTTTCACTCACATTCTCATTTTCACTTCACTTTTTATACTTTTAACTTATTTTTACCATTATGCCCCTAGTACAATCCCAACAGAAAATCTTCAAACATGATATATGGGATGTGGATCCTATGGGCTCACATCACTGCGTTAAGGAATGATCCCAAAGGACCACTCTATCACTTTCACTAAACACTGAACTATGAAAGATCATTACGATCTTGCCATAGTGAAGCAAGTCGTCATGACTTGCACCGCTGCACAGGTATGCCTGTGGCTAGCCAATCATATACTAAACTAGATTTAAATAACCATATCACTACTAAAGGCAAAGTTACTTACTTATCTTAAATTCACTTTTCGCATTTTAACACTTTCACTTGCATTCACACTTCAATACACTAGTCACTTAACTTTTTCATCACTTTTGCATATTTCATGAATTATCTCATCATAATTTATTATTTTTACTTTGAGCATAATGAATTTTTACATTTTAAAATATCCATACATATTCCATAAATTTTAAATAAATTTATGGATATTTCTTTTCATGTCTAAACTTATTTTAAAAGCCATTAATCATTTTTCTAGGCTTATATTAAATAAAATATCATTGTCATTCCACTTAATATTATTGTACAATTATCATTCCATATTCACAAATATTACATTTACATTCATACTTATCACTACACATCTTTTCTTATCACCTTTTATATTGATAAACTTTAATTGCATTTAAGTTGGTAAGGTACATAACCATCATTATAATTTCATTTTAATTAATTTCATCACTTAGATAGATTTATTTATCCCACTTAATTCAATTATTTATTATATACCTTTTCATTTTATCTTTTTGCTTTTCGTTTAATACCAATATCATTAATGGTAATTTAGCTCCATTAACTTTACCATTCTACCGCTTTAGTGTCCGCTTATCTCTATTTTATCAATATTTAACTAATTCTTTACTATTATTTCAATTAAATATATTATACTCTAATTGCTTCATTTAAAGTATAATATGCTATCGATGTAAATTATACTCAATTAAACTTTAATAATTCTCAATAAATTACTATGAACTTTATTTTGAATTACTATTTTTTATGGCCTTATAACTATTAGATTAACATAAGTTACCTCCATCCTTCAATGCATTCGACCACCTATGAATTTTTCTCAAATTTTATTTTTTTCTTCCTTTATTCAATATTTCACTAATTTACATACTATCTAACATGATTACGTAATTACTTACATTAATCATCAAAATATACCCTTATGTAAATACACAGCCTAACCTAAGATTCAAGTACCAAGTTTCATTCTTTCATCTTAAGTACTTAAACTTTAATTTATAAGCTCTATTCACATATCTATACCCTTAATTAATATATTTATGCATTTAATTTTCCTTAAATCATCAAATATACCATAGTATCTCTTAGTACACAATTCGGCTTTCATATATCCATACCATATAATTTCTTTCTCCTTATTTTAGGCATTTAAATCATCAATTCTAACATACCTAAACATATTTATAAGGCTTTTTCAATTTAACATGAATTTATACATAATTAAATAACTTACATAATCATACCACTATACAAAATTCATGAAAATTAAGAGATATTGCATCCATTAATCTTAAATTATTGTTCTTCAATATCTACTCTTCATTTTCTTTATCTTCTCCTTATAAAATCACTTTTTCTTTTCTTGAACCTATAAGGGCCAAATTCATAAGCATAAGGAACCTCCTTTTTCTTTCTTCCTTAATTCAATATTACCACATAAAAATAATATTTATTCCTAATTCTATCCATAAAATTCATTAAATCAATTTATATTAATCAAAATCACTTACTTGATTTTTGACCATTTTTTTCACTTGATTTCTATGAATTTCTCCAATTCAAATAAGCTTTAGAGATCAAGATAATTAAATTTAAGGGCTAAAAATCACTTGGGATGAGTTTATTTGGTGGAGTGTTTGGAGAGATAAAATAAAGAAAGCCATAGGAGAAAGAATGGCCAACTCGACCAAGAAGAAAATAGGAGAGAACAGAAAAAGCTTGGTGAATTCTCTGAAAAATTATAGATTTTTAGGTTATTTATAGGGTTAGTTTAGGTTGGGCTTGGTTCAACCAAAGTGGTTGGGCCTAATTAAGCCCAATTAATGCACTATAAATTATTTCTCTCTCTTCTCAAGTTCAAATTAACTCAAAATTAATTCCATAACTCTTAAAAATATACCTTAACTTACATATAAATTTTTAGCCTAATCAAAATCCATTTCTGGTCTTATTCACTTAAATTAGTCTATTTATCAAATTTTTTGTGTTACTGTAAAATCAATTTTTCACTATTAAATAATTATAAATACTAATTAGAGCTTAACTGAAACTTTTTACAATTTTTAAAAATCATTTACTATTTTTAAAGTCTCAGTCAAATCCACACCCAATCGATTACTATTTAAACTAAAATCATTATTTTTGTCTTACTTTATGAGTTCAAACCTTCCTAAAAATACTTTTATAATTCTCAAAATATATTTATTAGACTTCACAAATATTTTTGAATCAATCAGATACTATTTTTCAGTCTAGTTCACTTTTAGTAGTCTGATAACTCAATTTTTTAAAATCACTGAAAAATTAATTTTTATTATCATATAAATTTAGTCATTAATACGAGCATGTTTATATTTTCGGATTATTTTTCTGAGATCCATATCATATTTTATGGTACAGTCAAATTATGTTAAACTAGTAATGTTCCAATTTTAGGAGTAACTCACATCTTATTAAGACCCAAACGATTTTCATTTAACCCCAAATTTGAACCACAGGCTTCTGCTAATATGCTCTTTTCATTGATTAAATAAAATATTTATCGACTTTCAGAGGTACTATTCATCATGGTGTCACTATTCACTATCAAAAAATATTATTTCCGACTAATCCGGTATTTGAACTATTACAACTATGATAATCTCAAGTTTAAAGATCGATAACATAACTATTATGAGATCACTAATGACATTAACTCATGTAGTATCTCATAGCTAGTCTATCTTGTACCATGTTCTCTAACAAGTAGTTATAAGTTTGATTTATATCATTATATATAATTATCCCATGATTATCAATCAAATCCATACTAGTATTAATTTATTATTATTCCTTTAATGATAAACGACTAGTGATAGTTAAAATAACATTAAATCATTATTTATAAATATTATTATAATGTAACATGCTAACAATATATTAATGTGAAGAAAATCAAATTTTATATAATGAAATGTGACATTATATAAAGGTCCAAATATTTAGTTTAGGGCATAACCACTAACATCAACAAGTCAAAGAGAGAATAAAGAGGAGACTTTTCGGCTTTTAGTGAAGGTATAATGAGAGAAAGAAAGATGAAGGCTTTTTTTTTGTTATCTAATGTTATATTCTTTTATGTACCAAAACTACTTCACAAAATCTTATTGTACACAAAACATAATAGAAAAAAATTATATCTGCCATCCATCATAAAATTAGGTATAAAATTATATTCATATTCATCCAATAAACAACCACCTCTCAGCCAAAAAAGCTGACACTTTAATTAGCATAGACATGAGAAAGACATTCAAACTAAAAATTATTTATATTCAACACAGGGCTGCAACAAAACTATTCTAACATTTTTATTAATAAAAAATTAAATTAAGAAGACAAATGCCATTTTTGTTCTGCTAGTCAAGGTTACTACTCCTAGATGGCTAGATTTTTTATAATCTTTGCCTAAATTTTGCCATTCTTGAACTAATATTATCATTATATTATAAAGAATCATTCAAGAACTTAGAACATAGACCAATATATTCCAAAATGAAAAATGAAAAAAAGGATATACTAACCAAAAAACAAAAATGTTGATCGGCAATGAAAGCTTTGATCGATGATCGGCCAATGAAACTTCAGTGGTTGCTGGATGAAAAAAATAGAGGGAGATTTGTTGCTTAAGGTTTTGTGATTTTAAAACAATTGGATATAGAATACCTGTTAAAGATGGGGGCAGTGCCGAAAGCAAAAGTGGCACCGGAGAGGAGGCAATACCGAAGGTGACAGTAGCATCAAAGTTGATCATTCTGTATTTTAGTTTAATATGGTCATGTATTAAATAAACCCATATGTAAGTGGTGTATTATTATCTCCCATGTACGTGGGATAAAAATTGGATTCTGTATTTTATTATATAATCCAGTTATTATCTTTAGAAAAAAAATTAAGCAAACACCCTCTATTGCATAAAAGGGTATTATTTTATGTTATGCTGTATACTATATGGGAAACCAAACATAGCCTAAATGAATTGCTAAGTTTAAAGTGTGTACTATTTAATCTAGGGGCTTAAAATGAGCCACATGTCACCATTTGATTGGTTCCTATATTCTTTTTGTCAAATTTTCATAAAAATTAGTTCAAAAATATGAAAAAAATATTTCTTAGGATGTGTCTAAATTTTTGGGTCAAAACAAGGTCGTTTCAATACGATAACTCATTTTTCTATCTCAACTGAATTTTAATTTTTTACTTTTAAAACTTCATTTGAATTATTTCTAATGGTTTTTCATGGTCGACTCTGATTACTATTCATTGAACCGGCTACTTATTTTTAATTTTAACTTTTGAAAGTCTATTAAATCTCAATTTCACGTCAAATTATATCCCAAGTCTTACCATAAATTATACTTTTCAATACCCGAGAAAAATGAATAGTAGTCCTGGATTGTATTGTTCACAGCTCGAAAAGTACTATTTATGTAATCAAAATTCTTAGAGCATTGCACATAGTCTGCAACATTCTCAGAAAATGCAGAACCAATCACCAAAGAAAGCGAAATAGGGCGGTGGCTAAAGACGGATAACGGTGGCTAAAGGCGGATAGTAGTGGCCAAAGGCGAAGCACATTGGTAAGATGCAAAGAGGCAGGTGGCAAGTGAAAGGAGCAAAGATTTCAATAGAAGAAAGAGAAATAAAGGAGGAAATGACAATACCTAATATTCTTCTTTAATTTTTTCTCCTAAAATAAATTATTTTTTATTATTTAAAAAAACTATAAATTCCTTAAATTCAATTTTTAATTCCCTCCTAAAACTCAAAATAAAAAATATTCCTTTTAAAAACTTTGAAGTTCAATTCTTAATTCTCTCTAAATAATTTTTTTTCTCTATTAACATTTTTAAATGTACAACTAAAATTTCATTGTATAGAATAACTATATAATTATATATAATAAAATTATTAATTTGCATACTCATATACATATTGTACCAAAAACAAATGAATACTATTTGAATGACACTAAAAATAAATAAAATTAATTGATAAGATGATTATATACTTATATAATTAATTAATAAAATTTCATTATTTATAATAAATATATATAATTATATTATTAATTTACATCTCAATTACTCATATAGGTATGTGCCAAAATAGATAAGTATTAGTTGAGTGACATAAAACATAAATAAAATTATTTGGTAAGATTATTGTATATTCATATAATTACATTAATTGGTTAATTTCATTATATACGATAACTGTATAAAATTACATTATTAATTTACACTCATATAGGTATTGTATTAAAATTAGATGAGTACTAGTTGACTGATACTAAGAGTAAATGAAATTAATTGTTGAAATGATTATATACTCATATAATTATATGAATTGATAAATTTAATTATATATAATAATTGCATATAATTACATTATTAATTTATATACTCAATTACTCATAAATATATTGTGTCAAAAATAGATGAATACTAGTTGAGTAATACTAAAAGTAAATGAAATTAATTGGTAAGGTGATTATATACATATACTGACATTAATTGGTAAAATTTTATTAAATTAATAATTATATATAATTACATTATTAATTTACAAACTCAATTATCTGTATAAATATTGTGCCAAAAATAGATGAGTGTTGGTTGAGTCACTATAAAAGTTAAAGAAATTATTGGGAAGGTGGTTATTTACTCTTATATGTACATTAATTGATAAAACTTCAATATAAATAATAACTATATATAATAACATTTTTAATTTGTACACTCATATATGTATTTGTGACAAAAATAGATGAGTACCAGTTGAGTCGTAATAAAAAAATGAAATCAATTGGTAAGGTGATTATGTGATATTACTTCATAGTTGAGTAACATTAATGGCAAATTAAATTAAATACAAATAGTTTTAATTACATATTCATTTATACGTATAATAATTATTATAAATAGTTAAATTTATCTTATTAATAATTAAAATATTCATTTTAATTTATTAACTAATTATTATCTTAATTTCACGTATTAAAATATTTAATACAAATAATTATCAAATTAAATTTATATAATAAATATAGAATAGAAATTACAAATAATAATAATAATAATAATATTATTATTATTATTATTATTATTATTATTATGTATAATAATTATAAATATTGGTTCTTCCGGTCCAATTTGATTTCAGAATAGTTCGATAAAATTCAATACTACTTTCGGTTTGGTTCTAAATAAAATATCCAGTTTGGTTTCAAATAAAGTTAACGATACAATCAGTTCGCTGTTCTAGTTAAAAATCAATAGTACAATTTGGTTCTGACTATTTTTTTGGATATTTCGATTCGGTATAAAAAAATTATATTCTTATGCACCCCTATTTATATGTATGTATATTTTACCATTTATTCCATGATAAACATTAACAATAATAACGATTTGCTAATGGATACAATACACATGGAAAAACGTAAAATTTAATCCTTGAACTTATCATGTTAGTTTATTGGGTTTTATTTTTCTGATTTTGATTCATTGAGTGTTTTAAATATTTTTTCCCACTAAGTTTCAATTTAAAAATCAATCAATGTTTAAGAATCTAATATAAATAAAGACAAATAATATTTATTGTAGAATTGCATACATAGAATAAAAATTACAATATTAAAAATCGATTTCCTAACATATTTTTTTTGTAACGTCCCAAACCTTGGTTGGTGAATAGTATAAATTGTAGGCATCATTGCTAGATTTTTTAATTAATAGTAATGATTAAAATATATTTTGGTAACAAATAAGGAATTAATATAAACTAATTCACATGTAATAATAATAATAATAATAATAATAATAATAATAATAATAATAATAATAATAATAATAATAATAATAATAATAATAATAAGGGAGATAATCTTAAGAAGTCCTTGGAAATTTCAGGACAAAGATGTATGGCCACAAAAAAAATATATAATTAAGGAAAAGAACAACAAGAAAATAAAAAAAGAAAATGAAAGAAAGAAAGGTAGAAGCAGGGGAGATGAGAGAGGGGGATGGTGGCTGCAGAAGGGAGAGTCACCGATTAATGGCTATGCCAACCACCCTAGATGGCGACAAATCGCTTACTCCAGGTAGCCCCTGTCGCCGACGTTGCCTCTAGCATGATGAGTGTTGTCTTCTCTCTCGATTTCTCTCTTTGGGCCAAGACTTCACTTCCTTTTTTCGGTGATTGGTGGTGGCGAATGGCAACAGGATCAGCACCGGAGGGATCCTAAGGTTGAGATGGTGCCTTCGATGTCTACAGCTCCTCATCGCTCGTCGGCAACGGTTAGATCGAGGAAAAGAAGCTGCCACCTATTTAATAAGATTTCGGCAGACTTAAGCGGTAGTTGTGCGAGTGAGTAATCACTGTGGGACCCCAGGGCTTTAACCTCCATGGCGACAGTTCTGGTGCATCTCTGGAAAGGCTCCGATCAAACTTTGACGAAGCTCCGACGAGCAAGTTGTTGACGAAAATGAGGAAAAACGTAGGAAAATTGGTATGTGACAACCAAATTTACTTCTAAAAGGTTAATTAAACAAATTTTGAATTTTTGGTTAGGATTTTTTATTCCTTCTGAATCACAGCTGAATTTTGGGTGTTTATTTGTATATTTTATTTGTTGAATTGTTTCTTAAATACCAATGTATGGTTGCTATGTTAACTATTAATTTTGATGTTTAAGAAAGATAATGGTAGGATTAAATGTCAATTTTTCCTGTGTTCAAATTTAACTGCAACTAATTGATGGTATGAAAGGCATTGGAATATGGATATTTGCAATGCATAAGAGAACTTTTGGTGATTATAGACAAATAGGGTTGATTGAAATTTAAGTATGTTAAATCTGTTAATAGTGCCATTTGTGCATATGCTTTATAATTGTATTAGTAGGCAAGTAGTCACTGTTGTTTATTTAAATTGATAAATCATATATAAGAAGTTATGAAATTTAATTTACGGTACTGCCTAAGGGAAATAGATTAAGTCCAATAGGTTGTATTAATATAAGAGTTAAATTGCCTATTTAATTAAGCATTTAAAAATATGTATACGTGCCTGAAGCTACATTTTGTTGATTTTAGCATTGTCGGTTATGTAATGGCCTCAACACCGGGTTAGCCATGAATAGTATTTTTCGATAGTGAATAGTATTTTCTGGACCGGAAAGCACATCCATAAGTTAAAAATATTTTATTAGACCATCGAAAAGTATTGGTCATAATGAGTCCGGGGTTGAAATTTGAAGTGAAATCAAGGTTAAATGGATCTCGAAAGTCAAAAATATGAAAAATGTAACTAGTCAATTTTCCTGGTATGGGAGGTGACTTGATTTTGCATAAATTTTTAAAAATAGCAAACAAACTCCGAATATTGCCAAATTTTGCAGGTTTACCTTAAATTTTGTTTAGAATATTTTGGTAATTAGAATTAAATTTTTCAATAACACCGGCAGTTGTTGAATCGGACCAATAAATTTGAATCGGATCGATAACGGACTCCGATTGACCCAAAAATTTGCGTGCTATCTATTTTTGATGTGATAAGAATGATGAAATTATTTTTGGAGTGATTTAAGTGAGGAAGTAAGATAAATCAAATTGGGCTTTAAATGGCATAAAATGGACCTTCTAATTAAATTGGGTTAGGCCCATTCTTTAGGCCCAATACTAGGTCCATTAGAGAGGTATATAAAGGCTGGAAATTTTGAGATTTCTCCAGATTTTTTCAGCTCTCTCTTCCCCTCTCTATGGTGGCCGAATATCACTTCCATTTTCCTCTTCTATTTCTTCAATTCGTCACTTAAAATCTTCATGTAATCCCAACATGAGAATTGTAATTCCATCTTTATAGTTCATATATATGACCTCTAACCTTTGATTTAAGCAAAGGAAGCAAGGAAATTCAAGGTTGAAAAGTGAAGATGTCAAGGTAAAGTTTGAGAATTCAATTGTTTTAAATTGATTTTTAGGTGTTTTCTAATAGTTTATGGAAGAATAAACATATGAAAATAGGCAAGTGACTATGAAATCTTTTAATTTTTCTAAATTTGTTGAATTTTTCTTTAGGTAAATTAAGAAAAAAAATTGTGAAATGCATGTATATTGAAATTGATTTGAGAATAATAAAATTGGGCCCTAAATAAGTATATTAGAAAGCTTGATTGAATTTAAATGAATTTTTAAAGCATAACCCCTATGTTGGCAGAAATTCATTCCTAAAGAGAATGAGTTGTATGTAATGTTATTTAATAAAATTAAGCCTTAATTTGATAGAAAACATGAAATAATGTATACATAAATTTTTATGAAATTTTTAGAAACTATTTGAATTTTTTAGAATATTTATTGAATGATGTAATTGATAAAAATAGTGAATTTTTGTTAATTATATCATAAAATGATAATATGCATAAAATTAAATGTCCATGAATTTTTAGAAAATTTATGAAAATTATTAGAGAATTTTTAAGTTGAATGTCGGTGTATGTATAAAGTGTATATGATGAATTAATGTGAATTAATAATAATAATAATAATAATAATAATAATAATAATAATAATAATAATAATAATAATAATAATAATGAAATAAAACATATATAAATTTTTGTGAAATTTATAGAAATTATGAGAATATTTTTGAAATAATTATTGAATTATGAAACTAACAAGAATAATGAATTATTATAAAATAATTCATAAAATGAGTGAAAATGATAGAAATTGTAAAATAATGTGTATATAAATTTTTGTAAAAATTATATGAATTAGTAGAATATTTTTGAGATTGAACATTGAATATATTTAATTAAAAATATTGAATTATTGAAAAATAATTCAATAAATACGTACAAGATGGTAAATTATATGAATTAAATTACTTCCGTATAAAAAGAAATGAAAAAGCCAATTAATGCAGTTCCATAAAATAAAATAATAAATTATAATGATACATTTCATAATTGTCCAAAAATTTATAAAATAAATGATTGGCTAATTTATCAAAATAAATTAGTCCATAAAAAGTATCAAAGGAGTGAATTATTATAAAATAATTCACCAACCGAATAAAAGTTGGCTTATCCGAACAACTAAATTTTTGAACTAAAAAAGTAAGAAAGATTGTTAAAAAACCAATGATTGAATTATTAAGAAACAATTCATGAGGTGTTAAAGAAAAAGAAGAAGTGGTGAATTATAACAATATAATTCAGAAAGTGTTTAAAAAGTATGAAAAGAATAATTGGTTAAAAGTAATTGCGAAAGTTATAAATCTGAAAAGTATTAAATATTCAGAGTGAATTATTGTAAAATAATTCACAAAAAGTATTCAAAAAGACAAAGTGATTGAAAAAAGAAAGAAAAAGTTATTGTATAGTCAATAGCACTAAAAGAGTGCGACTAACAAAAATATACTATTTCAAGAAAAATGAAAGAAATTTAATTATTGAAAGTTGAAAAACATTTTGAAAATAATTGATTATTTTTGCCCTTAGCAATAGCCAGATAGTGACATTTTTATATAGGATATAATTGGCTAGCCATAGGAATACCTTATACCGCAGTGCAAGTCATGGCAACTTGTTTTACTATAGGTAGGATCACTTATCTCTATAACTTCAGTGTAAAAGTGAAAGTGTAAGTGTAAGTGATGTGCTCTATGAGAAATAGTTCCTTCGAGATTATTTCTCTATCAGTGGGACCCTTTGAGGTTCATGTCCCGCATATCTTATCTGAGAGTCCTGTCATATGGCATTAAGGGCATATCGATAAAAGTGAATCAGAATAGTAAAAGTAAATTGAATGTAAAAGTTATACAGGAAAAAGGGACTTGATTGAAAGAAAATGAAAATTTGGGATAAAACCAAAATTGTTCCCACAGATTATAATTAATAAGCAAAAATGAAAAGAAAATGTTTTATAAGAATAAAATCATAAGTAGTGTTTATACAGAATAAAAATAAATCTCTGTAAAGAAAGGGAATTAAAATAAAATGTTATATGAGAAGACCCATGAGTATTAATTGGTATTTTGTGTACCAATTCTTATTTTGAAAATGAAAAGTTCGACAAATCGTATTAATTTCGTAATTAAAGTCATTTTAGTGAAAAGATCAAGTGGATTAAAAGAACAAATCGCGAAAATTGTAACTGTGTTATATAATGGATAATTGTGTAATTGATCGAGAATTGGAACAGTGAATAGAGAAAGTGCCATTAAAAACACGAGTACCAATGTAAATCGTTAAATGAAATAATAATTGTATCGATGGGACTAAAAGTATAGCACAAAAGCTAAGTAAAAGTAAAAGTAAAAGTAAGAAACGTAAAAGTAAGAGTCAATCTATAATCGAATTACAAAGGAAAGTATTGTAAAGTAAATTGAAAAGTAAAGAATTAAAGTAAAAAGATTACCAAAATGTTGCAAAATAATGAAAATAGTGTTAAAGAAATTAAAAATAAATTTATGCTAAATAAGCATAAAAGTTTACATAATATATGTAATTATACTTTAAATTGAAAAATTCTAGGATTAGTAGTCACCACTAAGCATATCTAGTGCTCAGCACGTAGTGTTTACTGCGTGCAGTTTTTGAAGTATTACGAGAGCTCAATACACAGAGAAACAGAAATTAAAGAAAAAGAAAAGTCAGTTATAATTTTATTCTAGTATTTTTGGCATGAATATACTTAGATAGAAGAAGTAAAGAACTTATCTGTAATCAAGTTACTATATATAGAATGATAAATATTGTTATATCTAAGATTGTGAAATTTCTAATCAGTGATCTTGAATAATGATTATGGTTCTATGAATGAACATTTAGTATGTGAATATGTGTTTTGTAGTAACCGTTGTGCCTCTATGAGGTTGTGTGATTTGGTTATTTTTTTAGGAGGCTGGTAAGTTATAGCCGTTGTACTGCCAAAATTTTGTAAAAAGAATAGTAATTTAGATTGTTATAACTAGATTAAGGTATCAAATTGTATCGAAATCATTTGACAATGAATGAATTTTGGATTAAAAAATTTACTGTTTACCGCTTAATTCCGGAGCGAAAAGAACTATTCCGTTAAGGATGTTATAAGTTATGGCTGTAGGAACTTGAAACATTTTTTAAATTCTATTTCTAAAACTAGTGACATACATACCTTGATATTTGGTAAAATTGTGCTTCGTTATATGATTAACTTGGGAGTTTTCTTTGTTTTAGTAAATATATTCACATCTAAATTTAGGAATCCATTTGGAATTATAAATTGTGTTGAACGTGTGATATAATTAAAATTTAGAAGGTACATGAGTTGCTACGAATATATGTGTAGGGGTAATACTCGGGTATATGCAATTAGAATTTTTGACTGGAAATAAATGTGCTAGATTTTGGTTGATAAATCATCTTATTGTTAAGTACATTAGACTAAAGCTTGGACCTTTTACCTGTAGGTGCATACATATATATTAAATGGGTCAACTAATATATTTTGGGACAAAGCAAGGAACTAATCAAAATACAAGACCAAAAATATATCTATGTAAATGGCTAGATTTAAGAAATATCTCATATAATTTAAATGGAGAACATAGAAATATTGATTACATGTACTTGATGACTGATTACCTATGAACTTTTAGTTTTAAGGAAGTAAATTAGCTTAATTTTTGTGAATTAATTAATGACTATAAGGTTTAATCAGTTAAACTTCATTTAGTAGTTTAGTATGTGTAGATTACCTAGTTAATTTATGAAGTTTAATAGTCACGAATTATTCAATTATAAGAATGCGTTTCTCCTAATTTGTTAAAGTTTTGCCATTTTGAGTTATCCTTGCTGTGAGATTTGGATTATAATTAGAAGATATGTGGCTCTGCATATATATATAGGATGAATATTTGAGATTGAGAATTTGAGTTTTTACTCCCTTAATAAATTAACCTATATACGTAATTGGTTTGTAGATATATTATAGTTGTGATTGAAATGAGATAATGTATTGTTGAACAATGTTTACGAAATTAAATAAATGTAATTTGAGTTAAATGAATTTTTAATGATAACTGTACAACTAACCGGTCTGCATGTTCAAATCATGATAAGTGTGCATGATTATAAACTTATGTGTATAACTTGAATAAATTAATTGATGTGAAATTTGCCAATTGATGATAATTGGAGAATAAAAAGAGTGATAAGTGGAGCACCATGATGTTCATGATAATAAAGACAATAAAATGATGAGTATTGAGGATAAGTAAGACTAACATATGTATAATGCTATTTATTTATTTTATTTAATTTAATGATGATTTCACTTTTGTCCTTAGTAAAATTAGACAGGAATGGGAGTAAATGGGTAAGGTTGGCATGCCAATTAGGGACATTTAGTAGTACTGCTTATTGATGTGGTTACCGGATTGAATGGCTTCGCGAGCTCTTCCGGTGGGTTTGGTTAATTTTAAGTTATGGGCTAAATGACCCCGAGAGCTCTGTCCACACACACACACACATATATATGCTTGTATGTGTGCTTGTACATATATGTAGTAATGACAAAGCATCATATGCTAATAATGAGAAAACAATATTGAATGGACTGAATGGTTCCGAGAACTCGGTCCTGTATTTGATTTTCGGATTTCTTTCCTGTTTATCTAGCTCGTTATACCGTTCCGCTGGATTTTACTGGGGGCAAATACCAAAAAGAAATAAATTGGTGAAATGGTTATAAAAACAAAAAAAAACTTTCTTTACTTAAGGTAAATAGATTATTCATAGTGAAGTTAATTATGTATTCTATGAACTGGTATAACTTAATACAGTTAGAAATATACGTACATATATACAGGTATGTGTATGAATGCAGTTTTGTGTGAATACTTGAGATTTGATGCCCATACCCAATTGGTTTTACTTAGCGAATAATTTATGTGAAATAAGGTGCCGATCATAAAAATTAACTATTTAATTTTATGTAATTTAAAAATAATTAAGTACATTATTAAGAAATTACTTATAAAAATTGCATGTGATTAACTTTGTGATTTACGACTTTCATATTTTGTTGATTTTATAAGTGTATATTTGGATGTGTTGAAAATTGTATTTTTAAACTATATTATTATAGAAATAAATTTGGTAGTCACCACTAAACTTTGGGTTAGCAAGTGATTTCTTTTCCGCGCATAGGTTGAAGATCAAGAAGATTAATTTTTATATAGGAAAGGTCGGGGTTGGCTACTGTTGGCTATGTCAAGGAGTTGAATCGAAATATGGCAATTAACTTTAATTGTATAGCTATTATTGTTTTATTTTGACATGCATACGATTACAGTTTAGGTTGTAATAATTATTGATATATCATTGGTGTTAAGAAAAAAATTTATAGTTGTATTGTTGTATGATGAAATTTTGCAATTAAAGTCAAGAATAAATTTCTGTGTAATGTTATTTTAATAGGTGGAGTTTGTTTTGATTGATTATTGAGGAGGATGGAAAAAAATGTGTTAGAGTTTGATTGAAATTGAGGAAATAGTTGTATGATTTTAGAAGTATTTTTGATGAAATTTTTTTCCGGAGGCTGCCGATAGTTAGAGGAAACTCTGTCGAAATTCCTAGAGAATGAATAGTAATTGTGAAATAACAAGATTTTAAGAAGTAAATTTTATTAGTTAGTCATTTTAAAGGAAATTAAGTCCGGGTGTGACATTCGATATCTGAATCTTTTAACTGATTGGATATAGCGTGTTACATTTTTAACGTGAATAGAGACAGGGTGCAAAATGAAGAAAAAAGGGTCAATATATAATATACATGAGACAATAAAATTTAAGGGAGGCAAATTGCAAGATAAATAAAAAGTAATACCTTAAGTGCGATTATACTAGCACTAATGTACCGGATTTCATCAGAATTCCGAAATTAATGTGCTTGAATAAAAGTAGTACTAAAATAAAAATGAATACCTTAATGACTAAAAATAATGAAACTATGTGCCTATATGTATTTTCGCAGTTAACATTTCTTTCCCTTTTAAAAAAAAAAAATTAATGGCCTCCATATTGAATTTTTATTATTTATTTATTATTAGTCGAATACTTTGCACAAAAATACTGATGGTAATATAAAAACTATTGATTTCTTATATATAATTAAATTCATAAATAAATTGAAAAATGTTATAAATCATTTTAATGAATCTGATTATTTTTATATCGATAAATTTACAATAGTTATATGTATAATAATATAAAAAATAGACGTAAAAATTGTACAAAGTAAAATAAAATCTCACAAAAATAAATCATCTTTATTTATTATTAATTGTTATACCATTAGATTTTATGTAATTTGAAGGATCAGATGAGGAAAGGTAACGTATATTATATAATATAATATAATATAATATAATATAATATAATATATACACCATTAACTAGAGTAGGAATAGATGAAAATGACATTGAATAATCAAATATCGATATTAATATGATAAAATTTCTATAATAATGCAATAAATAAGATTTAAGAGGGAGAGAGGAAAATTCATTGCTGATAATGAAAATACTAAATACTAATACCTCAATTAAAGAGATAATTAAATATCAATTTTAAATAATGCAATGCAACCATAAGAAAATAGTAAAAAAATTCTAATTGTTGGTCAATTTTTTTTTATTTTTAATATTTTTTATATCTCAATTGATTTATATTCTCTTGTTTTTTTCTGCGTCGTTAATATTTGATCATAACCACTCTAACTCCTTTTTATATTGTTAATGGGAATGAAAAAATCCAATAACAGTTATTCTAGATAACAATTCAATTTTCTTTTGAAATGAAAAATAATTAATTATAAATTAATAATAATTATAAATTGATTCAATTCTTAAATAAATATTTATCAAACTTAAAGTAAAAGAATTTGATTTGAGAATTAAATTATAAAATTAAAATGATTTTGATTAATAATTGATATTTGATTTAATTTGAAAAACGGGTTCAATTTAATTGATATTGAATAAATTGAGAATTTCATTTATAATTGAAAAAATGAAATGAATTTTAATTGCAAATTTAGAACTGATTTTCTTTGAGTTTTTTTAATTGAAAATTAAATTAAAAACTGAGTTGAAATTTTAGAATTATTTTATTTGAGAATTGAGTTAAAATTGGTTCAATTAAAGCTAAAATTGAACTAGAACTCATCTAATTTAAGAATCAATTTTGAATTGAAACTGAAAATAAAAATCTCGCTTGAATTATAATTTAATTTAAATATTAAAGTGTTATTGAAATTGAAATTAGATAATACGGAAGTGTCAAAATTGTCCCTGGGAAATTATGAAAATAACATTTGTGCCCGTTACCTTAATAGTCACAAAATCCCTATTCTTCAAATCAAACCCCACAAAAATCAGTTTAAGGAGTTTGTAACCATAGTTTTACCGACCTCAGCCATCAATAATTCCCCGAGTTCCGATCCGAGTTGAAGATCAGCCATGACCGATCTCGACCGAGTTCAAAAGGACGATAGTTTTCTCCTTCAATATAACTCCTCCGATCTCCGAACTGCATCCGAATTTCTTACTACGTGGCTGCCTTTCCTTTCTAGAGATCTCTGCCACCACTGCACCCAAATCCTCTCAGCTCAAATTCGTTCTCTTGACCCTGGTATTTTTTCATGATCGATCATATTATTTTCCTTTTATTTTATTTTGTTTTTTTTTTTGGTTTTTCAGTTGAATTAAGATGTAATAGTGCCGTGATTATATATTTATGTTTTTTAATTTGTCTAATTGTCATGGTTCAATGCGATTGCTTTCTTTACTGAAGCACTGTTTTTTTAGTGCGGGTTTGCTATTATTATTTGATGTGATTGTTTCCTTTAATCTCTTTGTCTTCGGGTTTGTTACTGTGTGTTTCTTTGTTTTTTTTTTTTTGGTTAATTGATGTGATTATTAGGGTTTAAGTGGAAAATATATGTATAATTATGATTTTGCTTGCTCTGCTTTCTTATGTTCTTTTGCTAACTAAAGGTTTTGGTTTTGTTGTATATGGGAATTATTGTTCCAGAAGTTGAAGCAGAAGAAGTGTCTCCACAACCAGATAAAACAGTAGCGCCTGCCACACCTGGCAATGTTTATTCACATGAGAATTATTGTGATGATAATTGTGATAACAATTCTATAGAAAGCTGGAACGATGTAGATGAAGATGATGATGACACTAATTCCTTAGGTAGTTGGAAAGATGGAGCAAATGGGTGTTCTGAACCTGTTTCAGAACCTTCTACCAGTGGAATTCTTGGTGAATCGCCTTCAGTTGAGGCCCCAAGCCATAGAATGTCTTGGGCTGACATGGCGCAGGAAGATGAGCTTGTGGAGGAGGAGGAACAAAAGGAGTTGAACAAACGGATAGTTAATCTACATGCTTCGACTGGGGAGATGAAGATATCAAAGGTTGTTGAGAAGCCTAAATTATCTAGGGAGCAAAGAGAGCACATCCGTTTTATGAGTGTGAAGAGGAAAAAGGAATTTATTTGCTTCGAGAGGATCCAAGGAAAGCTTGTTAATATACTTGAGGGACTTGAATTACACACTGGTGTTTTCAGTGCTGTAGAGCAGAACAGGATTGTTACTTTTGTGCATGAACTTGAGGAAATGGGGAAAAAGGGAAAACTGAAAGGTTGCTTTCCTTCTACTTTGTTTCTTACCTGCTGTTATCTCTATCTTAATATGGTATGAATATTATTATCTAACAGGAACTAAAAGGAATATGGTAATTCACAAGAATAATGCTCTGCATATGTTCTATTTATTTTTTCTTGATTAATTAAATGGTAAGGACCTTTTTTCCCTCGTTTGATATTGGTTATAGATATTGACTAAGCATGCTATCTTTTATTTTCTCATATGTATGGCAAACTGAATTGGTAGCACTCACGTTGAAAGGATGCTTGTTTCTGCTGATTATCATTATGAAGTATCACTGAACCACTGCTTAATATATGTAGTTGTGAAATGTAGCAACACTTTTTCTTTTGCCTGCTGCTTCACAAGACATTAGTTTCACGGGAAAGCCACACTTTCTGTTGAAAATTGGTGAGGATGGCGTAAAGAAAACTCTTTGACTCGATGTATGTTCTCAAAGGGAGTGATGAGATGCGCAACATTCTGTCTTGTGCCTCATATCTCTTATATATGATAAACATAACTGTATCTCTCTTTGTGTGTGTGGTGTGCACACGTATGTCAGTAGTTTCATTTTCAATTCTACTGTAGTTGCTTCTTATGTGACATTTTTCAGCCTGTCATTGTTGGATGCCTGGTAGCAGCTAAGTTGTTAAAACACTCAAGCCGGAAGTATGTATTAATGAAATAATTTTCATTTCCAACCAGTGCTAAATCTGATATTTCTAGCAAGATACACATTTTTTGACATATTGCTGTCAAATAAGGATGTGTTACTATCAGTTACAGTTCTATAATTTGTTTTTTGATGGGTGCATGTGTTTAAATTATTTAAGTTACATTAAGGGAGAATTGATTAATGACCTATTCCAAATTTAATTTGATATGGAAGTTCATGAGACCTAGTTATTCCAGCTTGACATAATGGGATGAGAGGCTTTTGACCCTAGGAGTTGTTAAATGGCTTTGCATCTAAAGATATGCTAAAATTGAATCATAATTCTGTGACTATAAAGGTGCTGTGGTTTTAACAGCTCCATGATTTGCCTTTAGCTTTTACTGTTGGTGGAATAGACAAAACTATATCTCCTTGTGAAGAAACTTGCTATTCATGCATTTAAAAGATACACATTCATATTAAATTCTATGGACAATGAATATGTATCTTTGATTTCAAAATATTGTGCCTGTTTGGAGAGGAATTTTTCTGGTTACTTGCTAAACATATTCTCGTTGATTGATTGTGACACATTCTTTCTTGCAGACAGAACTTATACAGCCCCACAAAAGTGGATGAGGGGAAAAGGGCGTGTAACTATCCAATTTGGTTGCTGTTATAACTATGCAACAGTAAGTTTTTTACGGTTTCTTTTATGCAATTTTTTGGGTTGTATTCATTGATTATGGAAAGTATTATAATACAAAGGCCAAATGCCTATAAAAGCCTTGCACTTGCATTTAATGTGCAGTTTGGCCCTCAAAATTTTATTTTTCAATTACATTAATAACTTTTTTGTATTTTATTTTTCTGTTATTTTAAGAATCAATTGATGTTGATGACAAAGCTATTTAACAAATGTCAAACTAAAAATAAAAATTGAATATTTTTTTTCTTTTATAAGAATGTGACTCTCGTCTGTTGATTCTAAATCTAATCATTGGTCTCCTCAAGAATGCACCATGGACCAACAAAACAAAATACTTCTTTTTCTTAATTTGAAATTTGGGCTTCGAGGACTGAGTGCAAGAAACACCAGTATGAAGCCAGAGGAATGGATCATAACTAAATCTGAACTTTTGAGTTTTAGTTCCAACTGAACTTTGCCCTCATTCTGCTGGCCATAACTAACCAAATTCTTTAAATCAAAAAATACTATCAACAGCAAGTTCAAAAACTCAGAAAGTAACTTATTGAGCTACTATGAACTTCTTTTCATTGTCCCTGCAATTTGCCATTGACATGGCCCACTTGTCCTAATCTGCAGCATAACTTTGTTGCCCACTACAACTTTTACTTTTAGGATTTAGGTCCCCATTTCCAATCTAATTTCCTAGTCAGGTGAGGTTGCTAGGACTCCAACTGCTGTTTAACTATGGTTCTTTTCTTTCCCTCTCTCTCTCTCTCTCTCTCTCTCTCTCTTATTTTTTACCTGCTAAACTATTCTTGCTGATTTTTTTTCCCACTCAACTCTTTATCTGAATCTGTGTGTAGTTCAAAGAATCAAGTGAAGTCATTGTGAAATTCAACTGAATTTTGATTGTCTCTCTGTTAACTCCCTCTTCATATAGCAGATCTCCTTGAATAAGAATATACTGTTTTTGTGACCAGGAATCATGCCACTTACTCTTTAGAATAGATCACCTTTTACTTCACGTGCTTCGTTGCCCAGTTCCATATATATGCATAGGTATAATTTATAAATGATTTGAGAATCTTGTTTTGAATCATATAATTCAGTTTGATGACTATTCATAAGTTAGGATTTAGATTCATTGTTCAAGATTCAATTTGACAACTATACAATAATTTCGATATTCTGTTGGCAGGACAAAAATGGCAACCCACCTGGCATCCTCCAAAATGATACTGTAGATCCCATACCTCACCTCTTCAAGGTGATCATTAGAAGGCTCGTCAAATGGCATGTGCTTCCTCCAACATGTGTACCTGACAGTTGTATTGTTAACATTTATGATGAAGGGGACTGTATACCTCCTCATATCGACAATCATGATTTTGTTCGACCTTTTTGCACCGTGTCATTTGTTAGCGAGTGCAACATAGTATTTGGATCTAACTTGAAGGTTGTGGGTCCTGGTGAGTTTACTGGATCAATTGCAATTCCTTTGCCTGTGGGGTAAGTCTATATTTGATAGTTTACGTGTATTCCACTGTCTTTATCCTTTCTCATTTTGCGAATCTTTTGGTTTTGCAATGGTTGCTTTTCGCACATGCTTATTCTCTATGCTTCTTGTTATGGAATCATAATTCTAAGATTAGCATTTTATCTTTGCAGGTCTGTTCTTGTCTTAAAGGGAAATTCAGCTGATGTATCTAAGCATTGTGTGCCTTCAGTTCCTACAAAAAGGTACCAATTGAAGCTCTATTTCATTGTTTGGTTGTGATTGATTTTTCTGATGACTTGTGACAATTTTCTTCCTCCCTTGTTTTGTAATAGGATATCCATTACATTTAGAAAAATGGATGAAGCAAAACAGCCTTTTGGTTTTGTTCCCGAACCCGATTTACAAGGGATAGAACCACTAGCATATGATGTGGACAAATCAAAGAGGTTAAATTCGCCTAGGTCTGAGCCTCATAGGAGGAGGCAGCCAATTGGGAAGGTGGGTAAGTTTGAAGCAAGAGGATTTGGAGATAACAGTTCCCAGTCATCTTTCAGTAGACGGGGTCATGCAAATCACCGAAGGTTTAGGTGATTGATGAGCTAAAGGAAAAGGCACATGAATATTTATTCTATTCATATGTTGCAAGGGTTTCATCACTTGAGCAATATCGACAAGTATATGTGAGTTGGATGGTGAATAACATTGACGGGTTTGTATGTATGCTAGAAATTGTTTGGATGTCTATATGCTAAAATTTATGCGGCTACAACTCTTTGAAGTTCTGTTTGATTCTGCCTAATGTATGATTGAATTGCTGCTGATATAATTTGAGGTGGTAGCTTGATGGTTGAATTGTTGCATGTTACCCCCTGATAGGAATCATCTGTTTTTGTTTGAGGCTGTTTGAACGTGTGATAGATGGGTTTAAGATGCCAATGAATTGATTGATTATGCGAGTGTATTGCAATTGCAGCTCAGCACCGTTGGATTGCTGAGATTCTATTTTCTTTCTATAAATACTTGGGAACTTTTGGATATTTGAAAGTTGTAATGCTGAGTGTAGTATCACTTCATCATAAAAGACATTTAGATTTGAAGATGTTTATGCTTGAGTAGAACGAGCATGTTGATAATTTGTGAGTTTCTTGATTATTAATAGTGAATTAGACATTTTAATAAACTATGTTAATGTTGATTTTGGCATTCCGTTATGCAAAGCAACGTTTATTAATCACATTTTTATTCTCTCTCCTTTCTATTTTATGTGGTGGGATGAATTGCTTATGTAATGGTGGTGAGTTTGTTGTATAGTTAATGTGGCAAAATTTTGATGTTCTAATATTATAATTGTGTCGGCCGGTGATAACTGCAGTCCAAGGAAACTAGTTGGAAAAATTAATAGCATCTGCACCCATTCGGCATCTGCCCAAAAGTACAAATTTCTAAGCCCTTTCTTGGTCCTGTTTCATCTTGTGTCACTTTGGGCAAATGAGCCCAAAGTCTTAAAGCTCTTATGGTATCAGCTCATTTTTTTTTCTTTTTTCTTCTGGCATTCACTAGTGTACTTTACGATTGATGTATAACGAACGGAACAAATGGACTGTGCTTAGCTCCTCTCCTTTTCATGGCATTCTTTACAAGTCATAGATAAGATGCATCAAATGTTTAAGATTAGAAAGTGTAGCATATATTTATTTATGTATATTAGCTTTATAATGTGAATTCTGGAAACTGGCAACTGAAATTTGCAGCTAAGCTTGAGTTTTGTTTTGATTTCATCACACAGATATAGTTAAAAGGTTGGCTCTCAAAAATTGAACCAAGCATGCAGTGTCATAACTGAGTAATTGAGTGTAAAATTTCATTTTTTTTAAAGAAGTTGGAATAAAGAATTAAAATTTCCATAGAATCCTACGAATTTTGTGAATTGTATATCACTAATTCAAAACATTAGAAGCATTATATTTTCCATCCAAGAGCAAATAATTAATAATAGTTTTAAAAAAAACAAAAAAAAAAGAAGTTGGGGGTAGGGTTTGGTGTAGGAGAGGGTAATAGGGAGTCTGTTTCAAAAGAATTAAAGTAGGGAGGCTAAGCTTGGAAAAAAAAAAATAGGGAGGCTAAGGAAGGAGATGCAGAAAATAAGAGATATGGAAATGATGGAGTGATGTATCTTTGGAGATTTGGGTAGAAAATAACACCAAAATATATGATTACCCGTAAGAAAAGGATGGGTACCCCTGCCCCTATCCACATTACAATACAATCACACTCTTCCCTTATGACCTAAGCATTCTCTCTTCTTTTTTTTTTTTTTTTTCAATATTAATTATACCCACCTTCATGCATTAGCCTTTCCAATTGATCACCAAACACATTTAGCCAAAAACAAACACAAAAACTAGAGACAAATACAGTAATTTTTATAATTTTTTCTTACTTAAATCGAATCATGATCAACCCCGTTTTGATGGTATCTTTCTTTTTTTTAACAATTCGGTATTCAAATTTTATTTATTTGATCGATTTAATTTTATATCAAGTATGTCATAAAAAATGATGAAATATTTTTTAAAATATTTAAAAATTATATTTTTTATTTTTTGACCATCATATCAAATTTTAAAATATATTTTTAGTTGATTTATCATTTCATCCCATCTATTAGTGCTAATAGTATTGTTAATTTAGTGATATTGAATTTGTTTTTAGAATTTCAAGCTTAATCTAATAATGACATTAATAATTAAGCATATCTCTGATCCACTAATTAAGTATCTATTTAATAGTAATATAACACTAATTATGATGGTTTTATAAGAAATATTTAAATATTTTTAAAATATGAGAGAGAGAGAACAAAACCCAATGTAAATGCATGATAAGAAGAGGAAAATCTGAAGATGAAAGTGTCGTAATCAAACAAATAACACACAATCTGCAAAAGTTGAGCTTGAGAAAGACACTCATCGCAGAGACTGCAACTGTCAGAAATGTTCAAAAGAGATTGAGACTGTTACAGCTTGAATTCAAGAGGTATTATTTATTTTATTATTATTAATACACATTTAATTATTTAATTTTTAAAGTTTTGCTAATTTGGCAGTACAGTAATTATTGAAACTTTTTCTTTACTCCTGATCAGCAAGGAACAAGAAATGCTAGTTTTTCACTAAAATCTTCGCTGCTGCCTTCTACTTCTGGTTGCTTGTCAGGCTAAAAGCCTTGTTTATTTGTTATATATAGATAAAACTTGTGAGATCTCGCATCGATTAGAGTGAAAAACGAAGTATGTCATATAAAAATATGGATACCTCTTTCTAGTACGATACATTTTGAAGGTAATTTCAAAAGTAAAATTGTGAATCACCTAGCTCTGGTATGATCTCCAAAGCAGATATATGGAGTGACAGGTGGCAAAGCGAACAATATCGTACTAACAACGGATTCGGAAATATTACAATTAGTATCGGAGCTGGTGTCGAATTGGTGTGCCAGCGATGACGCTGAACTCTAAGGGGTGGATTGTGAGATCTCACATCGATTGGAGTTGAGAACGAAGCATGCTATATAAAGATGTAAATATCTCTTTCTAGTACGACGTATTTTAAGGATAACTTCAAAAGTAAAATAGCGAGTCACCTAGCTCCAACATGATCTCCAAAGTAAATATGTGAAATAACAGGTGACAAAACGAACAATATTATACTAGCGGCGTATTCGAGAACGTTACAAAACTTATCTTCAAATTACATACCAATTTTCACTTCCTGACACTTAACATGCATTTAAAGTGTAAAATTATGGTATGTAGAAAAAGACGCTAACCAATACCTTTGTATAACATGAATTAATTAATTACTTGCAAATTATTTTAGCAAAAAATTTCATTTGATTTAAATTTCTTATTACAATTATACGATCTGACTTGGAAAACTCTTATATTTAAAATAATCCATTGCAATAAAAACTACCAAACTCAATATTAATCTCACTGCCATATAGTTCTAAAAATTGATGCAGTGTTAGAGCTAAATATACATATGTTGTTATAACTTTACTTGAAGAAGCAATAATATTTAAGTTGTAGAAATTAATTAATGTGGAATTATAGAATATTATATTATAAATAATAAGTTTGAATTAAGGAGAAGGAGAAGAAGAAGAAGAGACAGAATCAGAAAAAATGAAACTGGAAAGTCCCTTGTAAAGAATGAGTGAGAGAGAGCTTTCCATAGTGAAAATGTGGCCGATTCTCTTAAAGAGTAAGAAGAGATGACATTAGGCTTAGGCAGTTGTACATAGTTTGATGCTGAATATATAATTCTGTTTGTTTGGGGAAACAAACAATCATCCATGCTATTCATCATTGTCTTCTTCTATGTAAATTCTCTTCTCTTCTTTTTCAAATAATAATATACAAACCATCACCTCAATTCTTTATTGCTCCATTGCATTTACTCTTGGGGAGCGTGCTTCTCAGCCTATTCAAAAAGGGACTTCTGCACACTGCAGATACGCTCATACTGAAATGTGTATTTCTTTTTCTTTCTCCGAATAAATGATCCTCTGCTCCATTTTTAATTATTTTACTTTATTGTTTCCCATCACGTTACACATGTATATATTCCTTTTAAAATGGTAAAGAATTATGTATATTAAGCCCTACTGGTATTTAATTTTGAAAGTTTTACGTCCTATTTTTTTTTCATTTATTCCGCTTTAAAAGTAAATGATATATTAAATATCCAATATTAACTAATTATATTTTTTATAAAAATTTGTATAATTTTTACCATACAAATTAGTTTTTAAGATTAAATTGATTTTAAGTTCATATATATTGGCATAAAAAATTATTTTTTAATATTATTATTTGAATTGAAATTGAGAAAAGAAACAAAAAAAAATTGTTTGTTGTATATATTAGATGATGAAGGTGGTTTTGAATTAAAAGAACATCAATTTTTTTTTTTGTTGGTAAAAGGTTATAGGAGTGTACTTTGGGTGAGCAGAGATTTGTTTTACACTGCACACGTTATAGAATTCAGCGGTCCCCCTATTCCCCAATCCCCCAACCCCTATAAAATCCCTGTAATTGCAGATTGAGGAATATATGAGCTTGAGCTAGAGTAATCAAAACCACTGTAACAAACACACACAAACACTCTAATATCAAAGATAGTGACATATATATATATATATATATATATATATACAGATTGAGGAATATATGAGCTTGAGCTAGAGTAATCAAAACCACTGTAACAAACACTCTAATATCAAAGATAGTGACATATATATATATATATATATATATTGATGACAGGTGGGAGAAGTTACAAGTCCCAAAAGATTACCTAAAAAAATAAAAAATAAAGGACCGGTGAATTTTTAATTAGGGAGTCTCCGACGGTCAAGTAAGAACTTTTGATAATAAAAATGTATTTCTGAAAAGTATATTTCAAGCCCTTAATTTACCTGTTTTTTCTCATTTTATAGGCATTTTATCCATTTTTTAGGGAAAGTGGGATGAAATCTCACTTCTTTCGATCACTCTTCCCACTACTACTATTATTAGGGAGACGTAGAGGAAGAATAATTGTCTTATCCTATCGTGACAGTTACCTTTTTCAGCTATTGACCGAATTGTAGATAGGCTCTTTAGAGTTCGGTTAATTCGATCTTTTGATTGGAAAATATTTGTCTGAACTCTGTCAGCTTGCCTAGCTCTTAGTCAAAATTGTTCGGACTATTAGCTAGGTCCTGTTATCATAAGTCCCTCCTCCAGTGTGCGACATTTATGTCAGCAACATTGCAAATAACATTTTTATAGGGGTTGTTCTGCAACACATATAGCCGTGGTGAGCTATTCATCTAAGTGGCTTAATTAGCCTTTATAGCTTGAATGGCAAAACTGCTTGTGAGCTTAACTGAGGTGTTCATGATGAACATGTCTGATTGAGCTAAAAAAGACTCATGGCGAACATGCTTAGTGAGCATTTATAGTCATGACGAACATGCCTAGTGAGATTTTGACCTTTGTTCGTGGCGAACATGCCTAATGAGCTCTTGACCTCTGTTCGTGGCGAACATGCCTGTTGAGCAGAGTATTAATGATGTGATCACGATGAACATGCCTGGTGAGCTTAAGTCAAACTGCTCATGGTGAAAATGCCTATTGACCTTAAGACGAACTGCTCATGAAAAACATGCCGAGTGAGCTCTTGAAATACTCGTAGTGAACATGCTTATTAACCTTAAAATGAATTTGTAACGGCCTCAACACCGGGTTAGTCGTGAACAGTATTTTCTGACAGTGAATAGTATTTTTCGGACCGAAAAGTGCACCCGAAAGTGAAAAAGATTTTATTGGATCATCGGAAAGTATTGGTCATGGAGAGTCTAGGGTTGAAATTTAAAGTGAAACCGAGGTCAAATGAATCACAAAAAGTAAAAAATATGAAAAATGTAGTGAGTCAATTTTTATTATCAGGAAATTGACTCAATATTGTATAAATATTTAAAAATAGTAAACGAACTCCAAAAAATTATCAAAAATTGCAGTTAAGCCTAAAATAATATATAGATTATTTTGGCAGTAAAACGTAAATTTTTTTATAACACCGATATTTTTGGATTGGACTAATAAATTTAAATCGGACCGATAATGGGCTCCGATTGAGTTAAAAATTTATGTCCCACCTATTTTTGATGTGATAAAAATTATGGAATTGATTTTAATGTGAATATAAGCTTTGAAAGTAATAATAAAAGTTTTAGGTACCAAAATAGTAAAATTATGGATAAATAAATATATAAAAAGAAAAAAAAAAGATAAAAGAAAATGAATGCCGGCAATTGTGGCCAGTGGACACAATCTTACAAAATCAAAGAAAGAAAGAAACGTGGCATAAGAAAACAAAAGAATAAAAAAAAAGGTAAAATGGAAGCTGTGGTTCGTCGACCACAAAGAAAAGAAAGAAAGAAAAAGAGAAAGGAAAAAAAAAAAAGAAGGAAAGACCGGCAATCATCGGCGGCCCTTCACGCCGGCCACCACCGCGACGGCGACGAGCCCTCTCCCTCTCACCGGCGTCCGGCCTCCGTTGTGGTGGTCCGATCGTCGAGTTTTTCTATTTTTATTTTAAATGGGTTTTTTGTTCGTTCCGGCGAATCAAGGCGTCGAATGAGGACACCACCGCCACCGATCAACTCCCAGCGATGAGGCGAGTCTTTCGGTATATTCCATCGCTCCTCAAACGCCGGCAATCGGTAGATCGGAAATAGGTTTGGCGGGTGATTAAAGTCAAGATTTCGGCCAATCAAGGAAGAATTTAGATGCATGACCATCGGAAAATGAATGAGGAGATCCCGATCTACAAGGTGGCAGTGTCGGATTATCACCGGTGAGATTCCGACGATGCTCCGGCGACGCTCCGGTGAACAAATTATTAAGAAAATCGAAACGAATTCGACCGTTAAGGTATGTGACTACGAAATTTTTTAATTTTCCTTAATTTTTTGAATTTTTCCTTTAAATTTATTAAGGAAAATATTGAATTATTGATTAATATTGAAATTATTGTTATTATTGTTCAATTAAATTTTAATTAAGTCTAATATAGTGTATAAATTGAGGTAAGGAAATTTATTAAGAAATTTCCTTTGTGAATCAAAAATTTTCTTGTTAAAGAAATGAATTATTGTATTGTAAATTAATGAAATTAAGTCCTAATTTGATAGAAGATGAAATAATATATATACATAAATTGTTATGGAATTTATAGAAATTTATATGATTATTTTGGAATATGTATTGAATAATGTAATTGATAAAGTAGAGAATTTTTGTTGATTATGTTATATAATGATAATAAGTATAAAATAAATTGCCATGAATTTTTAATGAAATTTATAAAAATTTAGAGAATTGTTAAGTGTATGGTATATGATGAATTATGTTAAAATAATTCATGAAATAAGAAAATACGAAAATAATTGAAAAGCAATGTTCACATAAATTTTTACGAAATTTATGTGATGTATGGATTAATTTAAAAAATAAATATAAAATATACGTAATTGAAATATTGAATTATTGAGAAATAATCCAATAAACAATTAAAAGCTGATAATTTAATGTACATTTTGTATAAGGAAAAAAAAGAGATTAAATGATAAATTTGCAGAAAATAAAAAGTATAGTGAATAAATTAACCATAGTAAACGATTTATGAATAGTAATCGTATAAGTGAACAGTACCAAAGGATCAATCTGATTACAAAATAATTAATAATTCAAATAAAATGGTGAATTATTATAAATAATTCACAACCCGTATAACGTATTGCAATTTTCAAATAATCGCAAATTTAGACCGAAAAAGTAAGAGATTAACTAAGAGTAAAAAAGTGAATAAAATGACTATAAAAGTATATTTTTGAATTGTAAAGAAATAATCTAATAAATGCCAAGAAAGAAAGAGTGAATTATCTTGATATAATTCACAAAATATGGAAAAAAAATATATACCTATATCGAGAAAATAATTAATTAAATTATTTATAGTGAATTATTGTCAAATAATTTACGCAAAAGTGATTGGAAAGAAAAAGGAAACGAAAAGAAAAAGTTATTGTATAGTCGATATCACTAAAAAGAGTGTGATTGACAAAATGCACTGTTTTAAGCAAAATAAAAGAAATTAAAATTATTAAAGTTTGAAAATCTTTCTGAAAGTTCTTGACTGTTTTTTGCCCTTAACAATAGTCAGGTAGTGATATTCTTATTCGGGATATAATTGGCTAGCCATAGGGACACCTTATACCGCGGTGCAAGTCATGGCGAATTGCTTTGCTATGGGTTGGATCTTTGATCTCCATAGCTTTAGTGTAAAGTGAAAGTGAAAGTGCATCTGTTTTCTGCTCTGTGAGACTTGATTTTTCGAGATCATTTCTCTATCTGTTTAGTGGGACCTTTGGGTCCATGTTCCGTATATCCTTTTTGAGAGTCCTGTCATATTACATTAGGGGCATATTGAAAGGAATAAATTGGAAGTGTGAAAGTAATTGAATGTAAATGTTATAAATGAAAAAGAACTTGATTGAAAGAAAATGAAAAATTTGGGATAAAATTGAAATTGTTCCCAAAGGTTGTAATTAATAAGCAATAATGACAAGAAAATGGTTATAAAAATAAAATGTTTATGAAAAGACCCTATTCGTCGTCAAGGCATTTCTTATGGTAATGTCATGTTGCAAAATGGTCTTTATATCCTTGATTTACAAAACAAAGAGTCCATATACAACATTAATACAAAGAGGGTTAAATCAAACGAATTGAACCCTACTTACTTCTAGCATTGTCGCTTAGGACATGCAAACGAAAAACGCATTTCAAGACTCCACAAAACTGGAGTGCTTGGGTCATTCGACTTAGAGTCTTATGATACATGCGAGCCATGTTTGCATGAAAAAATGACAAAGAGTCCTTTTAATAAAAAAGGCGAGAGGACTAATGGCTTATTGGAACTAATACATACCGATGTATGTGGACCTTTAAGTACACATGCTAGAGGTGGTTTTAGCTACTTCGTGTCATTCACAGACGACTTCAGTAGATATGGCTATGTCTATCTAATGAAGTACAAGTCTGAAACTTTTGAGAAATTCAAAGAGTTTAAGAACGAAGTAGAAAACCAACTTGGCAAAAGTATAAAAGCCATTCAATCAGATCGAGGTGGCGAATACTTAAGCCAAGAGTTTGACAGTCATCTAAAGGAGTGTGGTATTATTTCACAGCTCACTCCTCCTGGAACACCTCAATGGAATGGTGTGTCCGAAAGGAGAAATCGAACTCTGTTGGACATGGTTCGATCTATGATGAGTCAAGCTAATCTTCCTATCTCTTTTTGGGGTTATGCATTAGAAACTGCTACGTTTCTATTGAACCGTACTCCAACTAAAGCAGTTGAGAAGACACCATACGAGGTATGGACTGGGAAAGAACCCAATATGTCTTTTCTCAGGATTTGGGGCTGTGAAGCACATGTTAAGAAATTAACATCTGACAAACTAGAGTCCAAATCCAGTGTCTACTTGTTTGTGGGGTATCCTAAAGAAACAAAGGGATACTACTTTTACTCACAAGCCGAGAACAAAGTATTTGTTGCTTGCAAGGCTGTTTTCTTGGAAAAGGAGTTCCTTCTCAAGAAAGATAGTGGGAGTAAAGTAGAACTTGGAGAAATTCAAGCACCACAAACTCCTATAGAGGATGGTTTGGAAATGGGATCAAGTTCACAACCAGTTGTGGAACAAGAACCCATTACACAAGAACCTAGAAGGTCCGGTAGGGTACGTCAGGAGATTGAGAGATATGAATTTCTAATCACTGACAGTGACACTATTGAGTTAGTAGATCGTAAGGATCCTACTACCTATCGAGAAGCTATTGAGAGCCCAGACTCGGAAAATTGGCTTGAAGCCATAAAATTCGAGATGCAATCAATGTACGATAACCAGGTTTGGACCTTGGTTGATCCACCGGAAGGTGCTAAGGTAATTAAATGCAAGTGGCTATTCAAACTCAAAGCTGATAAGACCTACAAAGGTAGACTAGTAGCAAAAGGTTTTCGAAAAACTCATGGTGTAGACTATGACGAGACCTTTTCGCCTGTAGTCATGCTCAAATCCATTAGGATCTTGCTTGCCATAGCTGCATATCATGATTATGAGATATGGCAAATGGATGTCAAAACTGCTTTCCTTGACGGAAATTTACTTGAGGATGTGTATATGACACAGCCTGAAGGTTTTGTCAATCCCAAGCATCCTAAGAAGGTTTGCAAGCTTCAAAAATCCATTTATGGATTAAAGCAAGCATCCCGAAGTTGGAATCTTCATTTTGATGAGGCAGTCAAAGAATTTAACTTCATCAAGAACGAAGATGAGCCTTGTGTGTACAAGAAGGTTAGTGGGAGCATAGTAGTATTTCTAGTCCTATATGTGGACGACATCCTTCTCATTGGGAATGACATTCCAACATTGCAAAAGGTTAAGCAATGGTTGGGAAAATATTTCTCAATGAAAGACTTAGGTGAAGCCGAGACAATACTTGGTATTCGAATCTATAGAGATAGATCGAATCGGCTTTTGGGACTAAGTCAAGAAAAGTACATAGACAAAGTACTAAAGCATTTTAGTATGGGAGACTCAAAGAAAGGGTACATACCTTTGGCTTTGGGAGTTCCTTTGACTAAAAAACAGTGCCCTAAAACCAAAGAGGAAAGGGACAACATGAGTAGAATCCCATATGCATCTGCTATTGGATCTATCATGTACGCTATGTTATGTACTAGATTGGATGTTGCTCATGCACTGAGTATAACCAGTAGGTTTCAGCAAGACCCTGGTGAGAAGCACTGGTCTGCTGTAAAAGGGATTTTGAAGTACCTGTGAAGGACTAAGGATCACTTCTTGGTGTATGGTGGTCAAGAAGAGCTCGTCATACAAGGTTATGCCGATGCTGCTTTTCAGACCAGCACTCAGGATTCTAGATCGCAATCTGAGTTTGTTTTTATTTTGAACGGTGGTGCTGTCAGCTGGAGAAGCTCGAAGCAAGAAACCGTTGTCGACTCAACTACAGAATCTGAGTATATTGCAGCAAGTGAGGCTGCAAAAGAGGCTGTTTGGATTAAAAATTTCATTACTGGATTAGGAGTGGTCCCAAGCATCCTAGATCCATTAGAAATTTTCTGTGACAACAACGGGGCCATAGCACAGGCCAAGGAGCCCCGGTCACACCAGAAATCCAAACACATACTCAGGAGGTACCACTTGATCAGAGAAATCATTGATCGTGGGGACGTCAAGGTTAGCAAGATAGCAAGTGAAGACAATGTAGTAGATCCTTTGACGAAACAGTTACGTCCAAATCTGCACGAAGCTCATTTGAGAGCATTCGGTCTTAGGGCTATGCCCAATTGGGACTAGTGCTAGTGGAAGATTATTAGTGTAAGCCCTAGCCCCAATGCATTGTAACGAAACACTTGAAATTAATAAAATGAGGCATTAGTTTTATCTTTTGTATTCCTGTGCATATCAATTGATAAAACTATCCAAGAATATCGTTTCGGTTTAAGTTATCATGTGTGAGGCACATGGTTGTAAGACCTTGAAACAAATGAGACTTCATTCTAAATATCCCTAGTCAGTCATTGTTATGGGAATAACAATGAATTAAGACTAGTATGCTCTCTCTGATATTATGAGTTCTGTCTTACGGATCATTAGGACAAGAGTGTCAATCAGAGATCATAGATACATGTTAAAGAACATGGTATCTGGATACGATCCGCTCATGAGAACACTACATGGTACAAGTCATAAGTGTTTCTCATATGCAAGTTTTGTATCGGAGTTCTTAGACCTGAAATCTCTATGAAACTCTTTATGAATTACTGTGTACTTTGACATACACCTAACGTGCTCGTAACAGAGTGATAAGTACGGGTATGATTGGGTATGCATTAATTCATGTTAGAGAGCATGAGAGAAGTGAAGGGATTACCCCTCTCAATAAGAGAGAAAATATCATCGGCCATTTGATCAGTGAACTGAGAAGTGTATAGCCATACCGAGATGAAATAATGAGTAATCATTATTTATCTGAGAGTTCAGTGTCACTGGAATATCAAGAAAGGAATTAATATATATAAAGATGACTAGTTCCATGCTTTATATTAATTCTGATATTTATGGGTAAGGGACTATACAAAATTGCATTAGGTCACTAAATGCCATACACATTTTCATTTAATTTGGAATGCTATAATATCTTGCTAGAGAATATATATAGCCTTTGAATTAATTTATTAATTCATTGCCAACATTAAATGGACCTATAGGATCGCACACAAAGCATTGGGCTTAAAATATTTAAATTGTGTATTGGGAATTAATTTAGACTTTTATTTAAAGTCAAATTAATGCATAAAATGGGTAAACAGATTTTTGCCTAAAACAGCTAGCTGTTTTAGGCAAATCTGTAAAAACAGTTTTTTTGCCTAAAACAGCTAGCTGTTTTAGGCAAAACTGTCAAGGTGCGATTTTGCTGTTTTAGGCAAATCTGTTAAGCCACGATTTTGCCTAAAACAGCTAGCTGTTTCAGGTAAATCTGTGAAACGAGTTGCTGTTTTAGGCAAATATGTTGAACTGTCTTTTTGCCTAAAACAGCTTGCTGTTTTAGGCAAATCTGTTAACAGTTGGTCACGAGAGAAATTTGTTGGCATGTGCTAGGTTTAATTTCAATTGATTAATTATCTATGTATAATTAAATTAATTGAGTATTAAATCCTAATTTGTATTTAATCAAAATATAATACTTGAGAGGAAATTAAAGTAGCCAAAATTCAAACTAAAATACTAGTTGAATTCGGCAACTTATCACCTTAAATAAGTAAGTTTTTTTTTATTAAATGACTAATGCCATTTGAATTTAAATTCTAATTGAATTTAAATTAAGATATATCTCTTAATTAGGAAGTGATGGAGGCTGAAATTAACACTTAATTTTCGGCACTCACACTTGACCTAAATTGAGTGATATATATTAATGAATTAAATGGTATGCCGTTTTGCTATTTTTCTCTCTTGGCCGAAATACTCAAGGGGAAAGAAATCTTTCTTGTTCTCTTGTGTTCTCGGGCTGAAACAGTAACCTAAAGGAAGAATAGGATCAGATCTTGTGGCTTCAAATCATTCCCATTGCCGAATACACAATCATAGAGCTAACACTCTTGATTTTAAGCCATCTTTGCAAGTGTGTGTGTGAGAATAGAGGGAGTGGCGTAAAGGTTGTTCCTTGGCATTGGTGGTGAAGATCTAAGGTGGACATATCCTTCTTGGTTCCTGGTCATCATCAAAATCAAGTTTTGAAGGCATCTAAAGTTGTAAGTTTAAAACTCTAAAATTGCATGTTTCGATTCTAGCTTTGGATATGTATGGTATGTATGATAAAAATTTTTATTTTTCGCTGTACCATCATGATATTCATACCATGTCATATTCCATCAAGATCTGGGTATCTCTGGGCCCCTAAGATCTACCTCAACTCGATACGCAATCCCTTCTCGAAACGCTGACATAATCTCTCTTCTGTGGCTATACCCTCATCTAAATAGGCGCTCAAGCGCTCAAATTCTCTATCATACTCAGCCACTGTGCGATTTCCTTGTCTTAACCTCCAGAAAGCATCTTGCATAGCAAACTTGTATTCAGACCCAACATATTTCTTCTCAAACTGATCAATGAAACTTCCAATTTAAACGATCTGCAGGTGTGTGTCTCCGAACTGAATCCCACCAGATGAAAGCTGGACCCTGAAGCAAGGCAATAATACCTTCAAGCTTCTCTTCTTCGGAACTATGAGTAATTTCAAACAGTCTCTTTATTTTAAAAAGCCAAGCCTCTGCAGCTGTTGGAGTCAAAGGGTCCTCACCAGTAAAATCCTCTGCTCTTAATCTTTTCAACTGCTCTAATATAGGTCTTCTTCTAGGTGGAGTAGGCTGCTGAACCTGAACCACTGGTGGCGGTGCTTGAGCCTGTGCAGCCTGAAGTCGCTGTTGGATGTAATCAGACATCAGATTGAGAAAATCCAACTGAGGAGGAAGAGGCGCTACTGGTGGAGGTGCCTGTTGCTGTGGGACCTCCTGTTGCCCCATATTGCTTGAGGCCTCACTCTTGTTATCTCCTGCCTCACAACTCGACTCACCAGACATCTTTTCACTATAAAACAGAAAGGAGCAAGAATTCATTAATTTCAAAATAACTTCTCAAAATAACATTTGGCATGTATATAACTAATTTAAAGCAAACATTACACCCACTCCGATCTTAGAACCGTTTAAACCACTGCTCTGATACCACAAAATGTAACACCCTTATCCCTCCTGACACTGTACCGGCGTACCAAAGACTGGAATGTTTTTTTTTTCATTTTCATCTTCTATTCATCAATTCACTAACTTAATTACAATTACCCTAACATATTTACATCAATTAACAACTTTAGACATTTTTACCCTAATTACATAATTAAGAAAAATTCATAAACTTAGAAAATGTAAAGATTAATCAGTCACTTACAAATTTATCTTGAATTAGGGAGTCTAAGGTTCATTTCCCTTGCCTTTGTTCTTGGAAAAACTCCCCTCCACTTGTTCACCTACATAGGGCAGCCCATTTAAGCTTAGTTTTCTTCATTTTCTTGTTCTCAAATGCAAAATCCAACCTCATAATCATAATCTACACCCAAAAATTTATGAAAAACCACTAAGAAATCAATTTAAAACATTAAAATTCTCAAGCTCCAACTTACCCCTCTTTCTTTTTTTCCTTGATTTCTTTACTTCCTTTGCCCAAATCAATCAAGTGAAGCTATTTTAGTTTATTAGAGGGATGGAACTACAATTCCTAAGTTGGAATTTAAGAGAGATATTGAGTGGTTATGAAGCAAGAGAGAGAGAGAGAAGATGGAAGGGAATTCGGCCAAGGAGAGAAAGGAAGAAGAAGAGCTGAGTTCTGGAGTTTTATCCAGATTTTTGGCCTTTAAATATCTCTCCAATGGGCCCAAAATTGGGCCAAAATGTTGGGATTTGCCCAATTAACTAAAAAGGCCCAATTTAGGCCCAATTTAATTTCTCTCTCTTTCAGCCATCAAATCACTCCAAAAATAATTCCATCACTCTTATCACATCAAAGATAGCTAGCACGCAAAATTTTGGCTCAATCGGAGTTCGTTATCGGGTCCGATTCAAACTTATCGGTCCGATTCGACAACTGCCGGTGTCACCGAAAAATTCTATTCTCATCACTAAAATATTCTACACAAAAATTCATGTGGGCATACAAAATCTGACAATTTTTGGAGTTCATTTACTATTTTTAATTATTTACGCAAAATTAAGTCACTTTTCATGTCAGGGAAATTGACTCGCTATTTTTTTCGAATTTTTGACATTTAGAAGCCTATTTGGCCTTAATTTCACTTCAAATTTCAACTCCGGACTCCCCATGACCAATACTTTTCAATGATCCAATAAAATATTTTTGATTTTCGGGTGTCCTTTCGGGCCCGAAAAGCACTATTTACCATCGAAAAGTACTGTTTACGACTGATCCGGTGTTGAGGCCATTACAAAAGTTATATATTTTCACTATTAATGAATTTTAACTTAATGGTACTGATATTGAAATCAAAATTGATATTGTAATTATCTAACCGTATAAAAAAATAAGTATATAATTTTTATGTTTAATAAACTTTAATTTAGTAGCATTGATCTAATTATTAAAAAGACATTGTGTGCAAATATTATATTTTTTTACAATATTGCCCCTGGAAGTGTAAGTAATATATAGAATATCTAATGGTGTGGCTTTTTAGGAGTAGGGGTGATCACGAGGCGGGACGGAGCCGGGAATTGCACCCCACTCGCTGTCTCGCCAATGGCGGGGATTCCTTGTCCCCGCCCCGATTCAATAGCAGGGAGGGAATTTTCCCTGTCCCCGTCCCACACGGATCTCCTTCCCCCGCAAGAAACCTGACCCCAGTGAAAAATTATTTTCTTAATTTTAAAATATAATATTTTACAAATAATTAAAATTAAAATATATTATTTAATAAATAAAAAATTTAAAATCAATCATAATTTAAATTAACATAAATTTTAACCATTAACAAATTTAAAATTAAATATAATTTAAAACTTAATAATCCTAAAAATAATAATAAAAAAGTAGTACAATGGGTAATCAATAGCCATAATTTTATTCCTATCATAAAATTCAATTGGAGAATGATAAAATTAAAAAAAAGTCGGTCTCAGTTTAAGTCAAGAGTTTAGTATTTTGGTATATACACAAATAATATAGATACTCTCACTAGAAAAATAGAGTGTCAATATATAATACATATGTGGCAAGTTTATATGATTTTTTTCGATAATGCAATTTAACTAAAACATGCATATACTGTATTAATTGTTTTTAGAGAGCCATACACATTATATCATATATACATAGTAAAAAAAAAGGGAGAAGCTATATATATAACACTTGGAAAAAGTTTTTTGGAGGGCTGCATCTTTGGATTTTCCTCAAAAACTATGTTAACGTTGATTTTATCTTGCGGGATCAAAATCGGGGATTCCTCGTTCAATTTGGTTTGGATCCCTGTGAATTTCGAATTTTTCCTGCCCCGCGATTATTTCTATTTGGAAGTGATGAAAAACAGGACCATATCTCCGTAAAAAGAATAACCTTGCTTTATTTCCATGAGCTCTAAATCACACAAACCATCATTTTATGGCATTCATTCATTCAGAACATAACAATTCTCTCTCTCTCTCTCTCTCTTTCTTTCTAACTTTATATCCAATATATCACTTCAATCTTCTGTTTTTCTATAGAAATATTTCTCTGATAAATATATAATAAGAAATGGTGAGATAGATGCCTTTTGATCCAAGTAATTCCACTGATACCCTTCCTTCCAAAACCCTCTTTTGTCCCTTTCTTTTTAAGAACTCTCTCCTCTGTCAACTTCAGCGCTAGTAATAAAAGTAGAAGAATTTCTAGTCCTTGCTTTTCTCTTTTAAACTCCAAATTCTCCGTTCTTCTCCTGTCTCTTCTTCTTGTTCTTGATTTCTGAATTAACATGGAACCCCAACAAGGAGGAGTGATTAGTAGTGACAATCAAGAAGCATCGAAAGTGTTAGTGTGCAGTAGCAGGCAAAGCAGTACAAGGTGGACACCCACAAGTGAGCAAATAAGAATACTCAAAGATTTGTATTATAACTGTGGAGTTAGGTCCCCAAATGCTGAGCAGATTCAGAGGATATCTTCTAGGCTTAGACAGTACGGTAAAATTGAAGGCAAGAATGTCTTTTATTGGTTTCAGAACCATAAAGCTCGTGAAAGGCAGAAGAAAAAGTTCAATTCTTCTTCTTCTTCTGATCATCATCATCATCTTCCTCTCCAGCAACCACTTTCTTCTTCTTCTTGGGTTAAACCTGATCACAATCATAACTTCCCCACCAACAACTTCACTTCTGGTACTTCATTTTTTCTCCCTTTTTTAAATTTTGTAACTTCATTATTAGGGTTAAGTCTGTACTAACTAATTGTGATTATTAATGTTTCAGGGTTTTCTTCTGCTTCTTCATCTTCAGCTGCTACTGGGTTTTCTTGTGTTGGGCAGATGGGGAGCTTTGGGTATGGATCTGTGACTATGGAGAAGAGTTTTAGGGTAAGTAATTTTTAATATTCACCAATTCAGAAATCAACATTCATGCCTTCATTTATACCTTCATCATAAAGTTTTTCTACCTTCTAAATATGGTAATATTCAACAAACTTTCTGCTTCCTTACAACTAAAAAAATGGTTTTTCTTTTTTGCTGAACTAGAACTGCTCAATATCAGCAAGCAACAACAATAGCTTTGGTGGGTCCATAAGCCCTAGCTATGGTTGGGTAGGAATTGATGCTTATAATTCATTTTTTGAGAGGCAAAAATCAATGAATGAAACCCTAGAAGTTGAAGAACAACAACAAGAAGGTGATTATGACGAAGATGAAGAAGAAGAAGAAGAAAAAACTGCAGAAATAGAAACTCTTCCTCTTTTTCCTACACAAAGAGAAGACATTAATGGCTTCTGCAACTTAAAGCATAACCCAATTTGCTATTCCTACAATTGGTATGGCTCTGATCATGATCCCAACACTGCTTCTCGAGCTTCACTTGAACTTAGCCTCAACTCTTACACTTCTCAGGCTCCAGATTCTATCTAGTCTTAATTAATTATTTTATCTATTTGTAAGTTTTCACTTAATTTTAGTTAATTAAGGTTTTTAATTAACTATATATATATATATATATATATATATATATATACACCTTTAATTGGTGTCTGCCACGTGTACAAGTTGTACGCTTGACATGTGTCGTGTTAGTAGTTGAGTAGGTGATTGTCTTACCTTTGACCTTAGTTTTCTAATAATAGTATGTTTTATTGTTGTTATTTGTTCTTGCTATAATTCCCATTTTTTTAGAAACAAAAGGAGCAACTCCTGATTAAATTGCAATATAAAAATATACAAGGTTGAATTTAAAGTTGTAATCACAAAATTTAAGAGGTTATTGGAGGATAAGTATTTTTATAATATTAATAAAAGATTAATTAATTGTTAAAAGGATTATGAATAATATGGTACCAAAGCCATTAATGGCTTGCAATCGTCAGTATCATAATTTAATTAATCAACAAGAAGTTTCAAAGCCAACAACCAATGGAGAATGCCGAGTTGTCATTCAAAGCGCAGTACGTACATGCGTCGAACATTATATATTATTTAATTAGCAAATTTTTATCAGAATGGTACTAAAATGCACCATTATATCCAAATATGCTTACAGGTTTTATTTATTTTAAAGAGAAATTTTTGGTGGGACCATCACCCAGATGAGAGATCATATCAGTCAAGGAGCTGTCCTATATGTTACAGCTCCTAAGCTAGTTTTTATTCTATATAGTTTATTAGGATATTTGTTTTTGTCAGGATAATTTTAAAGTTCATGTACTTTCTTTATTTCAATGATTAGAATTTGAAAGTTTTTGATTGATTAGTTAGATATATATATATATAAAATAATAAATAATTTAAATTAAATTATTCAAATAAAGAAAAATAAATAATAATATATTTTAATAAATATAAAGTGACGTAAATAATCTTTATTCATTAAAAATTAATTCAAATCGAATCACATTTGGCTCATAAAAAAAATGTCATTTCAAATATTTCAATTCATATAGGCCTACTCTATTTGTAATAGTATTAAGCGAAGTAAAAGTTGTCTTCAAAATAAAGCAAATGATTTATATTTCTTTCTAATATTTTTAACACATTATTTTGATATATGTTGAAAATATTTTGTTTAGGATAAATAAAGCGAGAATAAACAAAGCAAGGAAGATGAAGAATAAGTTTTATGTTGTTTTTAAAGGCAAAAAAAATCGAGATTTACATGTCATGGAAAGAATGTTCGCATCAAGTATTGGGAGTCTCTAATAGTCTGTACAGATCATTCGAATCTTATAAGAAAGCTGAAGATGCTTTGATGAGGTATAAAAATTTAGAATGTCAAAATTTTTAGAACCAAGAAAATATTCGTAATACAAAAGTCACTGTAGGTACTTCGTCAAGTGTTAGTTGCTATGAGTCAATTGTATGTAGAGACAGTGATAGAGGATTTTATGAGTCTCGTAGTAAAGAGACGGTGGAGTCCTTTTTCGTCGGTATATTTGTTAGAATACAAATCGCTTTAATGAAAAAGCAAGAAAGTGATTAATTGACTTAAAATGTAATGGTTGGATTTTTGTGATCCCCATTGATAATGGAATCAAGTTTGTTAGTTGTAATATATTATTTGTGTTAATTTTATCTTCTGTTTGTATATTGTGTAGTAAGGATCTACTGTATCTTTACATAGAGATCGATCATCCTTGCAAGTCAATGGAGAAAGAGGAGCACTGCCTCTGTAGGTGGATACACTAGGCTCGCCATTTAGAAATAGAGTGTATACCGTTGTTCAAAGTGAATGTGGTATACTCCCTCTTTCGCGATTATGATAGAGTATTATATTTAAAAGTAAATATACAGTATTAAACAAAGCAAACGAATACAACATATTCAAAAGTAAAGTCACCGTATTTACTCGCTGTATCTATTGCACTCAAAGTTTTAACGCAATAGCAAAATCTAGTTCATACGTTACGGTGAATCAGCGTTTGACAAAATTCATTTCAATGTATTCGATTTGCATTTAATGGTACATTATATGATCGTTTACAGAAAATATTAATTGAAAGCTTTAGAAAATATTAAGAAAACTAAAAAATTGTTAAAAATTTTAACTTTTGACTCAAATGGATATAGTTTTGTTTTAGTTTGGCAAACTGAATTAATAGTAGTTACATTTTGTTTGGATTGCATACAGTGCATTCGTCCATTGTAGTAGTGAATATGATTTATTGATTATGTTATAACACAATATATTGTATTAAACAAATTGAATACTGACACGTCGGATTATCATTGAACAAAATTTTATTATCTGCCTTCGAATTATATAAAATAATGCATTATTTTCAAATTTTCCTAATATATTAATATAAATAGTTAAAAAATAATAAAAAATTAAAGATTATTGAAAAATTAAAATTTTCCTAATATATTAATAAAAATAGTTAGAAAATAATAAAAAATTTAAAGATTATTGAAAAATTAACTTCGTTACGGAATTGTTATTTTTAGGTTCGATCATTGCATTAGCGAATGATCCACCAAATTAAAGCTATAAATCTTTTCAGTTTGTTTTGGACTAATTGGGTGAACGAAATACACAGTATTTTCATATTGTTCGACTTGCATACAGTGCAGTCGATAATTGTATTATCAAATATAACTAATTTATTATGTATTAACATAATATAATGTAATAAAGAAAATAAATAAGGATAACGTTTAATTAAATAATACATTATATTAACTATTTTGTAGAAAATAGTAATAAATAATGTCTGAAAATATTTAAAATAAATTTGATATTAATAAAAAAATTAACTTTTGAACGAAATGGATCAATCCAATGATTTTATTTTGAGAAAAGTTTATACATTCTATTAAATTAATCGAACTTAAAAATACAATACATTCTGTTAATTGGAATCGAACGTCGAATAACTGTCGTTGCCTAGTATCCCGAACCTTTAATACGCCGATGCAGCATCTTGTAAATAAAATTGAAAAAAAACGCATTAGCATATTATAAATATTGGGGAAAAAAACTCATTATATAAGAAATTACTTTGAATTACTTGCCATAGGTTAAAAGAAAGTAAAGAGTAATTAACATTTAAAAAAATATAAGCACTATTGTAATAAATGAATTAAAGTAAACAATTACACTAATATAGGAATAAAATAAATAAAGAAATGGCAATCATAAATTAATTAAGCTAATTAACAATTTGATAAAAAATAGTAAGAAATACATTAATATTATTTAAATATTATAATATTGATCAATTAAAAATAGTACTATATAGAAATATAATATCAATGACTATATAAAAACAACTATATAAATTCATAATAGAATAAATAATGCTTAAAAAAATATAATATTAATGTCTAAACGAACGACATTTGAAAAAAATTAGTAAGAAAATTTGAAATGAAATAAACAAATAAGATAAACTAATTAATGAACGAAAATTAAAATATATTATACTAATTGAAATAATAAAGCAAACTTAAATTTTAATATCAGTTTTCGTTATTCGCATAATCAATGTTTGAAGTCCATTTATATATTTTGGGTAAAGTTTATACATTAGAGTCAATTAATAAAGTATGTGAATACAATTTATTCACTTTGTTAATGTCAATGTATATGCATTGTTTCCACTTTAAGATAAACTGAATATCTTATATTCTAATTGCAAGATTTATCCCAACACGTACTAAATTGAGGCAAATGATAATGAGCTTACAGTTTAAAACAGTTTGGGCCTTTACATTATTGATTTGAATTTACATTACTCAAGGTCCAAGATAAGTTTTAACGTCGAGTGCAACATTGATATCGGTATTGATAAATTGCAGGCTTTTGCTACACCGAATTGAGGAGTAGACAGGTCAAGTTACTGAAAATTCTCAAGTTATTGAAAATTGACTTTGCTTTACTGAATCTTCTTACAGAATTTAAGAATGGGGTTGGTTTGATGTGGAATGCAGGACATACTATTAGTGAAGCTATTGTGGTTTGGTATGAAGTGAACACGGGAGTTAATGGAGACAATGCAAGCTAAATCTTCTTCTACAAGAGCAATACACAATACTGATGTGGGAATTTTTTAAATCAGTTTGACATTAAATACGTTATTTTTTATTTGTTCATGTCATAACCGTGGTGATTAGTTCATTTGCTTAATTGGATTATGTTGCTGAGATTAGGCAAATATTGGCATAACTTGATATTAACAAATAAGAAAACCATGACATAAAACCTGATTCTTTGGAAAAATTTATTGTCAAATAAGTTCTACATGAACCATGACATTGACTTTGCAAATTAGCAATCTAAATTTCGACATCTAAAAAGGCATCATCATGTCCATCATTGTTCTTCTTTGTGCATGATGAAGATAAGTCATCGGATATTAAGATGACAGGGTCTGTTGGTTTGTTGGAACGGCAGTTAACCCTATCGAACAAGCCAACGAATATGTCATACATCTCAAGCAACGGTGCATCATCTAATATTTTCTCATAGAAATAATTAGATCCAATATCCGCAGCAAGTCTTTTGATTAGCAAAACAACTTCATTCCTAACGAAAATAATCTTTTCCCTTGCTGTATTGTACATCGCCTCTAAGCTTGCAGGCTAAGCAGGTAGAGAGGTGTTCCTTTTGATCATCTTTTCTGGAGTCTTGTCCATGGCGGCGATTATTGTGAATACATTGGATGAAAGATGGAAGATATGTGATATCGGTTGATGTATGTATATATAATGGCCAAGAGCTTCTCTGTGCATGGGCACTATGGGATAGGCTGTGAATATAGATGCGACGTGTTTGTGTATTATTGTAATGAAGTATAAGTTGTAGTATAACTTTTCAATGTGCATACATTTGTATTGAAATGAGCCAATAAGAGGATGATGACATAAGCATAAATGTGGGGTTGACTCATATGTTGTGAAGTTGTACATAATTGGCTGCCAATTCACCAATCGTGTGCTGCTTGTATATGGGTTGATCAACGGCAATGATTTGATTAGTGGGTTTTTATCTTTTTCGTTTTATCAAATCGAACAAAATGACCGGTCGGATAGCTCATTTCATTTGATAAAAAATAATAAGATACGGTTTACGTTTGGGAAAAATTTGTTATGTAGTGAACAATATGATTTTAATTTAAAGTCTATATAATACGTTAATAAATAAAATGAAAAACACCTGTGTAAAATTCATAATACCATTGCATTTGGAATCAGGGTTGAGAAAAGAAAATTTAAAATGTGAATAACTGCAAAACAGATAAGAAACAGAATCGATTTTTACGGTTAACGAATTCAATGGACTCGATTATGGTCTTTAATTATTATATTTTTTGTTAATGATTTTGGTTTAGATTTTTAAGTACTGATTAATCGTTTATCAAGGATTATAAACTTAGTTTAGGTGTCTTGGTACTGATTTATACCATATTTTTTTAGTGTCTATGGTATTGTTTATAATCCGATAATGTGTACTTATTAAATCTGTCTTAACCTTCTATTTAAAGTGATTACAAAATCCTTGTTTTGTTATAACTAACAATATTGTTTTTATTTCTCAAATGTAAATTTAACTGTTCATAATTGATAGATCGCTCGCTGACCAATCGGGTAAGAGATATTCGGGTGCTGGGGTCCTCATCTCTCATTCCCGATGGTGGGACTATCTGATCAAGGAGGAGGTCCGATCGGGCTCTGTGGATATTATCCGTTTTGGGCCTGGACCCTCACGACTTTGTTTATAGGGTGTTACCCCAAAACGCGTTCACATGAAGATGGTATCCATGGCCTTATAAGGTCCGATTTCAACTCATCTCCAGTCGATATGTGTAGTAGATAACATACTTTATCAATAATATTTGGTTTTAATGTTCTATCATTTTAGATTTATTGATCACCGTCATAGTTACGAACTAACATGTAATTTGAATTTATGTTCTCATACATAATATGTCAATATAAATTTTTACCTAATTTATATCTCGCATATTACCAATAATTTTTTTAAATATTAATAGTCAATTGAAAATAATACATTTAATGTAAATTTGATAATTGTATATTAACAATAATTTGTATATAGTAAATTCATTATCGAATATAAAATTTCTCAACACGTAAAATTTTGAATAGTTTATTATAACTTTTAGCAAAAATTGTTAAACACTCATGTTATACACTATAATCACGTTCATAAATTATATGGGCAATTTATTGAATTTTATAACTTTGTAATATAATTTTTTAAAATGATTTGATGATCTTCCGGATAATATCCTATGAAAAATCCATTAGGCTCGTTCATGAATGTTGATGACTCATATTATGATCAACAAAAGCAGAAAAGCTATTTCATTAAATTAAGAGTGGCCTCACGGTTCCTGAAGTGAAAAGGCTAGTTTCCCAAGCCAAAAAGCTAGACTAAAAAGGCTACAGGCTACTTTGAATTTTTAATCTCTCCTTATCTAAATATTTTCCACTTTCCCATCGTTTATCTCATTTATCAAATCAACCATTTCGTTCGTACCAAATGCTTCCGGCTTCCATAGAAGGTGCTTGCAAATATAATTTCCATCTTGCATTTGTATATGAAAACAAATTGAGAGAAAATCTAACCATGTCAACACGTTTTGAAGTCTATATAACCGATGAAATTATGTAGTTTGGAGCCATGGTTTGATAATATATTTTAAATTGTTCAACATAGCCATATATTCGATATTAAGATTATATTATGACTAATGTTGACGTAAATCTTAAATTTGGTTTTGCCAATGTGTTTTTATATTTATTATATGTTTCAGCTGCTACCTGAAAGAACTCTGAGTGAGTTTTATAGTCTCAGTACGATGATCGTCGAGCTAAGAAGCCTATCATGCGAATCATTCAACGTTAGGGTCCATTTCGCAAATGGATGAGCTTTAATGTACGATGGCTTGGAAGTATTCTTCAAAAGATACAGAATAATATCAAATTATAAGTGTATTTTTGTTCATCATGCCCCATTATTGTTCATCATGCCCCATTATACTTCCATGTAATGGTTTTGGACATACACGGAGGCAATATGGAGTATTCAGATAAATTTAGCGTTGGTATGGAACAAACAATGAAATTTTGATCAACTTTCCATCTTGGCCTAGGTAAAGTGAATTATTTAATTTTTTCCTTTATTTAAATTTCGTTGCCGTAATTTATGCTTTTTAACTATTATATATATATATATATATATATATATATATATTATAACTAAAATTTTGTTTGTTCTTCTAATGAACCATTGAAATCACATTTTTTTTACAGATATTGCATCGCTATGGTCATTCTCTATTATTTACAAAAAGAAAGGCTGGTACTATCATGTGGTAAGGGAATCTGTGTTATTACAGTTTATTTTCGTTAATGTACATGAACTTGTACCTTATACCGTAATGTTGGCTATGGTCAGACTGTTTAACCCCGTGAAGCTACCAAATATCTGGGTATATATTGCCTCGAAGTAAAACTGTGCAAGCTATATCATAATACTTGTACAGTTTCTCCCCATCCATTCATCGTGTCTTATTGATGCAAGTCAATAATGCTAAAGAATGGACAAAAGATATCCTTTCGAACAAGCTTCGAGGGTGGATAGGTACGATTTTTCCATTTTTACGGCCTTGATAAAGGAGACTTTTGCTTTTTTATTTAGTCCCCCGAAGATAAGAAGCAGTCATTGTGAGGGTTTTCAGAAGCGGTATCAAAATCTTATTTTATTTAATCATTTTTTATTTTCTTATCGTAATGCACAATGCATGGCGTATGAACAATATTTGTGTCTTTTTTTTATGGTTTATATATTTGTGTCTATCTTTTATGTGTCGAGTAATAAATTTTAATTGAAAAAAAAATTACTCTCATTTGGTAACTGACATAATTTATTTTCAATGTTACTTACTGATTCTTGTATGTCAAAAAAATGCAAACTTGATATGTTACGATTTATGAAAATCATATTTAATTTCTTGCTTTATAAACTTCGCTCTGTGTTTGCAATATATCTCAAATGTGAATATACCTAATATGTTAGTTGACATAACGAATTAAACGACATAAGCTTGAAAAATACACTTTTTTTCAGTATGTGAACATTGGCATCACTTTATCTGATATTAAAAAAAAATGCATCATTGTACATGAAGGTAACCAGAAACACTGATTATACATATTTAATAAGCGGAATGATTATAGTGTTGTCAGTAACGATTCTTGTATGTAAAAAAATGCAAATTTATATGTTACGATTTAAGAAAATCATATTTAATTTCTAAAATTATAAACTTTGCTCTATGTTTTCAATATCTCAAATATAGCTTTATCTAATATTTCATTTGACATAACGATTTAAACGATATAAGCTTGAAAAATACACTTTTCGATTTGTGAACATTGGCATCACCTTCTCTGAGATTAAAATAAAATGCATCGTTGTACATTGAGGTAATTGTAAACACTTATTATACATGTTTATTAAGCGGAATGATTATAGTGTCGACAGTAACCCTGAAGATGACACAATCTATATATATACAAGATAATACAAAATATTCAATTTAGACCGATCTCAATTAAATCTATTCAGCTTGTTAACAATTTACTTGCATCTTCATGTAGCAATTGCAGAAGAATTGAATAAAAAATGAGGTACTGTATTCAGATGATGCCTAAGTTAATATGTCAATTACGTTAGTGTATATCATAAATGTATGCGTTTAAAAATTAATACCCTTGCTTAGGAAGAATAAAAATATTTGGAAACCTAGACGCGGTTTGTTCAATCAAAATAAATTAAATTACATTATACAGAGATCCATGATTCCATACGATAGAAATATGTGTTATTAATTAGGAATTTTTTTTATAATAAAGTATAATAAAATGAAATTTAATTCCTTGCATACTATAAACTTTACACGAAGTCTTTAATCAGTGGAAAGTGAATACCTTTTAATATCGAAGCTAAATAAGTGAATACGTTGAAGTCATTTTGGCGATACATAATCCATTTGTTTTTCCAACATGGTTGTTGCATCTTATGTTTGGTATGAAAAAAGGCAAACTAGTTTTTTCAATTAAATGCAATTACTATTGATTAATTTTATTCGGCCACACGAGGGTTTTAAATTAGCCTAAAGGTTACGCTTTCCCCTTATATAAAAGTGTACCCAAAATATTCAGTGTTGTTAGATTTACATCCAATGTATTCGGTTAAAATAAGAAAAATATATCCGTTTTCGTCAAAAAGTTTTCAACGCTGAATTAATTCCAAACGGAATACAATGGAATAAATTTAAATCACTTCCTATATTATGTTGTTAGACTGAATACAATGTAACTTAAATTGTATTAATGTGAAAGGAATACCACGTTTGAGAAACTGTACTGGGATTTTGCCTAGGTTAATATGTCAATTATGATTAACTATATCATAAATGTATGCGTTTAAAAAATGATACCCTTGCTTAGGAATAATAGAAATATTTTGATAACATAGACGCAGAATATTCAATAAAAGTAAATTAATTTACATTATATAGAGATCCATATGATCGAAATTTGGATAAAATTATGCAATTTTTTGGACTATTAATGTATAAGAAAATTAAATTTAATTCCTTGCATTCTATCAACTTTATCCGGAGTCTTTAACAAGTTGAAAGTGAATACAGTTTAATATCGAAGTTGAAAGAGTGAATACGTTGAAGTCAGTTTGTGGATACAAATTGCATTCGTTTTTCAAACAGCGTTGCGTCCGATGTTTGCTAGGGATAAGGCAACTGAGTCTTTTCAAATAAATAAACTTACTGTTGGTTAACTTTATTTGGCCACGTAAGGGGTTTGAATCATCCCTCATATTATTGTGTATAAAAGTGTACCCAAAATATTCAGTGTTGTTCGATTTACATCATATGTATTCGATTACTCAGAAATAGGAAAATATATCCGTTTTCGTCAAAAAGTTTTCAACGCTGGATTAATTCCAAACGGAATACAATGTAATAAAATTAAATCACTTCTTGTATTATGTTGTTAGACTGAATACAATGTAACCTAAATTGTATAGTAATATGAAAGGGATACCACATTTGAGAAACTATACTGGGATTTTGCCTAGGTTAATATGTCAATTATGATTGAGTATATCATAAATGTAAGCGTTTAAAAAATAATACCCTTGCTGTATTATGTTGTTAGACTGAATACAATATAACCTAAATTGTATTAATGTGAAAGGGATACCACGTCTGAGAAACTGTAATGGGATTTTGCCTAGGTTAATATGTCAATTATGATTGACTATATCATAAATTTATACGTTTAAAAAATAATGCCCTTGTTTAGGAATAATAGAAACATTTTGAAAACATAAATGCAGTTTCTTCAATCAAAATAAATTAATTTATATTATAGAGAGATCCATATGATCGAAATCTGTATAAAATTATGCAATTTTTTTAGTAATGTATAAGAAAATTAAATTTAATTCCTTGCATACTATCAACTGTATTTAAAATCTTTAATTAGTCGGAAGTGAATACCTTTTAATATCGTAGTTGAAAAAGTGAATACGTTGAAGTCAGTTGGTGGATACAAATTGCATTCATTTTTCAAATAGCGTTGCGTTTGATGTCTGCTAGGGATAAAGCAATCGAGTCTTTTCAAATAAATAAACTTACTGTTGGTTAACTTTATTCAGCCACATGATGGGTTTGAATCATCCCTCATATTACTATGTATAAAAGTGTACCCAAAATATCCGGTGTTGTCCGATTTACATCCAATGTATTCGGTTACTCAGAAATAGGAAAAATATATCCGTTTCTGTCAAAAAGTTTTCAATGTTGTATTAATCCCAAACGTAATACAATGTAATAAAATTAAATCCCTTCCTATATTATCTTGTTAGATTGAATACAATGTAACCTAAATTGTGTTAATGTGAAAGGGATACCACTTCTGAGAAACTGTACTGGGATTTCACCTAGGTTAATTTTTCAATTATGATTGACTATATCATAAATGTATGCGTTTAAAAATTAATACCCTTGCTTAGGAATAATAGAAATATTTTGATAACATAGATGCAGTTTCTTCAATAAAAAAATTAATTTACATTATAGAGAGATCCATATGATCAAATGTGGATAAAATTATGCAATTTTTTTATTAATGTATAAGAAAATTAAATTTAATTCCTTGCATACTATCAACTGTATCCGGAGTCTTTAATTAGTCGGAAGTTAATACCTTTTAATATCGTAATTGAAAAAGTGAATATGTTGAATTCGGATGGTGGATACATATTGCTTTCGTTTTCCTAAGAAATTCTAACAGCGTTGCATCCGATATCTGCTAGGAAAAAAAGGCAACCGAGTCTTTTCAAATAAATACACTTACTGTTGATTTACTTTATTTAGCCATGTGAGGGTTTTAAATCATCCCAAAGATCAGTCGTTCCAATTATACAGTTTTGTCCGATTACATCCAATGTATTTGGTTAAACACAAATAGGAAAAATATTTTCGTTTATGTCAAAATATTTTCAATAAATTATTTTGCATCCAAACTAAATACAATGTATTCAATTTTAATTACTTGGTTTACTATGTTTTTTGGACTAAATTGTATAAATGCGAAAGGGATTTCGTATTTTTAAGTGCCAAGATGATGATTGCATAATATACATACAGTAGCTTAATGAAGTAAATTATTTTACTTCCCATATCTGGTTGAACTGCCACCCTCGGCTAACGAAGCAACTGCCTAAAGATATATGATAAGATTTTTCCCCCAAAATAAATGTCACCATCCTTATTAATGCTTATGTATGTTTCTTCACACCTTAATGCTCTATACTGTCAGTGTAATTTGTGAGTAATCATGAGGTATTTTAGGGTTAGTACTAACACTGTAACACCTCCAAAAAAGGTAAATCCATTATATGTGGAACCTGTAATAAATGTAAATCGTAACTTGTTCATTTATTTTCATTCTTTTTGCTAGACATTTTTCATTTTCTTCCTTTAATCCATTCCAATGGTTAATCCATTCCACATTGTTGTGACCTAGATTGAGCTTCACTTTAGAGGGTTTGTAAGTCTGTTAGACTACGATTTTTAACGTTTATTGTTGTTGTTATTAAAGCAAACACACCTGTTATGGTCAATGATTTTTATAAATGAAAATTTATTTATTGAGATCTTTTATACTCACTGAAAATAACATGATGCTGAACACAATATATTAAATGTATCTATTTTTTACGTAGCTTATACTACAAGAATTTATCTAGGACCGAGAGAATGTATTCAGTGCTGAATGCTGGATTATGACGCCAAACAATCAGATTTGGCCTATGACACTTGAACAAGGATACGATTATGATATATTAAATGACAACAAATCCAACTTCATTTATGCTAATAACGTAAAAGAGAATGATCTTATTTTTTTCACATATAGAGGAAACCTTTTATTTGATGCGATTATCGTCAATGACGAGGGTTATAAGGTTCATTATGGGTATAAAGGTGAAGAGAAATTCTTGGCTGAGTTCAAAATTGAAACTTTAAAGCCCCCCAGGTATTGGTAGTTTAATGTTAAGTGCATCAACTTGGATTAAAATTTGAGATTGGTAAGTGTCTCTACTTTCAGTATTTAGATATGCTTTTCTCCACGTTAAATTATTTTCATATATCCATGCAGCCTATTCCCGGTTATTTGGCTGGTGAACACATTGGTATCGAAGCGTGTAAAGTTAAATTAGGAAAGTTAAGAATGCTCGGTGACAATAGTTCGCAGGAAAAAAGTCAAGTTATTGGATATTTTTACAAGAGGCATCCCAGACATAATTCAAAGAAAGGATTTTATGTGTAGGCAGGTTTCCAAGCTGGATGGATCAACATAACAAAGGATCACAAAATGATTCTGGGGGATGTAATAACCTCAATCCAGTTAGCTTTCGATCTTTTTTTTTTTTACTTCTATATTATTAGAGATGGGATGATCATGCACTAATAACTTGTTATTTTGGGTGTGTATCGTTATTTGGTAACTGATAATTATATCAAATTTGAGCCAAATCAGTTTTTTAATGCGTGTTTTAAGATTATTTTTGTTATTTTTTTGTTTAATGTGCGATTTTTTTAATGTAAATATTATCAACAAATTGGTTGCAATTGTTTGTCATGTTTGCCATTAGGTAAATATACTCACTTATTACTTTGTATACACTAAGTTAAGAACTGATTATGATGAATTGACGATGAAAATATTTTCTCAACTATATTTGATTTGAATTCAAGAATATATTTTATTCCCTGTTTACAAAATTAAATACATTTGTAGATGTAAACACGTTTATATTCCTAATGGGATATCTTTCGACATTCTATTCAATTAATGGATCATATTAATACAATATATTCACATTGCAGGTAACCACATTATATTAATTTTTTTCCAAACATATTAATGAAAAGAGTTAGCAAAATTTAAATAAAAAAATAAAGATTATGAAAAATATAATATTTGACCCAAACTGATATAGTTATCTATTATTTGGCAGACTGAATATACAATATTTTTATTTTGCCCAAAGAAATTGAACATGCTGTATTCGATAGATGCATGGTAAGAGGATTATAGACCAGAATAGGGTTAGGGAGGTGTTCGATGCGAAAATCACCGCATAATCTTCCTCATCATGAAATAATATGAACTCCATCATGTCAAAAAGACGCACTGCCATCGCGTTGGTAAGCTCGATAAAGCCGACATCGAAGTACCCTCCCGTGACTTCATCGTTCGAAGTCAGCAATGGTGTATACTCTACATGCCAGTACCAACTTCTCACCCTGCACCACATCTGCACAACCTTTTTCCTCTTGCCTAAGTATTTTGCAAAATGTGTTGGGATAAACTGTGTTTAAATTATAGTCTTTAAATGGTTGATGACAAATATTCATATGCAGTCAATATAAATCAAAAGCAAAAAATACAATAAATATTTTTCTTTTAACCCTAAAAAAATTTACCATTTTGGATAGCAAGTCATTATCAGATATAAACAAACTAAAAGTTTCTATGTTGTCTCCCATAGAATAACTTCTCAGCCACACCGCTGATTTGCGATACTCTCGATTACACTTCACCGCTGATTTCTTAAAAACACTAAAACCTTTCAGCCTTGAAAACTCTTTGTAAAATTTAAATAAATTATTTACATTTAAAAAATACATTTTCGTACTAAGACCTTTATCAACGGAGTACTAAAAATGATTCTCACTTTCAGTGCCGCTGTTTGCCGCTTGAATTTTCCTATCTAAATCACTGTCATCGTTTAACAAACTATCATATTCGCCAATTCCAAATAACTCACCAAATAAATTATGATTTCCTTCAGATGATGATGCAGGATGCTCAGCCATGGAGATGATTAATGGATTCTAGATTTTTGCTCAAGGAGGAGAACAATGTTTTAAGATAGTATTAGAGGGAAAAATCGTAAATTACAATTTGATGTGCATGTGCATTTGCATATTTATCGATTTATCAATGGCGTCCAATGTACGAGTAACTTTATCCACGCTATGTTCTTGACACTAGCGGCATTTGCAGGACTTTAGGCCAGTAGCGCCTAAAAAGTTTTTGACTATACAAAAAATAAGTTGAGAATCCCAAGAAAATAATCCATCCATCTAAACTCAATTGCACGGCAAAATAGTGTGTATTGTATTGTTAAACAAAAAAAAATTATTCATTGTGCGTATTGTTTCTGTTCAAACTGAATTTAATGAATTCAATTTAAGCTAATTGATTATTATATACTAACTACATTGAATTCACTATATTCACTTTGTTCAGAGTTCATTTTTCTTTTAAATTTTTTTGTATTATTTTTTTCCCTGTTCCCACAATCCCGAAAGTTATCCTGATAAGCATAAAAAGTGAAACAAACCAAAAGCAACCACGTCGTTTTGTATATTATATTTGTTTAACGACGTCATTTTAGGATTTCATAATTTTTAAAATTCGGTTTTATGCTAAACCGAACTGAATTGCCATGAAATTTTCGTTACGTTTGCGTTATGTTATCTTGGAATTTTGGTTTGGTTGGGTAAAATTCTAAAACTTTGATTTATCGGTTACATTTTTCAATGATGCAAGCGGATATAATGAAAGCAGAATTTAGCCAATTCAATTTCTCCTTTTTCTAATAACGGTATACATTTTATTCAATATTCAAAATATGACTTCTGTCGATGTTAAGATTTTCGCTTTCTAGCATATTGAAAGAAAAAAGTGTTTTAGATCTGAATTTTATTTTACAATATTAAGAATGGTTAATTTATAATTTTAATAAAAATATATTAGGTCTATCCAAAACAATTGTGTTCTAGTCTTTTTACAATTTGCTTGCTTTTTCCCTCTATATATCACAATAAGGATATATTAATTGTTATTCAACATTTTCTTCTTGTTTTTCATCGCATTGCATGTTGATGTTTCCTCTTCCTTAACCAGGTGTCCAAAATGCATAACTACATTTGAATTTTAAATTTTAAATTATAAATTATTTTCTCAAATACATAATTTAATTCCATTCTTAGGTTCCAAATTTCAAGTTCTTGGTTGCAACTTCAAAGAAATATTGAAGACCAAATTTCTTTTTTGGTAGCATATTGTATAAAAGTTTGTTATTCGTGGCTCTAAGTAGCATTTTTTAGTTGCAAGATTTTTTTCTAAGTATTTTTTAAGTATTATATAAATTAATTATTTCTCTGATATTATATTTTTTTAATTTAATAGATTTAGAGAATTTTTTTAATATAAATCAAATTTTGTATGTAATAATAATAATAATAATAATAATAATAATAATAATAATAATAATAATAATAATAATAATAATTATTATTATTATTATTATTATTATTATTAAGATTTTTTTTAGCATCGAATGGTTAGAGTTTGGGCAAAGTGAATAGAGTATATTTGGTTTCCAAAAAAAATTAAGTTAATGCAGTATATTCAATATTCGGGTTAGGCAAATCTGAATATAAGATATTTATTTTTAGTCAAACTGAGTAAATGTATACACTTTGAAGATATTTAATGCAAAGTATTTAATATGTACAAAATTGAATAGAGTTTTTTTTACTACCGATTTCAATAAAATGTATTCGCTTTGAAGAAATTGAATGCAAAGTATTTACTTTGCTTTTATACTAAAGATAGAGAATAGAAAATAAGATTTGGTTAATTATTTCTAATAATTGGTCATAATAAGGCAACTCAATTAAATGTTTTCAGATTTATTTTTCTTTCAAAATCAAACAATAAAAGGATTTGTTTTTATATTTTTTGAATTTAAATTTTCTAAATATTTAATCAGATTTCTTTACAACTTTTTTTATTAGAATAATGCATCAATTATTTATGACTTTATTGCCTTTAATATCTTTTTAGGTGTAATAAAAATATATGAAGATTTATTAATTAACAAGTGTCTACAGTGTACTACATATTAATTAATAAGAATGTTTATTAATTATTAAGTGTATACAATACATAATAATTTATACAGTAATTAACGTCCTGTATACATTTCATAAGTGTATACAATATACAATTTATTAATTAATAAGTGTATACAGTGTACTACATTACTTTTTTCCAAACTTAATAAACTGTATACAGTATAATATTAACTTTTTTGAATTTAATAAATTGTATTCACTTTCAATTATGCATTCTAATATTATTTTTGAAATTCTTGTTTATACGTAACGTAGATATTGAATCAGTTTATTTGCTTCTTTTCTTATTAGATGTGACAGTTTGTAATGAGTAAAGTTATAGTTTCAATGTATTTTAATGACTTGATGACCTTTTTATGAGTTTAATGTGGCTTAAAATAAATATGGCTTAAAGTTAGCTTAAAATGGCTTCAAATACTCTACTTTTGTAAAGATTATTTTTGTTCTAAAACAATTAATAAAATATACATTTACATTAATGCTTTCATTTGAGTTACTCAATTTGAGCTATTTAACACGGTTTATATATATATATATATATATATATATATATATATATATATATATATATATATATATATATATATATATATATATATATATATATATATATATATATATATGGCCCTTGAATCTGGATGATCCTCCGCATATATTGAGCAATAATTGTGTCACCAATTAATAATGCATAATAACAAAATGGAAATTTTAAAAATATTTAATATCGATTTCTTAAAGGATTGATTTGAAATATTTTATACAATTCACTTTATTTCTTGATAATACAATTTGAGGTGGGACAAGCTGGAAATGAAGTGGAAAATTGTTAAACTCTTTATTACAAATGATGATTTTCCGATTAATTTTATTTCAATAATTCTTTGTAATTTTTAATAGAAAATTATCTTTAAACATATATACATATAATATTTTAATATTCAGTTCGATATTTTCAAATCTATTGGCTAATTTTAAATTAAAAATTATTCAATTTATAATTAAAAATGATATTTTTAGTAGTGCAAGTAAAAAATTGAATCTGAAATTTGATTTAAGTGAATAGGAGTTTTGAAGGATTTATTTATTTAGTATTGGAGTTGGCAGCGTGAATAGGTTAAGTGCAGATTCTAGGTAAAAGAAAGAATCTGGAATAATTTTTTTGTAAGTTACCGTCAAGAAAAATAAATAAAAAAATAAAAATAAAAAGCATGTATATGTCGTGAATGGGAGAATTTGTAGGGTATAGCAATAGCTGCCAAAAAGAATTACCGTGACCATAATTATGAAACGGCTACGCTATGCCCTATTTCAAGATTCTTCTATTTAATAAAATACTTACACTTTCATCGTTTTAAGGTAACAGAACAGTTTCCCCTATCAACCCAAATTTTACATTTTAGTCCTTTAGGTTTTTTTAATTACAAACTCACCTCATTATTTATATTACCCCAATCTCATTTATTTTTATTTTTTTTAATGCTATATAATAAGTTTACACATTTGGTCTATGCAAAAGTAAGCCCTTTGGATAAGATATCATAGATCCTTTTATAAAATAATGTTTATCCTCGTCATCTCATAATATTATGATCCAATTTGTAAAGCGTATTTTCATAATAATAATAATAATCATAATAAGAAGAAGAAGAAGAAGAAGAAGAAGGAGGAGGTAAAATGCATTTTTAAATTTCTGAATTTTTGTTATTAAATTTTTATATTTTTATTTTTCAACATTAAATTTACGTATTTTTATCTTTTTACATGTTAAATCTTTAGTGGATAGAAAATGCCAATTTGATAGACTATAATCAATACTCTTATTTTTCTATATAATTACCCATATTATTTAGTTTGAGTTAAATAGATTCATTTTATTTTTTATATAATTATTGATATTATTTAAATTGAGTTAATTCGATTTATTATAGAAAAAATAAATTTTAAAATATTTGAACCAATTAATATCGTCGTAATATTTAATAAATTAAAATCAAATACAAACTAAATATGAATAATAAATCCATGCATATATGCTTTTCTTAAGAAAAAAAAAAGAGTTAACATCTACTTATTTGTTTGTACCAGTTCTATTCAATTTATATTCATAATTAATTTTTTTTTCTTGCTAGGAAGTTTGGAACTTCTTTGTACCTTATGTTAAATAAAAAATAATAAAAAGAGAATTTTGTAACTCATATACCTTGCTAAAAAAATTGTTCAGAAAATATACATGTGCTTGCTTTATATGGTGAGAAGATACTTAAAAGAATTGATTACAATGGTTCTACACACTTTTTTTTTTTAATAAAATTTTAAATTTGAGTTTTATCAATATAAAATATGAATATAAAAAATTAATATTAGAAGATTTTTATCATAGAGTGGACTGATATGATTTAAACTGAATTGATAGAACTTTATAGACTTTTGAATACCAGTAGTCATAAGAAAGAAAATTAAGTAAAAAACCTTAAGGATAAGGATATATACAATTTATATATCCTAAAGTAATTCATACCAAAAATTTATAAATTTATAAATTCATAAAATTATATTCATACCGAATATTATAAGTAAAATTATCAGCATTTCCCTTTTCTCATTGCATTTTCATAATTTCTTTGTTCCTTTTAAGTAAGATTTTGATTTCAAATTCGTAGATGTATCTTTCATAAATATTTATTGTTTAATTTTGTATCATTTCTCTAATTTTTTAACGTAGAAAACCAAATTGGTGGTCCTTTGGATCCCTAAAGGGAATTAATCGGACAACAAAATCATAGAATTGACAGGAAAAAATGAGTGGGACGGATGAATTAATTAGAACAGCATGTGATGATGAAATAGTAGACATTAAATCAGCAGCAAAATTAATAATTTATGATCAGAAAAGTCCCCATCAGCAAGATTTTGGATGGATGCATTTCTTGCTTTGGTTTGACAAATATCCAAACTTTATTGGCTAACTACGACCCTAATGTCTATAATGGAACTCACCTTTTCAAAGACACACAAAAGAAAAATCTGAATGAGGAAATTGTAGACAATGGTTGATGGGTTTTGTAATATTAGGGATTTAGTTTTGAATCCAACAAGATCTTCAAACCTTTTTTCAAGTTCAAGTACGTAATGTCTTATATCAGTAATTCAAAGCAACAAATTGGTCATTTTTTCAGCCCATTATTCATCAAATGGGTCCCAAATGCCTCAATACACTTGATAGTTTTTTAGCCAATTTTGGGTTCCAACTTGTGCAATTCTCATACGCATGTTTTTTTGTACATAAATTGCTTCATATGAACTATACAAGCAGTGAATGCCTCCTCCATCTTCCTTCTTTTTAACTCCTAATAGCCCCTAGCATCTACATGCCTATTCACCTTTACAACATTTTCACAAGGTAGATTTTAGAGATTTTTTTGTTATTTTTATTCTTTTCGGGCAAGCGATTTACAAGGATTGATTACATCCATAATTGAATTTTACAACTTATAAGCAAATGATCATGATAAAATAATTTATAACACAAAAATTACTAAAATTTCATTTTATTTCAATTAAAGTAAAAATAATCTGAAATTTAATTTTTCATATTATTAAAATAATAATTAAGCAGATCATATATAATTATCATATCATTTTAACACCAATTAACTGTACAAATAAATCATAATTAGTTATTTGATTTTTTTTTTATTTTCTGTACACATTAATTTTTTTATGTTTACATGATATAAAATTATTTTCTAATCCAACTTATAAAAATTATTGATCTTAAAATAACATGATAATCATACATGTTATGTTTAATTATCACTCCGATGATATAAAAAAATTATTTTTCAGATAATTTTTGTGTTATAAATTATTTTATTATGACCATTTAATTATAAGTTTGAAAATTCGATGATCACGGATGTAATTAACCAGAATTTGCAAAATTTTAGCTGTCCAAAACAATGATGCCCTAAGACGGAAACAACACGGGCGAAATTCTTACGACTCCAACAATCAAATAAATATTTAGATAAACAAAAAGAGATGAAGATAACTCATGATGAAATTAGAACATAGAGAGCATACCTCAAAAGTTTTATGGGATTTTACTACATAGTACCTAATGAGCTGACACTATTCAATGCTAAGTAACGTTCCAAGCAAGTCTATCTCAAAGAAACTAACATGACCATACTGACTTGATCCATGCTTAGCATTATCACCTTGGCTGGTACTTAGGTTCCCAAACAGTATACTAGACGCTCATCAAAATTAGCACAATTGGTAAATGAGGTGTGATATTATACACAGGAACAGATCATAAGTCTGCTTTCAATGGCCTTCCTCAATATTGACTATCATGGACTGTATAATTATTAGGTCACATAAGTTCATAGAAAATTACTGGGAACACCTTTTCTGATGTCAGGATTATGCCGAAGAGACCAGTATGCAACTGGATCATGTATGAACAGGGCAGCTAGAAGAGGGGAAAAACATGCACAAGAAGAATGATCTTCAGTAGATCTGAACGCCATCAATAAAATCATCATGCACAACAGTCCACTTGATGCTCGAAAATTCTGGGGGATCACTGAAGAAATTCTACTTCCTTCCAACATAAGCTGCCAATTTTGATAAGTCCGGAATCCAAAATGATAGCTCAGAAGACCCAGTTGCAAACATAAGACTTCCAGGCGCCCATTTTATCACATGTGGCTCAGTTTCGTAAGTCATCCAACTTGCAACCTGGATTGCACAGAAAACAAGTCGGCTTATCTAATAACATGCCAAAGCCACATAGTGTGAAAAAACAATTAAAAATAAAATAAGTGAATGTCCAGCAACAAATCATGAGGTGCTATATTGGCTTGTCTATTCATATCAAAATCAACGAGAATTACAACTATATCAATGCTATCACTCCAAGGACAACATATGGATTTCTGATGTAGTTTTTCAACTAGAAACTAATAATTTTGGCTTAATAAACTAGAAAAGAAATAGTGGCAATGGATTTTTAACATTTTCTGTTTTCTCATGAATTTCAACTAAAAAGTGTTGCTGGTGTACAGAAGGGAGGCAGGGATGACAGAACTAGATAATCTGTATACTTAACCCGAAAACCTAAACCCAACACCACCATTAAGCAATTTATTCAAAATAAATCCATCAAACAAGAACCTAGTTATGCCGTTGTATTTAATCCTTCATTATTGTGGCCATGTGTTTTACCCATGCATGAAGCCTATTGAGTTAGTTTTCTTTTGTCTTTTCTTCTTCTTTTTCCCCCTTTTTCAATTTAGCCCTTCAACTGATATATATATATATATATATATATATATATATATATATATATATATATATATATATATATATATATATATATATATATATATATAAATATATATAAGGGTTGAGGGGATCAGCAGTTAACTTAGAAGTTATTAAGATCAAACTCTGCAAGAAATCTGTAATAGCAGAATGGATAAGAGGCTGGAAAAATCAGGGCTTTTTTAATGAATGCCAATGCCAAAATAAACCGGACATAAGGACTAGAATGGTGAGTGTGAGTGGGTGTGCATAAAGAGTAAGGGGGAGGGGGAGGGGGAGGGGGAGGGGGTGTAGGGGTAGGAAGTGAATGCTTAGATGGAGGATGCATGAGATAAAAGTAAGAAGCTTATCATACTTCTTTCCCACTCCTTACACTCCAGGCATGGACACGGCCGTCACCGGAACCTGTTATTATAACAGAAACCAACAAACTTATTACCAGTCACAACAGGTTTGATCCTGTAAAACCAATGCAGCTTTGGTATAGAAAGCAAGAAACAAGCCATTTTATGGTCCCACTCCCATTAAATTGAATGTCAAGGATTTTAATGAAAAGAAAGGCAAATATCTTAATTTTTTTTTCTGAATTCAATGAATGGTTGATGGCATCAAAAGGATTTGAGGCCCTTTGATTTCATTCAAACCCCTCAAAATTGTACATGCTCTACCAACCCAGTGACCGCCTCCATGATAAAAGAACGAGAAATAATGGAAGATTATTCATGTATACACAAACCTACTTGAATGTTGGAATTCAGAGCATCATTCTTTTCAACTAACATATTTTCTAACACAAACCTAGGAGGAAATCAGCTAAAATAACTTGAAGTTAATGGCAGATGCAATACCTGAAACAACAAACATTCCCTCTGGGCTGAAAGATGCCTCTAATGTAGAGTTGGTTGAAACTGGTTTCACATTGTATGTAGATAACTAAAAGAGCAAAACATAGAATAAGTCAAAGGGAGTCAACGGTCTGCAATCTCAGTAACTTTTATTTCATCAAAAAAGAATATTCAAGTAACATGTGAAAGCTTTCAGATGCTGTACTCACAAGTGTGCCACGGAATGAATCAAGTACATGGATATGTCCACCCATAGTTGTCAGGAGCATAAGTCTCCCATCATTGCTAAACTTTACGACATGTGCATCAGATATATCTCCTCCAACAGAAAAGATCTCAAATGGACCCTAAAAAGATTTTGATTTTCAAACATTTCAGTTCTTACCAAAATAGATGTGGAGAAATAAAAATACCCATTTCTTCATGTAAAAGAACTAGCCTTTTCATACTTGCGGGAGTCAAACATTCTTATATATCCTCCAAAGGCAATTGCAAACACTAGCCCTTGATCATCATATGCCGTAGCAGGCCTTCCTTGCACCCGTAGAAGACCCTATACAGAAATACTTGATCAGAATTGAGATGAAAGAGATGAATAACTTGCTTTCTAACATGAGTCAAGTTATCAACCTGACACTTTTCAACTCGTTGATCCCAAAGCAGAACAGTTCGATCGAGGGAGCCAGATACAAAGCATTCTTTTCGAGAGCACAGGCTTAATGAGACCACCCTTTAAAAAAATTCATAAATGTTACCAACATGATGCATATTTGCAATATGAGCAATCACTTCAAAGTGGAAATATATTCCTGACTGCATCAGAAACCAAACCTGTCGTGATGTCCTTTAAAATACCGCAAGTACTTGTTATCGTTTAGTGAGAGAAGCCGCAAAGATTCTGAACAAATGAACTATATATGTAGATTATCTAAACACAGAACAAGGAGAAACTTGAACAGATTATCTAATTTTAATAAACAAACTATATAGTTATAACTAAAAATAATGTTCTGATAAACATACCATCCCATCCATTTTTTGAGGAGTATATAACAGTTGTAGGATGAGAAGTAAAGCAAACCAGATCAACCCCATACTTTTTGCTATTAATAGTCTTTAAACATCTGAAGATGAAAAAATTGTCTCAATAACATATGCAAATAAATAAATACATGGAACACCTAGGAGAAAAAAAAAGGGTACAAGACACAAACAGGGCAGTTTCTGACGGATTACAAATAAAGTTCTCACAGGTAAGAACATGATAGAAGTACTCGACGGCACAGCAGCTTAAGTAATTTCATCACATATATTTGCAAGAAAAAAATGGCAGAGATAAGCCAAAATGCTAAATCTTTGAACGTCACAAAAGCCAAAACCTGGCAGACAGAGCAAATACTTACCAGCTGATATTAGAAATTTGCATAATCATAAATTTGTAAGCGCATTGAATGCATGAAGAAATGCACTTCTTGGTCTTAATCCCAACAAAGCAGTTAGTAAAAAGCATTTGAGTTTAAAATGGCTGGTTATAGAAATATGTTCTCAAACATAACACTTATATCACAACACAAAGCAAATAGTGAAGCTAGAAATTCAAAACAGATTGGCAAGGGACAAAAGTTCCACATGCTAACAGCCAATATCATCAGTCCCATTGACAAAATGGTTTCCTGGGTCACGACAAGCAATCCTTCTGTGTTTTTCCCATGAATTCCTATAATTCAAATAAGTGTAAGTAGTTTCTGATGCATTCATCATTTGCTAGGCCTTCTCTGCATTTCTCACAGCATGCCCATCTCTTTCTCATCCTCACAGATAGAGAAGATGGAAATGCCAAATCTCTCAAACTTCTTCTTGAACAACATGATTTGCTGCATATTCGTGTGATTATGTAATGATTGTATAATGCAGCATTCTGATTAGGCAATGACTGTAGGCAAGTTGTTGTTTCCTAATCAGGGTCAAGGGTTGTATATACCATATATTATGTCTTTGTATTTATAAGGGATTAGTAATATAAGTACTCTTCTCTGAAAAGCTTCACTACTCCCACACAAAAACAACCAAAAAAAAAAAGCATTATTGAATCAACAGTATTTACATTTTAATTGATTTCGTCAACCCTATCATGTCGTCCTGCCAACAAGAATGAATAAGAACTGCCTATTAAACTAACTAACTGCATCAAAAAGTCACCTGCAATGATTTAAAGAAATCCAAGAACATTTGCCTGGAAAAATATGACAAACCATGAAAAGCATAGCTATGAATCAAAAGAAAAAAAAAATGAAGCATGAGAAAATCCAAACAGAAAAAGATATCATCAAAATAAACAAAAAGCTAGCCGATTAATTCATTTTTTCACATATAACTAAATAAATAAGAACAAGAAAGCATGAGGCTTACGTTGCACCGGCAACATCATAGAGGCGAATAGATTCATCATCACTAGCAGTCACTAGATAACTTGATGTCTTGTGAAAATCCATGGAACTTATTCTACCACTCTGTAACAAATAATAAGAAGAAAAAAGAAAATTAGATGCAGTACTAAAATTAGGACTGTAAACTTAGTAATGAAGTTCAGAAATTACATAATCCCTAAAAACCATGCCAATTTCCATGCTTTGGAGAATCTCTTCGGTAAGCTCTAACGAAACTTTATCTTCTCTTTCCGGTTGTGTCCCTTTTTTACATAAACAAGATTAAGAACAACTAAAAAGCGGAAAAGAAGTACTAAAATCAAATCTTCAAAAGGAATTTTAGACTTACCAATCATCTTTCAATTAGTTCAATGGATACGTGATATCTGAAGCTGAAAATTTCGTTATCAGAGTGAGAAATGTAAGCAACTGATTTCGAAGGAAGCAAGAGAATTAGAACCGGCGTGGAATCACCGGAGACTGACGATGGCGGTAGTAGGGTTTAGCTCTTGAAGCGGTTGGTATTCGAGTTCTCCTTCTCGTGCGGTGATTTCGGTTAAGCAATGGGCCTTGGCAGCAGGTCGATTTTTTTCTGATACTTGATCCAGCATCAGGATAATGAATTTGAGTAATTGTTAAATGGATCTGTAACAAATTCGGACATTACTATCATTACCGTGTCATATTCACTACTTATAGGAAAAAGAACGGTTAATCAAAAAATCGATCCATAATCGAATCGAATTTTTAAATTTATAATTTTTATTTTAAAAATTTATGGTTAATCGATCCAAAACCATATATATATATATATATATATATATATATATATATATATATATATATATATATATATATATATATATATATATATATATATATATATATATATATATATATATATATATATATAATGAATTATATTTTAAATTTTATACTTATATTTTTCAATTTTTATGTAATTTATAAATATTATGATATATAATTTTATAAAATATATATTTTTAATAAATAAACATAAAAATTATGTGCATAGTTAACATTTTGTTGTTAGTTTTAGATTGAATATTTTTAATTTTTATAATTAATTATGAAAATTTTATTTTTATTTTGATCGTTTTAATGGATATTGTATTTAATTAGTATTTTTTCATTTTAAAGAATTTTTAACTATTAAAAATAATATTATAAATTGTATAATTTATTAAATTTATATGTTAAAATTTTTTAGTGGTTAACCGATAAATCGATCCGAAAAACCGAATTAAAAACCAAAATTGATATAGTGGTTAACCGATAGTAATTGATTAATTTAAAAAAATTGTTAATGGACCGGTTAACCGATCCATGCTCATCCATAATATTTAGGTTGAGATCGAATATAGATTAACATTACAAAGTATATATAGGTGTAAAGTAAGTGAAATTTTTTAAAACTAAATTAACCTTCAATTAAAATAACTTAATTTGTTAAGAATTATAAAATAAAATAAAGTGTTTTATAGACCTATCAATCGGGTTGGTTTTGGTCGAATCAATTTCAGGTCATTTTAGATTTCGGTTCAGGCTAGCAGATTTTTGGATCAAATCTGTAATCAATTTTTACATCATAAAAATTTTTAAAATATATATTTTTTTGATTAATCATCTGGTATCCGAACCCTACTAGGTTGACTAAATTTGGATTTGGGATGTTATTGCAGGTTAATGTTCCTTGCCCCTCCTCGTGAAAGGTATCGAAAGTCGATCATGAGACCTCTTATTCTTAGCCTAGCCTGCATCGCTACTAGACCTCCACCCTATAGGTTAAAATTTTTTAAAATATTAATTTTATTCTTTTTTATTTTTTTGAATATCCATTATATATTTTCAAAAAGAATAGATTGAATTTTGAAGCAACAAAAAATAATTTGTATAAAAAAGTTTACTGAGTCAAAAGCATATAAATGAAAAAATATATATTACCAGCTTTATTATTGAAAATAATTCTTTATACATACATAAGATGCATGAATGCATAAATGTGTGTGTGTATGCACGAGCACACATATATAGAGAGAAAGAGAGATACATATGTATGTAGGTACATTTATGTATGAACCTGCATACATACATATAAGTATGTATGTATACGTACGCGCACGCACACATATATATACAAACGTACACTGCTACTCCCCCACCAGACTCTGATATCCAAAACTCAAGATCAAACTTTATCGTATTTAAGTACTAAATAGCTAACATATAGGTATAGATTTTTTACTATTTTGTAATTTTTTAATTAAATATTTATTTCAATTAATAATTTATTTAATATTTTCTATTGCAGTATAATAATCTAAAAAAGTAGGTAATCTTAAATTATCTATTTCAATAATATCTTTTTCTAATTCTATTAATATGTGTTCTAGTATTTTTAATTCTTCTTTTAATTCACTCATTAAACAATCTATATCTTTATTTTTTTTTAATATTTTCCATAATATTATCCTATTGGTATTTTACTAAATATTTTATCTAATCTTTCTATTAAATATTCATTACATCATATCATATGATCATATGTTTCTATTAATTCATACCATCCAGTTACAGGTTTTGGTATTAATTTATTATATTTTCTTTTCTAAGTTTTAAAATTTTTATTTCTTGATACAATTCACCTTTTTGATGATTAAGTCGTTTATATATATTTTTTATATCATCCATTTTAAAGATTTATGATTTCACTAAAAAATATTAACATTAAATTTAATAATTTTATATTATAATTAAAATCTCTACAATCACACATATTATTTTCGTGTAAAATATGATGATAAACAATAAGATAAACTTTAATTCTAGATATTTTATTATTTATTTCACATATTTTTCTTTTAACATTAGAAATTTCTTTATATCCCTCTACGAGTTTTTGTATCTTTTGTTCTCTATCCATTATTTGAAATATTAAAGATTAGGAAAATGTTCTGTTGGAACACTTGGAACAAAATCAATTAATATATCTATTAAATTCATTTTCTTATGAGAATCTTGACAATTGAAAAATTCATCTAAATGTAAATTTTCATACATTTCTATCAAATGATTTTTTAAATTTATTAATTTTTTTAAACACATCTTTATTTATCAAAATCAATAGAACATAAATCATCTAAAAATTTAGTTATACACCAAGACATATTAAAACAAAATACCTAATGAAATATAATATGATGATAATTTATAAACAAGAAAAGCTGAGGAAGGTGGAGAAGGAGGGGTACAAGTACATGCTTTTGAAAATATAAGTTGTAAATCTAAGATTTTATTACAAAGAGAGGTAGATATTACAAGAGGTTTCTTATTCTTTTCTCTAATTTTGAACTGATGGTTAAACTACTCTATCCGGTTCCGCCCTGCATTTGATGAAAATGTTGCCTTTTATAGAGACTAAAAGAGCTGTTGAAGATAAGTGCGACTAATAATCAAAACCTATTGAAGATAAAAGTAATAATTATCTATTTTATTTTCTTGTGAAAATTGGAGATGAAAAGATATTTGCTTTTTCTAATAGTAGATTTTGTTGATGATAATCTCTAATCCATTTTGCTTTTTAATGATGACCTTCTTTTGAGAATTGTATTTTTTGTCGAAAATCTACTACTGTTGAAAAGATTTTTTTTAATAATTATATTTTTATAAGTCAATATATGCATGAGGATCCTGTGAGTCTTCAAATGTTCGTAGAGGACACGGAGTACTACTTTTTGATGAATTTTCCATTTCAGCTGAAATCCTATTGATAATATTATTGAACTCATCTTCCGAAGAGGTTGAAGTTAACAAATTTACAATCTAATTCTTATCTGTAATGAAATTGGATTGAGGAGCTGATGATGGAAATGTAGGAGTCTTTTTTTTCACAAAAACTGATGACGGCTTGAGTGTTCATTTTTTTAATTTCAAAGCTATCCCACCATTTTATTCTAAATTCCCTATAAAGAACGAAAAGTTGATTAACTTGCTTTTATGTATGATAAGACCATGACACAATCCAAGGAACATTGAAAATTACACAATATTTGAGAAGATTGTCTGGAGCTTCTGGTTGACTGTAGGTTTTAAATTTATTGAAAACTTCTTTAATCGGGAAAGGAACCACTTCTATTATTAATCTAAAATAATTGAACCATCTGATGAACTAGTTTGAAAAAGCACCACCAAATTTATGTGAAAAATAAAAGAACCAAGAGTGTTGAAAATTTCTTAAATAAAATGCCTTGAACCATGCATCTTGATAATCATAATAGTTGTACACCATCTTTGTTGGATAACCTATAATGTTTTTAAAAGATATGGCTTGTGTCCCCATTCTGATTGTGTAATAACATTTATCATTAACTTTACTATAAGTAATTATATCCTTTACTCTTTGATCATAATTATGCTCTACTTTTATTGATCCAATATCAACTAAAAATGATTCATAACATTCTCTCAATTTACTCTGATCTTCTTCATAAAAATGCCAACTATCTATAAAAAATTTAAGTCTCAGATGTACTAATTTCTTCTGGTTCTAAAACTTTAATGAAGATTTTTTTCTAATTTAAGAAGCAAGGAGAAGAAATTTTTGTTGAAAATGGAGAAGGAGAATATATAGCAGGAGAAGAGGGAGAAGAATAAGAGGTAAGAGCATAAGAGTAAGGTCTAAAAGGTGTAGAAGGAGAAAAGGTTTATGGTCTTATTAGTGGAGGAAAACCTAAAGGTGGTGAATAAAAGGGTCTAGGTATAGGTGTAAGAGTTATAGTGAAGGAGGAATAATTGGAATATTCTATTGATAATTTCTTGATGATAATGTAGCTTTTGTCAAAATTTTTCTATTTGAACTCATTTTTTCTGTAAAAATTTATGAGAAAGAAAATCAGGCAAACTATTATCCTTTCCTTTAATAAATTCGATGTCAAAATCAAAATTGCATAATAAAACTTGCCATCTAGCAAATATTTGTTTAGAAATTAAATTTTTAACATCCTTTCATAAAATATATTTTGCTGATAAACTATCAATTCGTAATAAAAATATTTTCATATATATGTATGTATGTATGTATTTGTGTGTGTGTGTGTACCCAAGAAGTATAAATTGAATAAAAAAAGGGTAAACACATTTACCTCTTAAAATGCAAATTCCTTTAAAATTACCAGAAGGACGAGATCTTTCTTTTCATGCTACTAGCACATGCTTTCAACCACAAGGACGTACACCAAGAAGAAAACAACTAACCCATAGTCTAGATCCCCCTTGGAGTAAAGTGAGGAAGACGAATGGAGTAGAACGTTTTGCATAGAGAGAGTAGCCTAAGGTCTTTTAAACCCCTACTTATAGAAGTTATAAGAGTTAAAACCTTAGTCCAACTCTTATTCCTATTTGAATTAGGAATTAATTATCCTAAACTAATTAGGATAAATATTGGTAGGATCATAGGCACATCCAAACTCTATCATCTTCCACTCTCACATGATGGAATATTTTTCAATCAACATCTCCATTCATATAGGTAGATAGACCGTGTGATTAGCATACATCGAAAGCATTAATGCTACACACCTGTTAGGGATATGTAACATCTCAAAAAGTGAAAGTAAAATCTTTTTTTCACGTATGTTCAACCCTAGATTGCCTTTTACATTTACTATTTTAACTTATGATCTCATAAAATAATTTTTGTATTCACTATTATGTCTTTACTTATAGAGATTATAATAGGCATACCGGTGAACCATGAAACTATTAAATTTGATCAAAAGGATATCTTTCCCTCTTATTATATGCCGTCCATCATGATTCAACTCACTTTTCTAGTTAGATCTGTAGGCCAAATTATTCCATAGCCTTTTGAAGACTAACTAAGCTAGCCATATTAGACCATACTTCAGGGATAAGTTAAGGGTTCTAAGAGTTGTTATTCAATAGAGTCTCACACTAGGGAAAGTTGAGATATGTAACTTATGAAATTTTCATCCCTTGGTCACTTAAGCAAACATGGTATGAAACATGTGTTATGATGCCGTTTCTTTCCCTTTAAGGAGCGTATGTCTTGCAAAACATATTTCAATACCATACAAAAGTATAAGGTTACGATGCACCAAAACATCCAACTTTAATCCTCCCAGTTCAAGACTATTTCTGGCTTTCAGAATAAAATATGATAGTTACGTTTAACTTATCATAGGATTACACGTAATCCCGTTTAGATCTCAATCCAAAGCATATAAACTCTTGTATGTCTTTATCTTACACTTTAACAAGACTAATCTTGTATTTTTTTTTCAAAATGACACTTTTATTTTGAACATATTCTCGAGTTCACTATATGTTCAAAAATTATTTCATTTTAGTCTTTGTCAACTCATTGTCAAAATAAAGGTAAGCACCCATGTGAGTGGGCTACTTCTCTGTCCAGCATGATCAATCATATAATAAATAACAGCAAACGTTCACATATAAACATTCACACTCATATATTTCCAAATAATGAACTTTATTATTATTCATAAATAATAATGTTAAGGGATTACATAATAAAATAGTATAACTCAAATCCTACACAAACCTTGAGATTTAATGTGGATCTCAAACACATCTCTCGATATAGGCTTAGTTAGCGGATCTGCTGTCATATCTTATATGGAAATATACCGTAAGTTCACTTCTCTTTCTACAACTATATCTTTTATGTAATGATACTTAATGATATGAGCACGACCAAGTACGCCGACAACAAGAAAGATGAACTAGCACTTTCTCAAGGACCAATAATAAGAGCAAGGTTAAAGAAGCTTAAAGAATTCCTACAAGCATTCATGAGACCTTATGTGGAGAAAATGCAAGTTCAAGAAGAGAAAGAAGCTAAATTGGACCATGAATACAAGTTTAAACCGAATGGTGCAATGGGCCTTCAAGCTACTTTATTTAGTTTCTATTCTTTATGTAATATTTAATAAAGTATATTTGGGTAGCCTAGAACCTAGGAAATTGAATTGGGCTTTATTAGAATAGGTTTGTTTTATTTTGGGCTTATTTTACTGTTTTGGGTAGTTTAAGTGGGTAGGCTAAAGTTGGGCTTATCTCTTCTAAAGAGTTGGGCTAAAATAACTATTTGAGGCTTAGAATACCTAAGGGGGCTGAATTTTACATGGGAGAATTGAATTTTAATAGGTTTGGGTCAGATTTAGGTTTAGGCCTACATTGGTGAACTTAGGGTCCTAAATTTTAGGAATGGATTTTCCTTGATAAATACTTATTATTTTGGGATATTATTAAGTAGAGTTTAAGGGAGAAATAATAGCTTGACCATATCTTTAAAGGGCTGGCCGAAATCCACTTTTAGCCAAGATTAAGTCTACATTCATTCCTTCATTTTCTTATGATAATCATGCATATTTATCACCAGCTTTTAGGATTATTTTTAGATTGTATTTATCTTTATTTCTTCATGTACTTAGTCCATATTATGGCCAAATACATGTAGATAAAGGTTAGAAATTATTTTTGTTATTTATTTCATTATTTGTCTCTTAGAGTTAGTGTTTGATTTTAATTCATCTAGAAGGGGTGGCTGCCTAGCCTATATAAAGGGTTGAATTCTTCATTTGTAAGACACTTGAATTTTGATTAATGAGAATTTTCTTTGGCTTCTCCGAATTTGTGAGAGTTAATTTATTATTAATTCTTGCTATTGCATGAAGAATTATACTTAGGCTATTTGCATGATTAATGTATGCTTGATTCTTCTTCTTCTTGTTTTCTAAATCAATCTATCATAAGCATTTCCAATCAATCTTGTTTGGGGGTTCTTTAGATTGGGGGTTTATTATCTTATTTATGTTCAATATTCATGGTATGTTGGCGTTCTAGTTTGGCATATAGGCTGGGGTTTCGCATCAATTGGTATCAGAGCATAGGCTAAGGGGTAAATTCTTAACTATCCTTTAATTTTTGCTTTTAAACTTTAATTTTCTATTTTAGCCGAATAGGATCTTACATCTAGTTCCTTATTTGGTTCTTGCCCTATTGTGTTAATTACCTATCTTTAAGTATTTGATCATTAGTTTGATTAAAGTTAGAAAAAAAAGTAAAAAAAATAATTAGAAATAGCCTTGTTATCAATTCGGATTTACTATCTTGTTAAGATCATATTTGATCAATTGATGAATCTTGTGTTCTTGTTGAATCCGAATTTGCCATTGAATATATCAAGCATATAATTTGCAATCTTTGAGTGGTTGAACTTGGTTTGGATATAATTTTGATCTACAAAGTGCCCTACACCACTTGGAGTAAGTTTTGATCAATCAAGCAAGAATTGGAGTTAGAACTTTCACAATTGGTTTGATTTCTTCAAGACCAGGTTAGTACTCCTAATTTTGGATTTGGGTTGTGTTTATTGCATGCTTTCTTTGATTTTTTTTGTTGAGTCTTACATCAAATCTGTTTAAACTAATCATTAGGTTTAGTTAAACAACGCATTTAAGTGCATCCGTCTTGTCCATTTTCTTCATTCTAAGTTTCTAATTTGTGTGTCTAAGCTATTTTTGGTTCCAATTACACTAGTTTGACATATTGCACGTTGTTGAACATCTATATATATTATAGTGCATGAAATCTTTTTTTGTGTACTAATTTCTGATTTTTGTTCAAATAGGTCAATTTGCCTCTAAAATTAGTATCTTTGTTATTCTTGTTAGGTTTTTTCATCATTCCCTCAATCAAATTACTTAATTGTGCATATTTGTTTGAGTTGTTTCTGAAGTGCAATTGTGAGATATCAATTTATAAGTTGAGAGAAAAACAAGAATGAATGGGATAAAGGAAAGTGTGAAGTTGTTAAGACAATACCTTAATGATATAGAATAGCAATTTAAACAATGGTTCAAACAACTAAGTAGATTGGAAAATAGAAAAGAAAAGAGAAAGGAAGAGGAAGTTATCCTAGAAGAAAAAAATTGTGAAGCTGAAGGGGACACTATTGATATAGTTTTCTTTGATAGTGATGTTGTGAGTGATGAAGAAATAATTGAAAAAAAAGATGTTGTTGATTGTATGAATGAGAATGAAGAAGTTTGTTTAGTTAAGATGGAAGATCAACAAGTTACAATTGCTCCTCTATTGCTTAAGGTGGAGGAATTGCACATGGGAAACGAAGGAAATAATAATCACATTCGCAATGTAACAATGACTAACCATGTTTTGCCTAGTTTCTTGGTCAATTACAGGAACATGATGAGTTTTTTGCTGAAGAAGCGTTCATATTATTTCCACCTATCTCAAAGATCATTTATGAAGATGAATTTATTCCTCAAGTTTTAATTCCCAACTTGAACAAGACAAAGATTCGAGGACGAATCTTTTCCAAAGAGGGAGGGGATGATATGAGCATGACCAAGCACGCCGACAACAAGAGAGATGAACTAGCACTTTCTCAAGGACCAATAATAAGAGCAAGGTTAAAGAAGCTTAAAGAAGTCCTACAAGCATTCATGAGACCTTATGTGGAGAAGATGCAAGTTCAAGAAGAGAAAAAAGCTAAATTGGACTATGAAGACAAGTTTAGGCCGAATGGTGCAATGGGCCTTCAAGCTACTTTATTTAGTTTCTATTCTTTATGTAACATTTAATAAAGTATATTTAGGTAGCCTAGAATCTAGGAAAATGAATTGGGCTTTATTAGAATAGGTTTGTTTTATTTTGGGCTTATTTTACTGTTTTGGGTAGTTTAAGTAGGTAGGCTAAAGTTGGGCTTGTCTCTTCTAAAGAGTTGGGCCAAAATAACTATTTGAGGCTTAGAATACCTAAGGGGGCCGAATTTTACATAGGAGAATTGAATTTTAATGGGTTTGGGTTAGATTTAGGTTTAGGCCTACATTGGTGAACTTAGGGTCCTAAATTTTAGGAATGGATTTTCCTTGATAAATACTTATTATTTTGGGATATTATTGATGGAATATGACATGGTATGAATATCATGATAGCATAGCGGAAAAAAAAATTTTTCATACATACCATACATATCCAAAACTAGAAACGAAACATGCAATTTTAGGGTTGTATAACTTACAACTTATGATGCCTTTTGAAAATTGAATTTGATGATGTCCAGCAACTAAGGTGACTTTATCCGCCTTAGGTCTCTATCACCAATGCCAAGGAACAGCCTTTAACGCCACTCCCTCTATTCTCACACACATACTTGCAAAGATGGCTTAAAATCAAGAGTGCTAGCTCTATGATTGTGTATTTGGCAATGGGAATGATTTGAAGCCACAAGATCTGATCTTGTTCTTCCTTTAGGTTACTGTTTCAGCCCAAGAACACAAGAGAACAAGGAAGAGTTCTTTACCCTTGAGTATTTCGGCCAAGCGAGAAAAATAGCAAAACGACATCCCTTTTTATTCATTTAATTCATTAATATATATCACTTAATCTAGGTCAAGTGTGAGTGCCGAAAATTAAGTGTTAATTTCAGACTCCATCACTTACTAATTAAGAGATATATCTTAATTTAAATTCTATTAGAATTTAAATTCAAATGGCATTAGTTATTTAATCAAAACAAACTTACTTATTTAAGGTGATAAGTTGACGAATTCAACTAGTATTTTAGTTTGAATTTTGGCTACTTTAATTCCCTCTCAAGTATTATATTTTGATTAAATACAAATTAGGATTTAATACTCAATTAACTAAATTATACTAGATAATTAATCAATTGAAATTAAACCTAGCACATGCCAACAAATTTCTCTCATGACCAACTGTTAACAGATTTGCCTAAAACAGCTAGCTGTTTTAGGCAAAAAACTTGTTTCACAGATTTGCTGTTTTAGGCAAAATCATGGCTGAACAGATTTGCCTAAAAGAGCTAGCTGTTTTAGGCAAAATCGCACCTTGACAGTTTTGCTGTTTTAGGCAAAAAAACTATTTTTACAGATTTGCCTAAAACAACTCTGTTTACCCATTTCATGCATTAATTTGACTTTAAATAAAAGTTCAAATTAATTTCCAATACACAATTTAAATATTTTAAGCCCAATGCTTTGTGTGCGATCCTATAGGTCCATTTAATGTTGGCAATGAATTAATAAATTAATTCAAAGGCTATATATATTCTCTAGCAAGATATTATAGCATTCCAAATTAAATGAAAATGCATATGGCATTTAGTGACCTAATGCAATTTTGCATAGTCCCTTACCCTTAAATATCAGAATTAATATAAGGCATGGAACTTGTCATCCTTATATATTTTAATTCCTTTCTTGATATTCCAGTGCCACTAAACTCTCAGATAAATAATGATTACTCATTATTTCATCTCGGTATGGCCATACACTTCTCAGTTCACTGATCAAGTGGCCGATGATATTTTCTCTCTTATCGAGAGGGGTAATCCCTTCACTTCTCTCATGCTCTCTAACATGAATCAATGCATACCCAATCATACCCGTACTTGTCACTCTGTTACGAGCACGTTAGGTGTATGTCAAAGTACACAGTAATTCATAAAGAGTTTCATAGAGATTTCAGGTCTAAGAACTCCGATACAAAACTTGCATATGAGAAACACTTATGACTTGTACCATGTAGTGTTCTCATAAGCGGATCGAATCCAGATACCATGTTCTTTAACATGTATCTATGATCTCCGATTGACACTTTTGTTCTAATGATCCGTAAGACAGAACTCATAATATCAGAGAGAGCATACTAGTCTTAATTCATTTGTTATTCCCATAACAATGACTGACTAGGGATATTTAGAATGAAGTCCCATTTGTTTCAAGGTCTTACAATCCATGTGCCTCACACATGATAACTTAAACCGAAACAACATTCTTGGATAGTTTTATCAATTGATATGCACAGGAATACAATGGATAAAACAAATGCCTCATTTTATTAATTCCAAGTGTTTTATTACAATGTATTGGGGCTAGGGCTTACACTAACAATCTCCCACTAGCACTAGTCCCAATTGGGCATAGCCCTAAGACCAAACGCTCTCAAATGAGCTTCGTGCAGATTTGGACGTAATTGTTTCGTCAAAGGATCTGCTACATTGTCTTCACTTGATATCTTGCTAACCTTGACGTCCCCACGATCAATGATTTCTCTGATCAGGTGGTACCTCCTGAGTATGTGTTTGGATTTCTGGTGTGACCGGGGCTCCTTGGCCTGTGCGATGGCCCCGTTATTGTCACAGAAAATTTCTAATGGATCTAAGATGCTTGGGACCACTCCTAATCCATTAATGAAATTTTTAATCCAAATAGCCTCTTTTGCAGCCTCACTTACTACAATATACTCAGATTCTGTAGTTGAGTCGGCAACGGTCTCTTGCTTTGAGCTTCTCCAGCTGACAGCACCACCGTTTAAAACAAAAACAAACCCAGATTGCGATCTAAAATCCTGAGTGCTGGTCTGAAAAGTAGCATCAGCATAACCTTGTATGACGAGCTCTTCTTGACCACCATACACCAAGAAGTGATCCTTAGTCCTTCGCAGGTACTTAAGGATCCCTTTTACAGCAGACCAGTGCTTCTCACCAGGGTCTTGCTGAAAGCTACTGGTTATACTCAGTGCATGAGCAACATCCAACCTAGTACATAACATAGCGTACATGATAGATCCAATAGCAGATGCATATGGGATTCTACTCATGTTGTCCCTTTCCTCTTTGGTTTTAGGGCACTGTTCTTTAGTCAAAGGAACTCCCAAAGCCAAAGGTATGTACCCTTTCTTTGAGTCTCCCATACTAAAATGCTTTAGTACTTTGTCTATGTACTTTTCTTGACTTAGTCCCAAAAGCCGATTCGATCTATCTCTATAGATTCGAATACCAAGTATTGTCTCGGCTTCACCTAAGTCTTTCATTGAGAAACATTTCCCCAACCATTGCTTAACCTTTTGCAATGTTGGAATGTCATTCCCAATGAGAAGGATGTCGTCCACATATAGGACCAGAAACACTACTATGCTCCCACTAACTTTCTTGTACACACAAGGCTCATATTCGTTCTTGATGAAGTCAAAATCTTTGACTGCTTCGTCAAAACGAAGATTCCAACTTCGGGATGCTTGCTTTAATCCATAAATAGATTTTTGAAGCTTGCAAACCTTCTTAGGATGCTTAGGATTGACAAAACCTTCAGGCTGTGTCATATACACATCCTCAAGTAAATTTCCGTTGAGGAAAGCAGTTTTGACATCCATTTGCCATATCTCATAATCATGATATGCAGTTATGGCAAGCAAGATCCTAATGGACTTGAGCATGACTACAGGTGAAAAGGTCTCGTCATAGTCTATACCATGAGTTTGTCGAAAACCTTTTGCTACTAGTCTACCTTTGTAGGTCTTATCAGCTTTTAGTTTGAATAACCACTTGCATTCAATTACCTTAGCACCTTCTGGTGGATTAACCAAGGTCCAAACCTGGTTATCGTACATTGATTGCATCTCGAATTTCATGGCTTCAAGCCAATTTTCCGAGTCTGGGCTTTCAATAGCTTCTTGGTAGGTAGTGGGATCCTCACGATCTACTAACTCAATAGTGTCACTATCAGTGATTAGAAATCCATATCTCTTAATCTCCTGACGTACCCTACCAGACCTTCTAGGTACTTGTGTAATGGGATCTTGTTCCACAACTTGTTGTGAACTTGATCCCACTTCCAACTCATCCTCTATAGGAGCTTGTGGCACTTGAATTTCTCCAAGTTCTACTTTACTCCCACTGTCTTTCTTGAGAAGGAACTCCTTTTCCAAGAAAACAGCCTTGCGAGCAACAAATACTTTGTTCTCGGCTTGTGAGTAAAAGTAGTATCCCTTTGTTTCTTTGGGATAACCCACAAACAAGCAGACAGTTGATTTGGACTCTAGTTTGTCAGATGTTAATTTCTTAACATGTGCTTCACAGCCCCAAATCTTGAGAAAAGACATATTGGGTTCTTTCCCAGTCCATACCTCGTATGGTGTCTTCTCAACTGCTTTAGTTGGAGTATGGTTCAATAGAAACGCAGCAGTTTCTAATGCATAACCCCAAAAAGAGATAGGAAGATTAGCTTGACTCATCATAGATCGAACCATGTCCAACAGAGTTTGATTTCTCCTTTCGGACACACCATTCCATTGCGGTGTTCCAGGAGGAGTGAGCTGTGAAATAATACCACACTCTTTTAGACGATCATCAAACTCTTGGCTTAAGTATTTGCCACCTCGATCTGATCGAATGGCTTTTATACTTTTGCCAAGTTGGTTTTCTACTTCATTCTTAAACTCTTTGAATTTATCAAAAGTTTCAGACTTATACTTCATTAGATAGACATAGCCATATCTACTGAAGTCATCTGTGAATGTCACGAAGTAGCTAAAACCACCTCTAGCATGTGTACTTAAAGGTCCACATACATCGGTATGTATTAGTTCCAATAAGCCATTAGTCCTCTCGCCCTCTTTATTAAAAGGACTCTTTGTCATTTTTCCATGCAAACATGGCTCGCATGTGTCATAAGACTCTAAGTCGAATGACCCAAGCACTCCAGTTTTGTGGAGTCTTGAAATGCATTTTTCGTTTGCATGTCCTAAACGACAATGCCAGAAGTAAGTAGGGTTCAATTCGTTTGATTTAACCCTCTTTGTATTAATGTTGTATATTGACTCTTTGTTTTGTAAATCAAGGATATAAAGGCCATTTTGCAACATGGCATTGCCATAAGAAATGCCTTGGCGACGAATATGAGCATTGCCATTTTTAATAACAAAATCAAATTCATCATTATCCAAACATGAAACTGAAATAATGTTTCTGCTCATAGCAGGCACATAATAACAATTATTCAAAACAATAAAAAGTCCGAAAGGTAAAGTGAGGTGATAGTCGCCTATCTCCATGGCAGCAACTCGTGCTCCATTCCCCACACGGAGGTCCACTTCATTCTTCCCAAGTAACCGCCTATTTCTTAGCCCCTGCACATTTGAACAAATGTGAGAACCACAACCGGTATCCAATACCCAAGTGGTAGAAATAGAAAGGTTAATTTCAACAACAAAAATACCAGAACTGGACGCCTTGGCTCCATTCTTCTTTTGTTCTTCATTGAAGAGAGCGCAATTCTTCCTCCAATGCCCTATCTTGTTGCAATGGAAGCAAGTGCTCTCACTCTCTTTGAGTTTTGGCACCTTGGGCTTGGATTGGGCCTGAGGTGCACTCCCAACTGACTTGGGTTTTCCTTTTCCCTTTCCCTTAACAGTTCCCTTCTTAATTCCCTTTTGAACCATAAGTACGGGATTGGTCTTTCGAATGTTCTCTTCAGCATTCTTAAGCATCCCATGAAGCTCAGTGACTGACTTGTTCATTGCATGCATGTTATAATTCATCACAAATGGATCATAAGTAGCAGGCAATGATCCTAAGATCAAGTCAGTGGCCAATTCCTTTGGCACTAGTACCTTAAGCTTCTCAAGAGTATCAAGATACCCTTTCATCTTGAGTACATGGGTACTAACAGGAGTACCCTCAGCCATCTTGCAAGAAATTAAGGCCTTTGTTGTCACGAACCTCTCGTGACGAGCTTGCTCTTGGAACATCTCCTTGAGGTGCACCATGATCGCATAAGCCTCTCGGTCCATAAATTGCTTTTGCAAGTCAGGCACCATAGTGGCCAGCATCAGACAGGTCACATCATTGGAGTCGCTCTTCTTGGTCTCAAAAGTTTCCTTTTGAACCGCAGAGGCGTTCCTTCCTGGTTCTTCAGGCAAGGGTGCATCCAAAACATACGACTTCTTCTCTTGCTTAAGAACTATTCTTAAGTTTTGAGACCAGTCTATGAAATTGGTGCCATTCAATTTGTCCTTTTCAAGGACCGATCGCAATGAGAAATTGTTGTTTGAAGATGCCATTTTCAATCTACAATAAAATTTAGCAAGATTAAATGAGGTCTTATTAATGATCCCACAAACCGAATTAATATCCCTTTAAATAATTCGCGTTAGTGATTTAATGTGGGCCAAGATCCACTTTTCACAACAACTTATTAGTCAAGCTGAGCTTGTACACCTAACAAGTTAAGTTACTTAGGTAGGAAAACTCCAATCATGTCTCGTACATGACTCTTGGATCAAATGGGCTAACATCTTAAGATGTTATAACACAACCCATTTATTAGTTGCCTAGGTCCGGGCATCCCTTTCCATGTTAAGTCCAACCTACATTCACAACCCATGCCTCACAAAGATAATCGGGCGCATCTAGGACTCCTAGTCTACTTGACCGATGATCGATGCCTTGACATGTTTCAAATTAGGAAGGCAACTTTGTGACTTACTATTTTTAGGGATTCATTTTATTACGGCTTACATGGCATACGCTTTGTCATCCATACATAGCATGCATATATATATAATTGCATAAAGTAAAGCGTGACAAACATGGGCCCAAAAACCTACAACTAAGATTCTATACTATTACATAAGAATCTTCGAGTTGGGCTTCTCCACTCCGGTGGGCTTCGTCTTGATTTACAAAGTCTTCAAGTATATTCTATTCTAAGAAATAAATGAAACTTTTACAATGAAATATAATGGCACGCAGGCCATATTTAATTACAAAAACCCAGGGCCCATGAATGCACCATGCATATCTATTCATCACACCAAACAAGTAAATAAATATACATAGCATTCATGGATCAAACAAAGTCCAATTTTAATTAATTTAGCCAAGCCCATTAATGGAAATTGTGTACTTGAACCTTTAAGAGATGACCCCGTGATGGGCCTGGGCCGAAGCCCAATGGACTAAATCCTCTTATTGAATAAGTTCTCTTAAAAGCCCAAAACACAAACTAGTTAGATTTGTGCCATAAATCAACTCTAGTATAATTTCCAATTTTGCCATTTTTAATTTTATGTCATACAGCCCATAAACATTAAAAATACATATAATATGTGCTAACATGAATTAAAAATAAAATCATGAAGAACACATATAATAACACACGGCATTCATGCAAAAACAAACAAACAACAAAACTAGTTGTTTAATGCTTATGTAATGCCATGAAATGCACAAACATTTAAATCAATTTTATGAGTCATTTAATAATCTAAATAAGTCCATAAATATTGATTTAATATTCTGTACCATTTTAATCTAAATGTGTTTTTACCATTTTAATCAAAACAAAACAAACAATGTTGATTAAACATGTAACAAACACAAACTAGTTATAGTTTTAAGTGATTTTAAAATTAATCAATTAAATTGTCATGGACTAGAATTAAAACCAAATTTAAAATATGTCCAGACCTGATATTTAATCTTTAAAAATCACTTACAAGCATTCAAAAAATCGTTTTTACATTTAATATTTAAAACTAGTTGTTAAACTAACAATTAACATGCCAAAATGCACCTAGTTTTAATATTAACATGTACCATCAGGTATTAGCAATTAAATCTGACCATTACTAGCTCCTAGAACATCTTAGGACAGTATATTAACATGTCATATTAATTATAATACCTATCTAATCAATTAAAATCGTTTTTACACCAAAACAATGCAAAAAACTCAAAACAGAAAATTTCAGATTTGCATGTTTTCAAAATAACGATTTTTAATTAATTTTTTCATGCATCTAAAGCACTAAAATAAGCATGTCTAGGCTCTGATACCACTGATGGAATATGACATGGTATGAATATCATGATAGCACAGCGGAAAAACAAAAATTTTTCATACATACCATACATATCCAAAACTAGAAACGAAACATGCAATTTTAGGGTTGTATAACTTACAACTTATGATGCCTTTTGAAAATTGAATTTGATGATGTCCAGCAACTAAGGTGACTTTATCCGCCTTAGGTCTCTATCACCAATGCCAATGAACAACCTTTAACGCCACTCCCTCTATTCTCACACACACACTTGCAAAGATGGCTTAAAATCAAGAGTGCTAGCTCTATGATTGTGTATTTGGCAAAGGGAATGATTTGAAGCCACAAGATCTGATCTTGTTCTTCCTTTAGGTTACTGTTTCACCCCAAGAACACAAGAGAACAAGGAAGAGTTCTTTACCCTTGAGTATTTCGGCCAAGCGAGAAAAATAGCAAAACGACATCCCTTTTTATTCATTTAATTCATTAATATATATCACTTAATCTAGGTCAAGTGTGAGTGCCGAAAATTAAGTGTTAATTTCAGACTCCATCACTTACTAATTAAGAGATATATCTTAATTTAAATTCTATTAGAATTTAAATTCAAATGGCATTAGTTATTTAATCAAAACAAACTTACTTATTTAAGGTGATAAGTTGACGAATTCAACTAGTATTTTAGTTTGAATTTTGGCTACTTTAATTCCCTCTCAAGTATTATATTTTGATTAAATACAAATTAGGATTTAATACTCAATTAACTAAATTATACTAGATAATTAATCAATTGAAATTAAACCTAGCACATGCCAACAAATTTCTCTCGTGACCAACTGTTAACAGATTTGCCTAAAATAGCAAGCTATTTTATGCACAAAAACAGTTCAACATATTTGCCTAAAACAGCTAGCTGTTTTAGGCAAAAAACTTGTTTCACAGATTTGCCTAAAACAGCTGTTTTAGGCAAAATCGCACCTTGACAGTTTTGCTGTTTTAGGCAAAAAAACTGTTTTTACAGATTTGCTAGCTGTTTTAGGCAAAAATCTGTTTACCCATTTTATGCATTAATTTGACTTTAAATAAAAGTCCAAATTAATTCCCAATACACAATTTAAATATTTTAAGCCCAATGCTTTGTGTGCGATCCTATAGGTCCGTTTAATGTTGGCAATGAATTAATAAATTAATTCAAAGGCTATATATATTCTCTAGCAAGATATTATAGCATTCCAAATTAAATGAAAATGCATATGGCATTTAGTGACCTAATGCAATTTTGCATAGTCCCTTACCCTTAAATATCAGAATTAATATAAGGCATGAAACTTGTCATCCTTATATATTTTAATTCCTTTCTTGATATTCCAGTGCCACTGAACTCTCAGATAAATAATGATTACTCATTATTTCATCTCGGTATGGCCATACACTTCTCAGTTCACTGATCAAGTGGCCGATGATATTTTCTCTCTTATCGAGAGGGGTAATCCCTTCACTTCTCTCATGCTCTCTAACATGAATCAATGCATACCCAATCATACCCGTACTTGTCACTCTGTTACGAGCACGTTAGGTGTATGTCAAAGTACACAGTAATTCATAAAGAGTTTCATAGAGATTTCAGGTCTAAGAACTCCGATACAAAACTTGCATATGAGAAACACTTATGACTTGTACCATGTAGTGTTCTCATGAGCGGATCGAATCCAGATACCATGTTCTTTAACATGTATCTATGATCTCCGATTGACACTTTTGTTCTAATGATCCGTAAGACAGAACTCATAATATCAGAGAGAGCATACTAGTCTTAATTCATTTGTTATTCCCATAACAATGACTGACTAGGGATATTTAGAATGAAGTCCCATTTGTTTCAAGGTCTTACAATCCATGTGCCTCACACATGATAACTTAAACCGAAACAACATTCTTGGATAGTTTTATCAATTGATATGCACAGGAATACAATGGATAAAACAAATGCCTCATTTTATTAATTCCAAGTGTTTTATTACAATGTATTGGGGCTAGGGCTTACACTAACAATTATTAAGTAGAGTTTGAGGAAGAAATAATAGCTTGACCATATCTTTAAAGGGCTGGCCGAAATCCACTTTTAGCCAAGATTAAGTCTACATTGATTCCTTCATTTTTTTAGGATAATCATGTAGGATTATTTTCAGATTGTATTTATCTTTATTTCTTCATATACTTAGTCCATATTATGGCCAAATACATGTAGATAAAGGTTAGGAATTATCTTTGTTATTTATTTCATTATTTGTCTCTTAGAGTTAGTGTTTGATTTTAATTCATCTAGGAGGGGTGGCTGCCTAGCCTATATAAAGGGCTGAATTCTTCATTTGTAAGACACTTGAATTTTGATTACTGAGAATTTTCTTTGGCTTCGCCGAATTTGTGAGAGTTAATTTATTTTTGATTCTTGCTATTGTATGAAGAATTACACTTAGGCTATTTGCATGATTAATGTATGCTTGATTCTTCTTCTTTTTGTTTTCTAAATCAATCTATCATAAGCGTTTCCAATCAATCTTGTTTGGGGGTTCTTTAGATTGGGGGTTTATTATCTTATTTATGTTCAATATTCATGGTATGTTGGCATTCTAGTTTGGCATATAGGCTGGGGTTCCGCATCACTTAATGTCAATATGGTTAGTCCTACTATTTCGATAAGCTATCGATGAATGACTATGACTATAGATGGTCACTAGTTTCTCTAAAATAATTACTCTTAAATGGTCCATAAATCTTTTTAGCCAAACTGCTTCTTATACTGCAGCTGAGGAAGCAATAAACTTAGCTTCCATTGTTGATAGAGCTATATTTGTTTATTTCTTGCTACTCCATGAGATGGGACACTTGCCAAGCAAGAAAATAAATTCTAAAGTGGATTTTCTCTCATCCACATCTTTTTTCCAATCAACATTTATGTATCATCTAAATCATAGATCCTTGCTTTAATAGTAGAGAGAATAGTTTACGATACCTCTAAGGTATTTAAGTATTCTTTTTACTGCTTTTCAATGTGCTTCGCCTGTGTTGGACTAATATCTACTTACTGTGCCCACTGCATAACATATATCAGGTCTTGTACACGATATTACAATATTAGACTACCTACAACAGTGGTTCATGGAATATTTCTCATGCGTTACATTTCTTTTGGCAACTCTGAACATATACTCTTGCTAAAAATTTAATTTCTGGCAATGGGGTGATCAATGGATTTGCAATTTTACATAATGAATCATTTAAGGACTTTATTGATTTGTGTCTCTTGTAAAGAGATAACAACCTTTTTGAACGATCTTTTGAAATATTAATTCCAAGAATGTAGTTTGCTTAACCCATATCTTTCATTTTAAAGTTAGAGGATAATCGACCTTTGATTTCATTTACGTATTTTTTGTCATTTCCTACTATGAGTATGTCATCTACATACAAAGTCAAAATGATAAATTTGTCTTTAGAGCTTTTGTTATAAACACAATGGTCTTCATCAATCATGTTAAACCCATTCAACATAGTTGTCTCATGAAATCTCAAATATCATTGTCTTGAAGACTGTTTAAGGCCATAGATTGATCTTTTGAATCAACAAACCTTATGTCTCTGCCTTTTTCAATGAAACTTATATGTTGTTCTATATAGATTTCTTCATCTAATCCTTAATTGAGGAAAGCAATCTTTAAATCCATTTGATGTAGTTCTAAGTCTAAACTAGCCACTATAGCTAGAATTAACCCTATAGATGTAAATCTTACTAGAGGTGAGAAAGTCTCCTTATAATCAATTCCTTTCTATTACGTAAACCCCTTAATGACTAGCCGAACTTTATATCTTTTAATGCTTCCATCAACTTTTTGCTTTACCTTAAAAATCCACTTATTTTCAATTGGTTTGTGTCCTTTTGGTAGATCAATTAGTTCCCAAACATAGTTTAATCTCATATATGCCATTTCTTCTTCCATTAACTTTATCCATTTTTCTTTAACTGGGCATGAAAGAGCTTATTGTATATTTTTAGGCTTTTTTTTCATCTTGTGGGGTAACTAAAAGGCATTGTTTGAGCCTTTGATCTCAAATCATTGGCATGGAACACTTTTTCTTTTAGATTTTTGCAATTTCGATTCTTGATAAACACACGTTATATATTCATCATAATTTGGAATGCTCCTACTGGGATTGAGATATATGCTCTTATTGGAGCCAGAAATACTCCCACTTATGTAAAGTTCCTGAAAATTTCCATGATTCCACTAAAGTTCGAAATACTCCCATTGGAGTAAGGATCTTGAACATCCAGATCATTGGAAAGAGGGTATTAACCTTTTACTTCAAATTTCCTCTCACTTAAATTGAGTGATCCCGATGGTTTCTTCTTTTGAGTTTCATAGAAAGTGAAATCTTGACTCACTTCACTCAACTTTGGAAATTCATTTTCTAAGAAAATGACATCTCGTGATTCAAATGGCATAACCATAGTCATCCACATGGTAGATAGGTACTAGACCACGTGTCAAGTGTGATATGAAAGCATGACATATGGCAGCACCACACACGTAGTGACATATGACACCACCACAGTGGTTCATGTGTCATCACCCTATTTACCCATATGTCAGAGCGATAAATCATCCTGAGAGTGGTGACACATGGGCCCACCATAGTGGTCCACGTGTCGCGCCTCTATTGGGCCACGTGTTAGAGTGACTTATCGCTTTAATAGATGGCCTGGGCGTAAGGGACATGCGCCTTGGTAGGTGGTGCTTGTAGTCCATGCACCACCCTAAAGGTGTATTTTGGCATTTTAACTTCGGTTAGTGGGGGCTTTTTGGGGTCTAAGAACATAATGGTGAGATTAAAATTCAAAAATACCAATTTTCAATTTAAGTTTATGGACCTTTTTGCACAAATTTTGATGTACACATACACACAAAAAATAAATTTTCTAAACCCTTATTTATAGAGGTTATAAAAGTTAAAACCCTAGTTTAACTCTTATTTTTATTTGAATTAGGAATTAATTATCTTAAACTAATTAGCATAAATATTGGTAGAGTTGTGGATGCACCCAAACACACACACACACACACACACACTCTCTCTCTCTCTCTCTCTCTCTATATATATATATATATATATATATAACATCATCTCACAAAATTATTGATACAATTAACAAAAAGAAAAAAACAACATATGCAAAATTAGGATTTCATTTAAAAAGATGAATTAATTATAATAATTTAAAAAAATTATTTACAAAATTGGGTGATTTGGTTTACATTATAACTTGATCAATTCATTCAAATTTCAGATCTGATTTGACCCTTAATTTTGTTGAATCATATCATAACGTTTTTTTCAAATTAGGTTTATTTTTTAGGTGAATTTGAATCAAAATTGAAAAGTCAGTGTTTTACGTTTAGATTGGTTTGCAATTGTAGCAACCTACAATTTCCTATATTTTTAATCACAATTAGAATGCAATTTCCGTTATAATTGATACTTTTTAGTTCAAAATTGATTGCATCAAAAGATAAATATCTTATTTTTCTTTCATATCTTTTTGAAACAAATAATGATATTCTCAAATATTTATATATTATTTCAATAATTTCATCACTGCTATAATTAAATATAATTTGATATTATTGTATTAATATTAAAAAGAATATTGATAATATAATTAAACTGAAAATGTAATATTTTATAGGAGAAGAAAATAAGAAGATTTGATTTCTAATCCAAAATTGTTTAAAACTTTAATATAGAAAGGAGAAATAGTGAAAATTTAATTTATGAACCAAAAATATTTAACATTTAAATTGAAAGTATTAATACTAGTCTTAGTTTTTTTATGCAGTAAACCATATGTTTATGGTTTACTTAGATTTAATTTACTAATGAATTATTGACATAATCATTAATTTTAATTGTCTTACAATAATTTAAAATATTAATGATGGTGTTGTAAATAGAAAGTAAAAATCAAAATAAAAAACTTTTGTAAGGAAAAAATCAAAAAATGAAAAAAGAAACATATTCTAATATAAAAAACTAACATGCATGAAATATACAACTATATTCTTAAACTAATAAAGAATTTCTTTATTGATAAAAGAATAAAGATAATTATTAAAAGAAAAAATTGTATAAAAAGTTATTTGATAAGTTTTATTTATTGAAATATAATGAATTAGTTATTTACTTTGTTTAAAAAAATCCATCACTTGCAAAGCATGTGTGTGTGTGTGTGTGTGTATATATATATATATATAAACATCCTACTAGAATCATGATATGTTCAGGGGTGAATATGAAGTAAATATTAAAGGTTTGGGGGTGAATATGAAGTAAATATTAAAGGTTAATTGGGTTAAAAAATAGCAAAAGGACATAAAGGGAGTTAATGATAAAATTAGGACAATTCCGTAAATTATTTAACTTGAGACATATATGTAAAAATAATTATAGCACATGTATTAATGTGTAAATAGAAGTAAAAATGCATGTATTTGAATAAATGAAAGAGTTAAGAGAGTTAATAGTAATTTTCCCAAGTCGAACAAGTAGAGACCAATGTGAGAGTCATGCTTATTAATATTTAGATATTTCATAAAAAAAAAGCATATAAAAGGAGGGGATGAGTGAGGGATGGTTCATTTGGGCTAAAATTACAAAAATTTGCATCTTTTTTTAATCTAAAATACACACAAAAATCAGTCCCATAAAGAAATTAAAATAAGGAGAGTGAGATTTAAGTAAAGTTCAAGTAAAAATAAGGCAAATAATGGGATTTGGGCTCTTTTCTCATCTCTTTCTTATTCTATTTATAAGAAGTTGGAATAATTGATTGAAATCGGTATTGATGTGTGTACATGGTTGTGTATTTAATGGAAGGAACAATCAAAGTTAAGGAGAAAGTGTAAGTAAAGAAAATGATTTTGGTCTTTCAAGGTATGGAAAATCCTCATCTCTTTTTATGTAAGTTTTAAATGAACTAATTAGGTTTTAGGTTGAATTGATACATAAGATTGATGTTGGAACATGTAATTGGAGCAATTGGCATAAATGAGTAGGATTTTGGCTTTAATTGGAGTTTTGCTGAAATTCTACCATAGGTTCACCATGACCAGTTTTAGTATTTTGGCAATATCTTGACCTACAGACCTCCAAATTAGTTAATTACATTTGGAAATTAAACTTAAGATATAGATTTAAAACATGTTAGAAAAAATTAAAGTCTAATTTTGTCGTTAGATCCCTCAGAATTTGGCTTGAACTTGCTAACCTAATTTTGCCCCCTATTTTGAAGAAGTTTGTGTTGTTTTGTGCATATATCTTGGAATACTTGTCCAAAATTGCTTTATTTTGTCTCATCAGAAACTAAATACATAGAAAAAAAATGCTAAATGACCATTTTGCCTAAAATATCATTTATCTATCCAAAAATGCATCATAAAAAAACCCAAGGAATCTATCCTAGAAATTTGAAATTGGCAGGCACTACATGGCTATTTGGAAACATCAATAGTAGTGTATCACCCATTTTGTGATGGGTGTCAAAACCAACAGAAATGAACTTTCTACTTAAAACTAACTTGTAATTAGTGATGAGTAGGGTTGAATCTATAGGGATTGGTCGAGTTTTAATGCTTTTAAAAGCTAAAAAAATTTAACAAACTAAACAAATGATGGGCGGATTTTGTAAACTAAAAATTAAAAATAGAATTAAATGAAAAAAATAAAATTAAAGCGATAAAATAAAAATATGAAAAATAAATAAATATAAAATAAATTAATGGAAAATTTCAGTTAAAGGTATTCGCGACACATGATTCAATTTACTAATCATAAATGATAAGATAATTCTAAAATCATGCAATCGACCGGTTATAGTTGTTGGCTTTGCACTCCTAACCAATCTTTCCATATCAATAGATTAACCAAGTAAGACTATAATTAATCTCTAGCCAATAAACAACCATTTAACAAGAAAAAAAAATTAATCTATTGACAACATTATGATTTAGAAAGATCCGACCTAAACCAACCAACATACAAGCGAGATTGATTTAGACCAAATCATACATTGACTTAATATAACAGCCTTATGAGGAAGCTATACTAATTACTACTTGTTATTGATTTCATTAAACAATTACGGATTTGAGAATCTCAATTAGCTATATGTTATTTAATTAAATGAACAACGGGCCCTTATTGTACATAAAATAAATAACAATTGAGATATGGTTTCTTTAAGCTACAGTAAATGACATGAACATTACATAAAATTAAAAAAGAAATTAAAACATAAACAATCTCATAGTAATTGATTGAATTCTGCCATTGAATTAACATTTAATCAAAATAAATATATAGCCACTCATGGCTGTTATAGAACTAAAATAAATAATGAGAATTGAGGAATAAGTACTGAGAATTAGAACCAGCTCTAATCTCCCCCTTTTATTCCTAAAAAAAACTTCTAAAATAGAGGTAATTTAATTCTACCCAAATAAGAAAAATAAAATAAAATACTAAATAGAATCCAAACTTACTAAAACTACTATCTTTTATCTCCTAAATTAAGGTCTTAACATTCCTAAATATCATCTGGGACAGAAGTGGCGGCTAGGTCAACTTCGCATAAGAGATAGATTAAAACCCTAACTTTATTGTCAACTCACTTGGGCAAGACTTGAACCTTAACCTTGCCTTCTTGCCTTGGATAAGGCAACTTTCAGATTTCAACATCTACCTACTTTTTGCACCTAACTTGCTCCTAAATTCAGTGGTTCTCCAGATCTTCTCCATTCAGCAAAAAAATAATACTTCTTCAAAATTTTCTCCTACAGTTAGCAAAATAAAATAAACCAATGAAAATCCCTTAAAACTAACTTAAAAGATCATAAAAGGATAATTAAAAATCAAGTAAAAAGATGCAGTTTTAGTGAATTAACATTTTGTAACTCAAATTTCACCAAAAATTGATCTATATTGCTGTTATAGAATCCTAACAACTGTGTCGTCCATTGATTTCATCATGTTTTGCATATTTTATTCTTAAAAGTCACCAAATAGTATTTGGACTTTTTTAGATGTTAATAAAACTTGGTAAACACATGTAATAAGAAAAAAAATGTAACTAAATATATATGATGTAAGGCCCTAAAGATGCCCTAGTAAGAGTGGGGATGTAATTGGTTTCTATGAGTTTGTTTTGAGAATCTACTTAAGTTTTGTACATTTTAAATTAAAAATGATTAAGGCTTTAGAGGGTTTAATTGAAATGAAGATTAGCTTTAAATTTGTCTATGGTAGTTTAAAATTTATCAATTGATTAAATTGAAAATTAATGTAATGACTTTTAGAACTAGCCAATTGCTAACATGCAAGTTTTTAAAATATGTAAAGTGAATTTGAGTTAAAAATTGCCCTTTAGTGGGAGTGTCGTTGTCTTAGGCCAAAAAACCACTATTTCTTTAACTTTTATTTTTCCTTTCTTCTTTTTCCATTCATTTCGAATCCTTGGCTTTTGTTGAAAGCTTGATAACAAGAGAGGAAGAAAAGCAATAAATTAAGGAAGGTAGGTTAGTAATCGTAGAAAGAGTCCTCCATTTATTTCTTTCCTTGTGTTATAAATTTGAGATAAGCATTTGGTGTGTGAACCTTGGAATGATAATTGATATGGATTCTTATGATTTTTTTAAAGAACAAAGAAGCTCAAAGGGGAAGGAAAATGTTTAGCAGTGGCTACAATTCTCAAGTTAAGGTAAGTAAACAATTAATTTTAACTTATTTAAAGGTTTAACTACTGGATGGTTATCTCAAATGACATATGGATAATTGGATACAAGCCTTAAAGTTTTTAGTGTATACATAAGGATTTAAGCTACCTAAATTTGTTGTATGTTTCCTTTTTGTTGAATAGATTGGTGAGTAACTTTGGGATTTGCTCTTTCTATGTTGAGATTTAAGAGTAAATTAAAATAGAGAATAATTATTAGATTCCTGAATGGGATCTAGAGTAGAGTTGGCAAATAACTTATGGTGTTAGAGTTGTAAATTTTGGTTTGGCTATTATTTAATTAGGATTGATCCAGAGGGTTCAAGATCATTCCCTAAAGAAAGAGATAATTGGTAGAATCTGTGGCTCAAGAAGCTATGTCATGTTAGAATTAATGTTAAATTGTCATATGTTTATGAGAATGTCATAAATGTGTGGGAACTTTAACAATTTAGGTTTGAAAGAAATATGCAGAATTCTAGAAAATATATTGATTCGGCGGGGAAAGCTTTGGCTCAACTAGGTTACCGGTGTTTTTTCATTCCAATAACCGGTAATCCAGCTGGGACAAATCCCAGCTCAACTGGGTCACTTGTTATATTTCTAGTATTTTTTGTTTTAGCTTTTATACCTTCCTATAATGTTTGCTCTACACCTTGAACTTATTATTATATTTCTAAGAATTTATGATTTAAATAAGAAATTATTAGAATTCTGAACCCGATTCCTAAATAATTAAAGTTAAAAATCCTTAGTCTAATGTCTGCAAGTTCAAACTTTTGATGATCGAGCATGCTTATGACACTGCGATGTCTTTTAAAAATGTTATTTTGACACCTTCTGTATTCTAATTTGAGGATGATTCCTCTTTTATTTGATACTTATATTGAGTCTCTTCTATACTATGCAAGAGAATCTATATCATACACTATTTTTGACTAATTACTATTTACTTAGGAAGAATTATAAACCAAAGCTAGATATTTTTTTAATTAAATCACTATATTTCTGCAAAGTGTGCATGATTTAGAGTTAAAATTTGAAATTCCCAAATTTTTGTATCATAGATTAGACATTATTTTTAAATATGCATTTTACCTTTACTTTATGTTTATGCTTACTTGGTTGCATATTGCTGCAGTGTGTCAAGTAGTTGGGGAGTCGGAGTAACCACATGGGTCAAGTTTCGTCATGTTAACATCTTTTGTAACTTGAAGTTTTTGTCTTGGTGTTCCTTTTTAAAGTCATATATTAGGAGAGAAATTTTTATCTACTTTTAAGTCTTAAAGTTTGTAATATTTATTTTCTTGTGAATAATGTTATGTTTCTATATAAGATCACCTTAACCATTTTTATATATGTGTGTTGGATCTATAAGCTTTTTTATATAGTTGCTACATGTGTTTCCTTTGTTAGTTATTTTAGGCCATTATTGTATTTTTTTTGTACCAGAGCATGATTTAGGAGAAGATGCAAGTTTCGGAGGAAAAAGAAACTAAAATGGACTTTGAAGACAAGTTTAGGCCAAACAATGCAATGGGCCTTCAAGCTACTTTATTTAGTTCCTATTCTTTACGTAACATGTAAGTGAGCATATTTAGGTAGCCTAGAACTTATGAAACTGAATGGGGCTAAGTTAGATTAGGTTTCTGTTATTTCATTTTGGGTTTGGGCTTATTTGATTATTTTGTGTAGTTTAAGTGGGTAGGCTAAAGTTAAGCTTATGTCTTCTAAAAAGTTAGGCCAAAATAACTATTTAAATCTTAAAGAACATGAGAGGCCATATTATACATGGGTTGGCCGAAAATTAATGGGCTTGGGGCAGATTAGGTTTCGGTGTACACTAATTAACCTAGGGTTCTAAATTTTATTAATGATTATTTCTTGTTAAATACTTATTATTTGAGGAGATTATTACGGAGAGATTTTAGGAGAGATAATAGCTTAATCATATCCTTTAGGAGCTGGCCAAAATCATTCTTTTATTTTCTTAGGATAATTATGCATATTTATCAATTTTATCTCTAGCTCTTAGGATTATTTTTAGATTGTTATTTATCTTTATTTCTTCATGTACTTAATTCTTATTGTGGCCAAATACATGTAGATAAAGGTTAGGGAATTATCTTTGTTATTTATCTTATCATTTATCTCTTACAGTTAGTGATTGAGTATACTTCTTCTAGGGGAGGGATAGCTGCTTAGCCCATTTAAAGGGCTTAAGTTCTTCATTTGTAACACTTTACTTTTACTTTTTTATTAATAAAATCTTTGGCTTGGCCGAATATTGTGAGAGTTGATTTGGTATTGATTCTTGCTATTGCATGAAAACTAGACTTAGGCTGATTTGTATGATTAATGTTTGTTTGATTCTTCTTCTTCTTACTTTCTAAATCAATCTATTATAAGTATTTCCAACAAATCTTATTTAGGAGTCTTTAGATTGGGGATTTATTTACTTGTTTATGTTTAATATTTTTAGTATGTTGGCATTCTAGTTTTCATATAGAGTGGAGTTTCTTATCAATTGTTATCAAAGCATAGGCTAAGGGATAAATTCTTAACTATCCTTTTATTTTTGAACTTTAGTTTTCTGTTCTGGCCGAATAGGATCTTGCATCTAGTTCCTTATTTGGTTCTTGCTTTATTGTGTTACTTTGCTTATCTTTAAGTGTTTGATCATTAGTTTGCTTGATTAAAAAAAATTCAATTAGCAACATCCTTGTGATCAATTTGGGTTTACTATCTTGTTAAGTTCATAATTTGATCAATTGATGAATCTTTTATTCTTGTTGAATTCGAATCTGCCATTAGTTATATTGAGCATATAATTTGCAATCTTTGAGTGGTTTGATCTAGTTTGGATATAGTTTTGATCTACAAACTACCTTACATCACTTTTGGTAAGTTTGATCAATCAAGTAAAAATTGAAGATAGAGCTTTTATAATTGGTTTGATATCTTCAAGACCAGGTCAATACTCCTAATATCATATTTGGGCTGTGTTTATTGCACGCTTTTTTTGATCTCTTTTTATTGAATCTTGCGTAAAATTTGTTTAAACTAATCCTTACATTTAGTTAAACATCGCATGTAAGTGCATCCATCTTGGGATTAATTTCATCGATGGTCATCAAAGTTTAGCGATTGTAACGATATGGTCACTTAACTTTAATTTGTAACGACAAAATTATCCACCTTTTATTTTATAACTTAAAAGTTAGTTTGATCGGAAAAACAAAAATTCAACATTGGCATTTGAAAAACATGTAAAAAAATAATACAACTTAGCAAAATGGGATACGTAATCAGCTGACTAAATGCCTACGTGGTACAAATAAAAAAAATTAACCATAATTAAATTCATTTCACTATTTCTCTCTCTTCTCATGCCCCCTCTCTCTGCTCACCTCAGTCTGTCGATCTCCATCGCGCTAGTGGCATGATCTTTCTACTCCATCTGTCCATCTCCACCGCCATAGTGTCTCCCTATTTTTATTTCTTCGATTCATCTTACTCCTACTCCCTGTAGCCGCCAGAGTGTCTCGATACTTGTACTCGATCTATTGATCTTTAGCGACAGTGTCTCCCCATTTTTCTTTCTCCGATATAGCTCATTCGAACTCCGATCTATACTTTTTAATTCTTGGTATGTATGTCTTCAGGTATTCAACCCAATTTGAATATCTTTTTTTATTGAATTTAATGTTACATATTATTTTATTCAACTATTCTATTTGTTGTAAGAAAATGTAACTCAACCAACACAATCAAGTGTTGTTTTAGATACATCTAATAAATCCTTGAAGAAAAGGAAACTGAAACCAATTAAACCCAAGCAAATGAAGAAAGCTAGAGTTGTTCCATCAAGGTATAAAGGCCAAAGCTCATCTCATCATCTCAAATCTGCTCATAAACACTGTTAGGCGATAAAGATCAGGATGTTGTGTTCTACTTTGAAGTCTTTATTTTGGATTTTTGTAATACTTGTAAAGCCATGTGAATTTTGTTTAACTGTAGCTATGATCATTTTGTAGAACTTGAATTATACAGCATTGTTAATTTTGTAGACCTTGAATTATGGAGCATTGTTCATTTTGTAAATGACCATAACTTATGCAGCATTATCAACTTTTGAGTTACCAGTTGATGTTTGCAATTGTTTTTTTTCATATTACGTCCATTAATGTCTTTATACATATTGTACATTAATTACTCAAAAATTGCATACCGACCAAAATCTAAATTAAAACTTTATAATAACAACAATGCTCCAAGTCAACTTTCTTAATTATAAACTCCATATATTACATAAATTACAACTTTAAAATTTCCGTTTCTTCTACTACTACATGAAAATTATTAAAAAAAACAAAAATGGCAACAATGCTCCAGTAAATAATGCTCCTGCACTTCCCATGTCCCCTCTGCTTCTTAGCTTTGAAATCTCTCTCCCATCCTCTCTGATTCTTCGTATCCAGCTCACTCTCCAACTGTTTAATTTTTCTTAGTAACCCATTTATTACATGATTTGCCCTATTAGGTAATGGTGCATCATTCCATCTAAAAAATCCACATCCTTCATTTTCCTATAATAGAAAAACCCAAATAAATTACAAAGAATGAAAACCCTAGTTTAAACCTTAATTTAAATCTTACCCGAGTTAGATAATAAGTGAAAAACCTTCTTATTGGATTATATATGGTATTGGAAGTCTTTATTATAGCTTGAACTTGGCAACCTTAATTTTAGATGAAGAAGAATGAGTAGCCATGAACTAAGAGAATATGATTAAAAAACCAAGATAAGAGCAACTTCGGACACTCAAGATATCAAATAACCATAAATCTAAGATGAAATCAGAAAGAGATGAGGAGATGGGGTTTGTTTGAGCTAAGGTTTGTAGTTGAGATAGAGTTAAAGAGTGGAGAGATCCAAGGCTTTGTTATTTCAGAAATAGATAAGGAGATGAGAGAGAGACATTGCCATAATGACCATCAATGGAGGGGGCGATGAGATAGAGGCCTAGGGAAGAAAGGGGTGAAAATATAAAAAAAATAAAATTATTTTAATAGGTGAAATTTATATTTGTGCCACATAGGCATTTAGTCAGCTAATGAGATATCCCGTTTTACTGAGTTGTATTGTTTTTTTGCATGTTTTTCACATGTCGATGTCGGATTTTAGTTTTTTTGGTCAAACTGACTTTTAAGTTACAAAATAAAAGGTGGATGATTTTTTCATTATAAATTAAAGTTAAGTGACCATATCATTACAATCATTAAACTTTGACGACCATAGGTGAAATTAACCCTCCATCTTATCTATTTTCTTAATTTTAAGTTATAGATTTATGTGTCTAATATGTTTTTGGTTTAAAATTACACTAGTTTAACCTATTACACATTGTTGAACATCTATATATTATAGTACATGAAATTTACCTTTTGTGTGCTAATTTATACTTTTATTCAAATTGGTCAAATTGCCTTTAGAATTGGTACCTTCGTTGTTATTGTTAGGTTTTCATTGTTCTCTTAATAACATTATTTCTGAAGTGCAATTATGAGATATCAATTTGTAAGTTAAGAGACAAACACGTAAGGTTTAGTGAAATTTTTCTTTATTTGTTTACTTTAAAGATATCTGGGAATAATAGTAAAGATGAAAATGAAACTATGCCCGATGTTAGACTTATGTATAGAGCTTTTATGGAGAGTTTGCAAAGGCCAAATCTCAAGATGGATAGTATAGAAGATAGTTTTAAATCTTTTAAAGGTAAGTTTATAAGGTAGGGAGACGTAGACCAATTATACAATGATGATGAAGAAGAGGAGGCTCATTCCTTTCTAATTAGAGCAAGAAGATATGACTTTCGAATGGAGAATAAAGACAACAATTGAGTGCTATCAAGATAAAGATTCCACCATTCAAAGGAAAAAAATGATGTTGACACCTATCTTAAATAGGAAAGAAAGGTGAAGATGATATATACATGCCCTTAATACTCAAATGAGAAAAAGGTAATACTTGCTGCCATTAAATTTTATAAATATGCACTAATTTGGTGGGATGAGTTATTAAAAATAAGAGGATAAATAGGGAACTCCCTATGACTTTTTAGGAGGAGATGAAAAAGGATCATGAAAAAAGTATTTATCGAGTTACTATCATAGAGAACTCCATAATTAGTTAAAAAGACTTACACAAGGATATAGTACTATGGAGGATTACTACAAAGCGATGGAGATACTTATGATTAAAGCATGCATTGTGGAGGATGAATACCAAATGATGTCTTGCTTTCCAGGAGGTATGAATAGAGATCCTACTGATGTTGTTAAATTAGAGTATTATGTGGATATAGACGACTTGCTGAATATTGCAATTAAAATAGAGAGATAAAGAAGTAGATAATGGACATCCAAGACTTATTTGAATTCCAATAACAACAAATGGAATACAAAGTGGAACAAGGGTGACTCACAGAAAGAATCCACTTTCAAGTACCAGTCAAATTCCAAAGAGAAAATAGTCATTGCATAAAAAGGTACTTCTAAAATAACCTCTAAAACTAATAGATATAGGGACATTCAATATGTTAAATGTAAGGGTCATGGTCATTATGCTAATGAATGTGGGAATAAGAGACTATGATAATAAAGGGGGACAAAATTGTTTTTAATTCTAAATTTGATAATGATTGTAATGATATGCCATTTTTAAAGGATTGTTCTGACGTAGATGATGGAAATGTAGAGTATTCTATTTAATGAGAGTCTTTAGTTGCGTTACATGCATTAAATTTAAAATTAAGAGAAGAAAGACTAGAGCAGAGGGAAAACATCTTTCATACTAGATGCCTCATAGGTGAGAAAGTCTATAGCATGATAATTGATAGGGGTAGTTGTGTTTATGTTGCTAATACCATCTTAGTTAAAAAATTAGGACTTAAAACTGAGAAACACCCTAATCCATACAGACTTCTATGGTTGAATGATAGTAGGAAAGTCAAAGTGATTAAATGCGTAACTATATTATTTTCAATTGGTAGATATGAAGATGAGGTCACTTGTGATGTTGTACCTATGCATGTTGGACATATTTTTTTGGGAAGACCTTTGCAATTTGATAGGCATGTATTACATGATGGATTTAGAAATAGATACACTTTTGAGTTTAAAGGAAGTAAACACACATTTGCCCTTTTGGAACCTAAAGATGTATTTGTAGATCAAGTGAAGATACAACTCTGCAAAAGAGTTAAATAGAAGTGAGAAAGAAAAAAAGAATGAGGGAAAAAAGGCCAGTAGTGAAAAAAATAAAAGTAAAGGCCTAATGGTGAGTGACTACACTAGTGAGCAAAAGAAGAAAGAAATATATGAGAGAAAAAGTTAATGTGTGCTGAGGTAAAAGGAAAGTAGAGTGAGCTGAATAAAAAATTTAGCAAATACTCCTTTTATGCAAAATAACGAGAGTTGAGGAATGCATACTTAAATAAGAGAGTCTTAGTACTTTTGAGGTTTAAGGACAATTATTTTTTTGAAACTAACCTTAATCCAATTTTTCTTAGTTCTTTCTCTAAGTTATTGTAGGATTATAAATATGTCTTCCCTGAGGAGATACCACCTACGTTGCTACCGATTACAGGGATTGGACATCAGATTGATTTTATTCCGGGTGCATAAATTCCAAGCCATCCAGCTTATCGTAGCAATCCGGAGGAAACAAAAAAGTTGCAAAGGTAGGTAGAGGAATTTTTAGCCAAGGGACACATGAGAGAAAGCCTTAGTTCTTATGTTATGCCTGTTTTATTAGTACCTAAAAAGGATGGAACCATGTGCATGTGCATTAACTGGTGAGCAGTTAACAAAATCACTATAAAGTATTGCCATCCCATTTTTAGGTTAGATGATAGGCTTAAAGAGTTAAATAGTGCTGTAATATTGACTAAAATTGACTTAAAAAGTGGCTATCATCAAATTAGGATAAAGTTAGTCGATGTATGAAAAATTTCCTTTAAAAAAATATGGTTTGTATAAATGGTTGGTTATACCTTTTGGCTTAACTAATTCACCTAGTACATTTATGAGAATCATAAACCATGTTTTATGTTAATTTTTAGGTAAATTTATTATTGTGTACTTTGATGATATCTTGATTTACAAAAAAAAAAAATCTACAAGATCATTTAAGGCATATTGAACTTGTGTTAGCTATTTTGAGAGAACAATAATTGTATGTTTATTTGAAGAACTGCACGTTTTGTGTTTATAGAATTATTTTCTCAGGATTTGTTGTTAGTGCATATGGTGTTGAGGTAGATAATGAAAAGGTTAAAGCTATCCAAGAATGGCTAACACCAAAGAATTCAAGTGAAGTGAAGAGCTTTCATGTTTAACAAGTTTTTATAGGAGATTTTTTAAAGATTTTTCTACTATTACTACACCTTTAAATGAAATCATTAAAAAGTCTTTTAGTTTTAAACAAGGTAAAGAACAAGAAACTACTTTTAATGTTTTGAAAGATAAATTGTGTAATGCTCCTATTTTGAGATTACCTAATTTTTTAAAGACTTTTGAGATTGAATGTAATGCTTTTGAAATTGGTATAGGTGCCATTTTAATGCTGGAAAATCACCCAATAGCATATTTTAGTGAGAATTTTAGTGGAGCACATCTAAATTACTCTACCTATGATAAAAAGTTCTATACATTGGTGAGAGCTTTTGAGATTTGGGAACACTACCTTTTGCCTAAATAATTCATGATACATATAGATCACTAGTCTCTTAAATATCCGAAGGGATAAGGTAAGTTGAATAGAAGGCATGGTAAAGGGGTAGAGTACGTTGATACTTTTCCATATGTGATAAAATACAAGCAAGGTAAAGATAATGTTGTTGTCGATGTACTTTTTAGGAGATATGCATTGATTTCTATGCTTACTTCTAAATTGTTAGGTTTTAAGCATTTGAAAGAAATATATGAGCATGATTTTGATTTCGGTGAAATGTATAAGACATGTGGACATTATACATCTAATAAGTTCTATAGACATTATGGGTTTCTTTTTAGAGGAAAAAAATTGTGTATATCTCAATGTTCTATTAGAGATTTGCTTATGAAAGAATCACATAGTGGGGGATTGATGGGATATTTTGGTGTGAATAAGACTTTAGACATGTTTAATGAACATTTTTATTAGCCTAATGTGCAAAAATATGTTGAAAAGGTGTGTGCTCAATGTTTTGCATGTAAACAAGCTAAGTCTAAGTGTTTAAATCAAGGTTTGTATACTCCTTTGCCTATTCAACCTGAACCTCAAACTAAAATTTCTATGAACTTCATTGTAAGTTTACCTAGGACAAAAATGGGGAGGGATAGCGTGTTTGTTATGGTGGGCCAATTTAGTAAAATGGTATATTTTATTTCTTGTTATAAAACTGATGATGCAATAAACATAGCTGGTTTATTTTTCAAGGAAGTAGTTTGATTGCATGGTATACCTAGAACTATTGTCTTTGATAGAGATTCTAAGTTCCTAAGTAACTTTTGGTGTGTTCTGTGGGGTAAACTTGGTACTAAACTTATGTTTTCTACTACTTGTCATCCATAAATAGATGGCCAAACCGATGTTATTAATAGAACTTTAGGAACTACGTTGCATGCTGTAATTAGTAAGAATTTAAAAACTTGGGAACATCATTCTCCCTTTTGTGAGTTTGCTTATAATCGTACAATTCATACTTCTATAGGTTTCTCACCTTTTGAAATTGTGTATGGTTTTAATCCATTGATTGTGTGGGATTTGATGCCTTTACATTTGAATGAACTTTTTAATTTAAATGGTAAGGGTAAGGCTAATTTGGTTATGATAATACATAATAAAGTACGTAAGCACATCGAGAAGAATAATAGGATGTATGCAAAGCATGCTAACAAGGGCTGTAGATAAGTGATATTCAAACCATGAGATTGGGTTTGGATCCACATGCATAAAGAGAGGTTTCCTAACTAAAGAAAGTCTAAACTTGATGCAAAAGGAGATGGATTGGTTCAAATGTTGGAGCAAATCAATGATAATACATACAAGATTTGTTTGCCAGGTGAATATGGTGTAAATGCAAATTTTAATGTTTTTGACTTATCTTCATTTAACTATGATTTAGATTCAGGGATAAATCCTTTTGAAAGGTAAGGGGATGATATAAGCATGACCAAACACAATGGCAAGAAGGGAACTAGCACTTCCTTAATGACCAATCATAAGAGCAGGGTCAAAGAGGCTTAAATAAGTCATACAAGTATTCATGAGATCTTATGTGGAGAAGATGCAAGGTCAAGAGGAGAAAGAAACTAAAATGGACTTTAAAGACAAGCTTAAGCCGAATAGTGAAATGGGCCTTCAAGCTACTTTATTTAGTTTCTATTCTTTATGTAACATGTAATTAAGCATATTTGGATAGCCTAGAACTTAAGAAATCGAATTGGGCTAAGTTAGATTAGGTTTATTTTGTTTCATTTTGGTTTGGGTTTATTTGACTATTTTATGTAGTTTAAGTAGGTAGGCTAAAGATGGGCTTATCTCTTCTAAAGAGTTGGGCCAAAATAACTATTTGAGGCTTAGAGCACATGAAAAGGCCAAATTATACATTGGATTAAAATTAATGGGCTTAGGGTGGATTAGGTTTCAGCCTAAACTAATTAAATAAGGGTCATAAATTTTAGGAATGGTTATTTCTTGATAAATACTTATTATTTGAGGATATTATTATGAAGAGTTTTTAGAAGAGATAATAGCTTGATCATATCCTTTAAGGGCTGGCCAAAATTCACTTATGGTTAGGATTGAGTCTGCATTCATTCTTTTATTTTCTTAGGATAATTATGCATATTTATCACTTTTATCTCTAGCTTTTAGTATTATTTTTAGATTGTTATTTATCTTTATTTCTTTATATACTTAGTCCCTATTGTGGCCAAATACATGTAGATAAAGGTTAGAGAATTATCTTTGTTATTTATCTTATTATTTATCTCTTGGAGTTAGTGATTGAGTATACTCCTTCTAGGGGAGGGATGACTACCTAGCCTATTTAAAAGGCTCAAGTTCTTCACTTGTAACACTTTACTTTTACTTTTTGATTAATAAAATCTTTGGCTTGGTCAAATATTATGATATTTGATTTGGTATTGATTCTTACTATTGCATGAAGAACTAGACTTAGGCTGATTTACATGATTAATGTACATTTGATTCTTATTTTTTTTGCTTCCTTAATCAATCTATTATAAGCGTTTCCAAAAAATCTTATTTGGAGGTTCTTTAGATTGAGAATTTATTTACTTGTTTATGTTCAATATTCTTGGTATGTTGGCATTCTATTTTGCATATAGGTTGGGGTTCTGCATCAAGAGGCCATATAGGAAATTGAAGCTATCATGAGATCCTAATATCTGTAACTATTTATGTCAGGCATAAATTTCGAGGATACAATTCTTTAAGGGGAAGAGAAGTATAAGGCCCCAAAGATGCCCTAGTAAGAGCAAAGATGTAATTGGTATTTATGAGTTTATTTTGGAAATCTACTTAAGTTCTGTACATTTTAAATTGAAAATTATTAAGGCTTTAGAGGGCTTAATTGAAATGAAGTTTAGCTTTAAATTTGTCTATGGTAGTTTAAAAGTTAGTAAGTGATTATATTGAAATTTAATGTAAAGACTTTTAAAACTAGCCAATAGCAATTTCACAAGCAAGTTTCTCAAATATGTAAAGTGAATTTGAGTTGAAACCTACACTTTAGTGGCAGTGCCGAATGTCTTAGGCCAAAAAAGCAACATTCTTTAACTTTTGTTTTTCCTTCCTTCTTTTCCTATTTCATTTTGAATCCTAGGTTTTTGTTGAAAGCTTGTAATAATAGAGGAAGAAAAGCAATAAATTAAGGAAGGCAGGTTAGTAACTTATAGGGTTAGAGTTGTATCCCTGAAGACAGAGATAAATTAGTTGAATCTATGGCTCCAAAAGTTATGTCATGTTAAAATTAATGTTAAATTGCCATATGTTTATAAGAATGTCATGCATGTGTGGGAATTACAACAATTTATGCTTGAAAGAAATCTGCATAATTCTGGAAAATCTAATGACCTGACAGGGATAGCTTTGGCTCAGCTAGGTCACTGGTGTGTTTTCAATTCAGCATCTAGTAACCCGACTGGGACAAATTCTAGCTTAGATAGTCACTTATTATATTTCTTGTCTTCTCTATTTTAGCTTTTATACCCTTCTGTAATGTTTGCTATGCACCTTGAACTTATTATTATGTTTTTAAGATTTTATGATTTTAATAAGAAATGATGAGATTTTTGTTAGAGAGTATGCCTTAGATCCCATGTAAAAGGGATGATTTTCATATGTATGGATTCTTATTCTTAATAAAAGGCATCATTCATTTATTAATGCTATGTTTAAATACATGAATTTGTAAATATTAAATTAATAAATAAAGTCCTAGATATTATAAACACAATGCAAAGGCAATCATGAAAGTGTTCATGATATGAGGTGTCTATTGCATGCAAATGCGTTAATATCTAAATATCCCTAGTCATAGAATTAACAAGACAAGACATTGTTAATTCGGATAGACTAACACATGTTATGCTTATTGAATGGTTTAAGCAGTGGTTCTCAGAACTATGATTATGAAAGATAATCAAAGCTAACATGTGGATGCTTGTTAGAAGAACAAGTTCATTGGAGACCTGTAAAAAGAATCCTCACATGGATATTAAATCTATGTCAGTGAGGAATCTCTTTATAGTGGTTGTGCAAGTATCCTTAGACTTAAGATCACCAAGGTTATCTTAAGTAGCAAGTGGTATACTTTGACTCCATAACTGATTACTTTCAATTGGGGGTGAACACAGTTAGGAGGTTGGGCATACTATGACCTACTTAAAGTTAGTTGAGTGATGAATAAAGGATTCACCATCCCAAATTTATGAAGGGCAGTTATCTCGCATGATTCTATAATTGCCTTGTTCATAGAATCTCTGGCTAGAGTAATATGCCAAGATGGATAGATATCCATGAAGGGTATTTTGGGAAAAATGGTTAAATTAATAGAACATACATAATTAGATTTATATGAGTTGACAGAAATCCATACTCATAATCTAATTGAGATAAGAGTGGTGAAAGGAGTAATTGTACGGTAACTGTTTCTATGGGATGGTATAGTCAAACCACTTGACTTTCCTAACATTTGGGTAGTCATGATATCTAACTATAGGCCGCTCATGATTTATATAATAGTGTATCATAAATATCAATAGGGATTGATAAAATGATTTAGAGAAGTTTAAATCAAGTGAGTTTTGAATAGAACTCACAATTACATATTGTACTACCAATATGGATAGGAACCCAATAGGTCACACACATAGAGAGAAAAGGATAAAATGGTAAAATGACAAGGGTAATAATATTAGATATTATTATGGGGATAGAGAAGTGAATAAGAGAATAATTAATTAAAGAGTTTAATTAATTATGATCAAGTAAAATTGTTCGCATAACTTTTTAGAAATATTCTGTAAAATGGACCTAATTGAAATAATGTATTTCATAATTAATTATTATTGGAATATAAGTGTTATAGGGCTGATATAATAATTAATAGATCTATTTGAGGAATTAAAGAGGCCCATACAAGTGAAGTTGGCGCAAAAACCCTCTAGAGGAAGGGTTACACGCCAACTACAAATAAAAGGCCTTAGAGGCCTAATTCTTGGACCAAAATAAATTAAATATATTTTATAAGTGTTATGGAGCCTACATATTTAATTTGGTTGGATTTGGAATTCATTTGGGTAATTAAATCCAAGTATATACACAAAGGGCCTAGTTTGTGGGTTTTGTGTATAGTCTTTTGTGAAAGGGCTTAAATTAGATTTAATTGAGCCCAAATAAATTATTAATAATTCTAGAAGCCCAATTAATAATTATCCAGCAATTTTAAAGAGCCCAATCCTATAATTAAGTTGGATTTTTAACCTAACTATAAAAATCCAAGTGATAGGGTTTTAGGGTTAAGTGTGAACAATTAAGAGAAAAGAGTTTCTCTCATTCTCAAAAACCCTAGCTGTCACTCCCCTTGCTAGCATCTAGGAAATTTCAGCCAGCCCTTGTTCTCTTCCTTTTCTGGTTCATTCAATCCTTCTCTAGTGTGGATTACTCATTGGAGGTGTTCGATTTTGGACACTGTGGTTTGCGACAACCCGGTTAGAAGGAAAATCAACTGTACAACAAAAATCAATGGTGATTGTTCTTATTCTCATTAATATATATATTGTAAATTCATGGCAAGATCAAATCTATTGATTAAAAATTTTAAATTTCGCTTATATATGAGATGCATGTAACCGATAATTTCCAACATGGTATCAGAGCATTGGTTTTGCCATGAATCTACAATTCTATATTTTTGTACAGAATAAGTTTTATTTTTGAGTTATTTATTTCATAAACTTTAAAATATCATATTTTATTGTTCATGAATGAGAAATATTTATTTCTGGATGTATGTGATCAAATATATAAAATGAAAAATAAAAACGATTCTTTTGAGAAAAGAACCATTGTGAATGGCGTGTAGGGTTCTATTTTTCAATAAAAGTGTAGGAGCTGTTCTAAATTAATTTTTTATTGATCCACTCTAAGATTATTTTAATTATAATTTATGTGTTTAATATGTGATATTAAGCCATAGGATCAAACAAAATTAAAATCGAACAAGTTTTGCATGAAAACTAGTTTAGTCGAAAAGTTCGATAAATTGGTGTTCTTTGTGTGTTCTTGGTGTGTTCATGTTTATAATGATTTTTAATCTTCTAAATCTGATATATCTGATATATTAATGCGTTTTTATTTAATTGGATTAATTAAAATGTGCCTTAAATTAATTGAATTAATTTTAATTCATTAAAACCACATAATGGACTGAATTGTGTTTACAGACTTGGTTTAAATTAGTGAATGACTTGGTGGGCCCAAGGAGCTAATTTAAATTAAATATTATAAACTATAATTAAGTTTATTAATGGTTTTTAAGGGCTGGAGTGGGCTTGGCTCATTCCAAAAGACCCAAATGGTCTAATAGATACAAAACTAGTTTGTGTATGAACACATTTAGGGTTTAGTTTGGTGGGTTTCGACCTACTTTTTATCTAAAGCCCAAAATTGATTCTTTTAATTATTTAATATGATTAATTAATTAAATAATTAATTAATAAACAATTGAATTGATTATTAAGGCAAGAACACATGCATGCAAAAAGGTTTCCTAAAATGAAAGTTTCCAAAATGGAAAAAGTTTCCTAATTTGATCACATTATTAAAATAACTCAAAAGTAAGTTTCAAGAGTTGAAACAAAGTTAGTAATCCATTATATATTTTACTTTATGCATTAGAAATGCATATAAGGGCGTATGATTGGTATGATGGATAGTTATGGACAAGGCCTAATGTGATTGAGCATAATACATGTTTCGGCCCAATGAGGACTTTCATGTCCTGGCCACTTGTTTTTGGTTTGTATTTCTTTTCAAATTGTAATATGTAATTAGATTACTTAAATTAGAATTAGAGATAGAGATGGAGACCACTATCAAGGAGCAAGATGGGCCAGATGGAGATCCAACAAGTTTGAAGACAACGTAATTATTTTTACTTGTTTGAATCATGTATACTACTTAGGTGTGACCTTTTAATTTCTCTTTTGGCTCAGGGAAATCAATGTAGTAAAGTCCATAACTATACTATATTTGTATGCTTATATTTATGTGATAGATATAGGATGCATATCAATGTATGCCAACCATGTATGATGAGACTTAATTAACTAAAACCCTCAAACAAATACTAAGGTATATAAGCCTTTCATTAATTTGAGGAGAACCAGAGTTCTTTATAGTGTGGGTTGTTAACCACAGTCAAGCTCACATTATATTGAATATGTTCAAATCTAATTAAATGGATCATTTTAGCTAGCCCATTAGCTTGTTGACCACAGTCAAGGCTAATGGTTCTAGAGGCAAGATTAAGGAATGCATATATGATATGCATGTATCAAGAGTTGATAACCTAATGATCCAATAGTTATGTAGAAACACAATTGGTATAGAGATACCTACCTTTCAAGGGTATGGAGTTTGGCTTGTTGACCACAGTCAAGGTCAAATTACATATCAACGATTTGATATTGGCCTACTAAGAAAACCATCGGATTTTCTCAAATTATATAGTGAGGGCTATTAATTCACAATAAAATAGTAGGAGTAAATGGATTAATTAAAGACTTAATTAATGCATACATATATATGAACATACTCTCATATATTTTCTTTTTCACATCTAGGTCATCATCATAAGCACATCAAACATTAATATACGATCAATCTTGGATAACAAGCTGGTTGGCAGTAACTATTCTGACTGAATCAGGCAAGTGAGAATTGTTCTTAGAGCTAAAAAGATCCATTATGTCTTGGATAAAAATCCACCACCACTTCCATCAGATGATGCCATTGATGAGATCAAAGACACTTATCGAAAATATATAGAGGATAGTGAAGCAGCAGTATGTCTGATACTGGGTGCTATGTCCTCGAAGTTAAGAAGCAACATGAGATGATGGATTCTAGAACCATCATTTTACATTTAGAGGAGCTTTATTCTTCTTAGGCTAGAACTGAGTAATATGAGATTGCTCGAGCTTTATGTACTGCAAAATGGTGGAAGGCACTTCGGCTGCTACTCATACATTGAAGATGTATGGGTATATTGAGCATTTGAGTAGACTTGGCTACGTAATGGATAATGATCTATACATTGATTTAATCTTGTACTCGTTGGCTCCAAGTTATGCACCTTTCATGCTTAACTTCAACATGAACAAGATCCAACTATCCATTCCTGAGTTAATCAACATGCTCAAAATAGCTGATGGACCCTTCAAGAGGGATCCAAAAAGTGTCATGGTTGTCACTTTTGCTAAAGGAAAGAAGTAGAAGAAGAAGAAGATAACCAGGGTACAGCCAAAGAATGGTGAGATCTCCAAGAAAAAGGTTGCCAAGAAAGAGAATCCCAAAGGAACTTGCTTCCATTGTGGAAAAGATGGTCATTGGAAGCGTAACTGCAAGGCCTATCTAGATTCTCTCAAGGAGAAGAAGCAAGCTGATGTTTCTACTTTAGGTATTCATATGATTGAGATTAATACTTATTCTATTGCTTCAAAACAATCTTGGGTATTAGATACCGAATATGAATCTCATTTATGTAATAAGCTACAGGGTCTTAGAAGCTTTAGAAGAGTTGGAAAGGCAGAAATATGTTTGCAGTCAGCTACTGGACAAAACATCTTTACAACAGTTGTGGGGACTTACCATTTGCCTCTTCCAAGTGGATTAATATTGGAATTAAATAATTGTTATTATGTTCCAGCTTTATCCAAAAGTATTATTTCTTTTAGTTGTTTATTGAACGATTATGACATTTCTTTAAAGGACAAGTGTTGTTATACTTTTAAGAACAATATATTTTATGCAAAAGCTATCATTGAGAATGGTATATTTGTTCTTGATTTAATTAAAGAAGTGGATAATGTGGATACTAAGAGAATGAAACAAGATAATCTAAATACCTCATACTTATAGCATTGTCGTTTAGGACATATAAATGAGAAACGCATGACTAAATTACACAAGTCAGGTGATTTGAGATCATTTGATTATGAATTATTTGATACATGTGAATCTTGTTTATTGGGAAAAATGACAAAAGCTCCCTTTATTGGTAAAGGAGAACGTTATAAAATGGTTTTGGACTTAATACATTTAGATGTATGTGGTCCAATGACTACACATGCCAAAGGAGGTTACTCCTACTTCATTACTTTCATAAATGGTTATTCTAGGTTTGGATACATTTATCTAATGAAATATAAATCAGAAGCATTTGAAAATTTCAAAGAATTCAGAAATAAAGTAGAGAAACAACTTGGCAAGAGTATTAAAATACTTAGATCAGATCGAGGTGGAGAATACTTAAGCCAAGAATTTCAAGATTATCTTAGAGATAATGGGATTTTATCTCAATGGACTCCACCATATACACCACAACAGAATCATGTATCTAAGAGGAGAAATTGAACACTATTAGATATGGTTCAATCCATGATGAGCCGAGTAGACTTACCTAAGTCCTTTTGGGGGTATGCACTATAAACTACTGTTTTTGTGTTAAATAGAGTTCCCAGTAAATCGGTTGATGTTACTCCATTTGAGATGTGGAATAACAAGAAACCCACACTTTCTCATATGAAAGTATGGGGTTGTCTTGTTTATGTGAAGAGGACAGTGTCAAACAAACTGGATGAGAATAAAGTATGGACTTTAACTCAACCACCTGAAGGGATAAAACCCATAGGGTGCAAATGGGTCTTTAAAAAGAAGACCGACATGGAAGGTAATATAGTTACCTATAAAGCTCACTTAGTAGCAAAAGTCTATCGTCAAAAATAAGGTATTGACTATGATGAAACCTTTTCTCCTGTAGCGATGCTTAAGTCTATAAGAATACTTTTAGCCATTGCAGCTCATTATGATTATGAGATTTGGCAAATGGATGTGAAAATAGCTTTCCTAAATGGAAATCTGACTGAGGATGTGTATATTACACAACCAGAAAGGTTCACATCAGGAAATGGCGAAAAGGCATGCAAGCTTCAAGATCCATTTATGGATTGAAGCAAGCCTCTAGGAGCTGGAGCATACGATTCAATGAGACAATCAAAGAGTTTGGTTTCTCACAGAATGAAGATGAACCTTGTGTGTATAAAAGGGTCAGTGGGAGTGCAATTGTCTTCCTGGTTCTATATGTGGATGGCATATTGATCATAGGAAACAACATTTCTCTTCTCCAATATGTTAAAACATGGTTATCCAAGCAATTCTCCATGAAAGACCTTGGAGAAGCATCCTATATTCTGGGAATAAGGATCTATAAAGATAGGTCCAATAGGTTGCTGATTCCACGATAGAAGCTGAGTACATTGCTGCTTCGAAAGTAGCCAAAGAAGCAGTTTGGATTAAAAAGTTCATATCTAAACTAGGAGTGGTATCTAGCATTGTTGAATTGATTCCTCTATATTGTCACAACAATGGAGCAATTGCGCAAGCAAAGGAACCATGGTCTCATCAACGATTCAAGCATGTTCTCAGACGCTACCATCTCATAAGGGAAATAATAGCTAGAAATGATGTGAAAATAGAAAGGGTCCCCATAGATGATAATGTGGCAGATCCCCTCACTAAAGCACTTTCCTAGATTAAGTATGATCACCATATAAATAGCATGGGTCTAAGACATATGAGTGACTGGCTCTAGTGCAAGTGGGAGATTGTTAGAAAGTATGCCCTAGAGCCTATGTAAAAGGGATGATTTTCATATGTATGGATTCTTATTCTTAATAAAAAGCATCATTCATTTATTAATGCTATGTTTAAATACATGAGTTTGTAAATCTTAAATTAATAAATGAAGTCCTAGATATTATAAACACAGTGTAAAGGCAATCATAAAAGTGTTCATGATATGAGGTGTCTATTGCATGCAAATGTGTTAATATCTAAATATCCCTAGTCATAGAATTAACAAGATAGGACATTGTTAATTCAGACAGATGAAGACATGTTATGCTTCTTGAATGGTTCAAGCAGTGGTTACCATAACTATGATTATGGAAGATAATCAAAGCTAACATGTGGATGCTTATTAGAAGAAAAAGTTCATTAGAGACCTATAAAGAGAATCCTCATATGGATATTAAATCTATATCAGTGAGGAATCTCTTCATAGCGGTCGTGCAAGTATCCTTAGACTTGAGATCACCAAGGTTATCTTAAGTAGCAAGTGGTATACCTTGACTCCATAACTAATTACTTCCAACTAGGGGTGAACATAGTTAGGAGGTTGGGTATATCATGACCTACTTAAAGTTAGTTGAGTGATGAATAAAGGATTCACCATCCTAGATTTATTAAGGGAAGTTATTTCGCATGATTCTATAATTGCCTTGTTCAGAGAATCTCTAGCCAGAGTAATATGCCAAGATGGATAGAGATCCATGAAGGGCATTTTGGGAACAATAATTAAATTAATAGAACATACATAATTAGATTTATATGAGTTGACATAAATCCATAATCAGAATCTAATTGAGATAAGAGTGGTGATAGGAGTAATTGCACAGTAACTGTTTCTATGGAAGGGTATAGTTAAACCGCTTGACTTTCCTAACATTTGGGTAGTCATGATTTCTAGCTAGAGGCCGCTCATGATTTGTATAATGGTGTATCATAAATATCAATAGAGATTGATAAAATGATTTAAAGAAGTTTAAATCAAGTGAGTTTTGAATAGAACTCATAATTACATATTATACTGCCAAAATGGACAGGAACCTAATAGGTCACACACATATAGAGAAAAGGATAAAATGGTAAAATGATAAGGATAACAATATTTGATATTATTATGGGGATAGAGAAATGAATAAGAGAATAATTAATTAAAGAGTTTAATTAATTATGATCAAGTAAAATTGTTCGCAGAACTTTTTATAAATATTTTGTAAAATGGACCTAATTGAAATAATGTATTTCATAATTAATTATTATTGGACTATAAGTATTATAGGGATGATATAATAATTAATGGATCAATTGGAGGAATTAAAGAGGTCCAAAGAAATGAAGTTGGTGTAGAAACCCTCTAGAGGAAGGGTTACACGCCAACTACAAATAGAAGGACTTAGAGGCCTAATTCTTAGACCAAAATAAATTAAATATATTTCATAAGTGTTATGGAGCCTAAATATTTAACTTGGTTGGATTTGGAATTCATTTGGGGTAATTAAATCCAAGTATATGCACAAAGGGCCTAGTTTGTTGGTTTTGTGCATAGTCTTTTGTGAAATGGCTTAAATTGGATATAATTGAGCCCAAATAAATTATTAATAATTCCAGAAGCCCAATTAATAATTCTCCAGAAATTTTAAAGAGCCCAATCCTATTATGAAGTTGGATTTTTAACCTAACTATAAAAATCTAAGGGATAGGGTTTTAGGGTTAAGTGTGAACAATTAAGGGAAAAGAGTTTCTCTCATTCTCAAAAACCCTAGCCGCCACTCCCATTGCTAGCATCTAGGGAATTTGGGCCAGCCCTTGTTCTCTTCCTTTTTTGGTTCATTCAATCCTTCTCTAGTGTGGATTACTCATTGTTGGTGTTCGATTTTGGACACTGTGGTTTGCGACAACCCGGTGAGAAGGAAAATCAACCGTACAACAAAAATCAAAGGTGATTTTTCTTATTCTCATTAATATGTATATTGTAAATTAATGGCAAGATCAGATCTATTGGTTAAAAATTTTAAATTTCGCTTATGTATGAGATGTATGTAACCGATAATTTCCAACAATTTCTGAACCCAACTCCTAAATAATTAAAGTTAAAAATCCTCAAGCTAATGTCAACAAGTTCAAACATCTGATGATTGAGCATGCTTGTGACACTGTGGTATCTTTTGAAAATGGTGTTTTAAGACCTTTTATATTCTGATTTAAGGATGATTCATCTTCTGTTTGATACTCATAATGAGTGTCTTCTATACTATGCAAGAGAATCAATATTAAACACTATTTTTTACTAGTTACTATTTTATTGGAATGAATTATGAATAAAATCTAAATACTTTTTAATTAAACCACTCTATTTCTGCAAATTGTACATGATTTAGCGTCAAAATCTAAAATTCTTGAATTTTTGTATCATAAGATCATATGTTGTTTTTAATTATAAATTTTACCCTTAATTTATATTTATGCCTATTGGTTACATGTTGTTGCAGTGTGTCAAGTAATTGGGGAGTCGAAGCAACCACATTGGCCAAGTTTTGTCATGTTAAAATTAACACCCCAAATTATATAATCTGAAGAGAAATATCAATGAAATTGGACTTAATATTAAGCTCAATTTTAAGACATCCAAATAAATGAAATGATAATAAAAATGAGGACAATACACACCATATACACAGACACATGGTAAAATAAAAAAGAATATAAATATAATTGGGTTTAATAATATTTGTGTGAGGACCAAATTGCATAAATCTATATAGTGGGGTTTTAAAAACATATAGATGGTGGGAGAAAAGGAATTAATTAATTTTGAAGGACTAAGGTGGAATTTTAGCATTAAAAATATACTTAATCCCTAAGCAAAATGATGCCATTTTGCTTGTTTTCCCCATCCTCATCCTCTTTATTCTCCTTCTTCCTTTTTATTCCCCGATTATGCTTCTCCCTTCCTTTCTGATCCCTCTTTCTCCAGCCAACAACCATCGACCTCCTCTCTCTATTAGTAGCAGCTGTCAGTCATTAGTATCTCTTCCTCCTCTCTTCGACGTAAGGCAGGTAACATCTCCCTTCCTTTTTATTTCCTTCCTTTACATTTTTTATTTTATATTTCCTCTTAGAACCACTATCGCTGTCTCCTCTTTCAACCAGCCACCGGCCACATCCACTTTGAATGGCATCTAAAAAGTAATGGAGAGGTCCAAAATAGCCTATTAAAGAGAAAAAAATAATAAAAAAGAATAAGATAGATTTTGGATTAGGGATTTAAAAACCCAAATTTTAATTTTGGGGTTTAATCCTAATGTAAACTCTAATTTCTTACATTTTATCATTTCAATTTTCCCTAAATTTATATTTCTTGAATTAATTTGAGTTAGTTGGTTGAAATTGATGAATGTGTTTATAAAGAAGAAGAAAATTCGAGGAATAATGAGAAAAGGGAAGGAAATAGAAGATTTAGCTTGACTTTGAGGAGTGCTTTTGGAAGATTGAGATTGATTTTTGCAACTCATTGAGGTTTGTACCCACTAAACTTATTTTTTTTTAATTAATTGCCTTTGTGTTTATATTTGAAAATTATGCCATGACATAAATTTGTTGGAATTTATTTTGAAATTATGAAATTGATTGTATGTTGTGATCATTTGAAGTAAATTGAGGGTGAAAATCTACATGGATATAAAATTTTCTTATATATATATATATATATATATATATATATATATATATATATATATATATATATATATATATATATATATATATATATATATATATATGTTTAAGTGATTATGTTTGGTAAAAATTTATTTAGAATATTAAATATGGGAAAATTAATATCAAGTTATGTGCCTTACTTGAATTAAATTAATTTTTTTAAATATAGTTTAGTTGTGCACAATTGAAATAGATTATATCTTTTTTTTCAATTTGTTCCTTACCTGGCTATTTATGTAGTAAAAATTAAAGTTTGATGAGAAGAATGCTTAATGCCCTTAATAAATAATAAGAATTCCTAGATTGGATATAAGTGGCAAGCCATAGGGATGAAATTTTGATTGGTGTGATGGATGATAAGATGATGTGTTAGAGGGTATAACAGTGTGATGGGTGGTATGACAGTGGTTTTACATTGATCAAAATTTATATTGTAGGTTAATGAGGACCTACAAGAAGGAAATGTGTAATATGCCTAGCATGGGTTATCAGGCTTAAAAGGCTTTAGTCTCCATGTGCATAAACACTTAAGTGGGGTAAAATGCATAAAAACATACGTGATGCATGCGCATTTCCATAAATTTCATATGACTAGCATTGAGCATGCACACCCTCATTTCCATATGCACATTCATAAATTATTTATTGAAAAAGTAATTGCCCTATTTATAAAGGATTTGATAGGTTATGAGTTGAACATATTAAAGGAATATGAAAAATTGGTTTTCTTAGTGTGAATGGAACGTGAATGAATTGTCTAATCGTGAGTATATAGAATTTGGAGGTTTGAGAAGTTATATATATATATATATAGCCTGGTCAAAAAAAGGTGGAGAGTTATGCCTTTGCCAACATCGAGGAGACTGCAGGGATAGGTTTCCCACCAAGGATCCCAATTGCCTCTACTGTTCCACTTACCCCACCTATCCCACCTGTACTTCAAGTTCAAATGGAATTTTACTAAGCTATGATTGAGGCATTCAGGAGGATGATAGAGGCTATGCCCCACTAATAGCCCCAGCCACGACCTCCTCTATAGAGGGGTAATTTTAAGAGAATGAAAAAGTTAGAAGCAGCAGATTTCTATGGAGATGCATTTATTACTCCTCAAATAGCTGAAGAATGGCTTCAAAAGATAAAGATAATTTTTAATCACATGAAAATTTATCTCAAGGATAAATTAGATTGTGTGGCCTTTTTACTACAGGGGCAAGCTCATGAGTGGTAGTTAGATATCTCTAGAGATATACCTGATCCGAGTCCTAATTGGGATTTATTTTTGGATCGAATTGAGAAGAGATATGTTAGGGTCTAATATAAGAAGGCCATGTAAAAAGCTTTTCTTTATCTTAAATAGAGGGGTAGGTCAGTGATTGAATATCTAAGAGAATTTGATAGATTAAGCCATTATGCACTAGAAATTACTATGACAAAGGAGATAAAACTTTAAAGGTTTAAAGATGGGTTGTATACTAAAATTAAATGGGGCATTTTTGGTCACAAATTCTCTGATCTTAGTGAGTTAGTAGAGGTAGCTCTTAAGATTGAAGCTGTGGAGGTAGAAGAACAAAACAGAAAGAATAGAAAGCAACAAAAGAGAAATCAAGGGCAAAGGCAGTCTGGCTCGACTTCTAACCCTAGCAAAAGATTTAAAAGATCCTAAGGCTCAGTACAATCACAAGCTTACTCATAGAGACAGACTCAAAGTAAAAAATCTTCAGGTAAATCAAGTCAATAGCTAGTATGCCTAGAGGTACGAACATAGTAGGTTCCTTATATGAACATTATAGAAAGCAATATTAAAGAAAGTGTTGGAGATTGTCAGGAGCTTATTTTAGATATGGCTCCAAAGATCATTTTGCTAGAGATTGCCCTAAATTTTAGACTCCAACTACTTCATAGACCAAAGGACCTACTACTCAGACAGTTAGAGGTAGAGGTAAAGGTAAAGATAAAGGTGATGCTATGGGAGCTACTAGTTCGAGGAATTTCTCATAGACAACTTTTGAATTAGAGGCTAGAGTTTCAACACGTGCTTATGCTATTAGTGTACAGGAGGAGCATGATTCATTAGATGTCATAGTCTAAAAATTTTCTTTCGTTACTCATGATGTTTTTGCATTAATTGATCCTGGCTCTACACATTCATACATATGCACCACAATAGCATATGGAAGGGGTTTAGGTGTTGAAAAACTAGAACATGAGATCCTTGTGACTAATCCTTTAAGGCATAACGTAGTAGTAAATAAAGTATATAATGATTGTCCGATTCAAGTACTAAATCTTACCTTTCCTGTAAGCTTGATTGAATTACTATTTCATGAGTTTGATGTGAATCTTGGAATGAATTAGTTGTATGCACATCAAGTAATAGTGGATTGCCATCTTAAATGGATTACATTTAAAATCAAAAATGATGAAGGCATCACAGTGGTAGGAGAGATATCTCATTTTATTTCTAATGTGATATCTACCACTATGGCTAGAAGATTGATGAAAAAGGAGTGTGAAGCCTATCTAGTATGTGTCCTTAAAGCTAGAAAAGAAAAACCCAAAATTCATGACATTCCTACAATGTGCAACTTTTAGGATGCATTTCCAGATGTACTACTAGGGTTACCTCCAGAAAGAGAGATTGAATTCTCCATTGATGTTTTACGCTGTACATCACCTGTATCTATAGCACCCTATAGAATGGCACCTACGGAACTTAAAGAATTGAAGACTCAATTGAAAGAACTTATTTGAGAAGGGTTTCATCTGCTCTAGTGTATCTCTATGGGGTGCACCTGTACTTTTTATCAAAAAGAAAGATGGAATACTAAAACTTTGTATTGATTATAGATAGTTAACAGTCACAGTGAAAATTAAATATTCTTTGCCCAAAATTGATGATCTTTTTGATCAACTTAAAGATTTTGGTGTATTTATCAAGATTGATTTTAGGTCTAGTTATTACCAATTGAGAATGAAGGAGTCAAATGTGCCTAAAACTAGCCTTAAAACTAGATACGAGCACTATAAGTTTTTGGTGATACCTTTTGGGCTTACAAATGCTCCAGCAGTGTTCACAGACCTTACGAATTACATCTTTCATTGTTACCTAGATCGGTTCATAGTAGTCTTCATTGATGATATACTAATCTACTCAAAGAATCCAGAAGAGCATGATGAACATCTTAGAATCATTTTCCAAACCTTAAGAGAAAAAAAACTTTTTGCTAAATTTAGTAAGTGTGAATTTTGGTTAAATTATATATCTTTCCTTGGATATATTATGTCATCTGAGGGAATTAGAGTGGATCCTAAGAAGATCGAAGCTATCATTGAGTGGAAACTGCTAAGAAATGCAACAAAGGTTAGAAGTTTTATGGGCTTAGCATGTTACTATAGAAGATTTGTTAAGGCTTTTTCATCAATTGCAGCTCCTCTGTCCAAATTTCTCCAGAAGAATGTAAAGTTTATTTGGAGCCAAAAATGTCAAGAAAGCTTTGAGAATCTTAAGGTAATGTTGACAAAAACACTTGTTCTGACTCAACCAGTAGCTGGGAAAGACTTTATGATTTATAGTGATGCATCACATAATGGATTGGGATGTGTTTTAATGCAAGAAGGAAAGGTGATCACTTATGCATTTAGAGAGCTTAAGCCACATGAAAAGAAATATCCCACTTATGATCTGAAGTTAGCAGTTAATATGTTTGCTTTTAAGGTGCGGAGACATTATTTATATGGAGAAAAATGGCATATATATATATTGACCATAAAAGTCTTAAGTACTTGTCTAACTAGAAAGAGTTGAACTTGAGGCAAAAAAAAATTGATAAAGCTAATAAAGGATTATGATTGTATCATTAATTACCATCCAGGCAAGGCAAATGTTGTAGCAGATGCACTTAGTAAAAAATCCATGACAGGTAAATTTTGCTAAATAATTAGCATACATTTTGAAAATTTATATGATGGCAAAATTTCATATAGATTCTAATTATGGTCTTTCATGTATAACTTCATGAGCTATGAATGTTAGACTAGCATAGACAAATAATGAAGCCATTATAACTAAACAAAGGCTTAGACCAACATTATTGTAGCAAGTTAAAGAGGCTCAGGGGTATGATGAAAATTTTGTTGTCATTGTTAAGCATATTGAAGAAGGGGAAAATAGCAAATTTGTGATTAAAGAAGGAGATTGTTTATATTACAAAGATAGAATTTGTGTTCCTAATGATGAAGGACTCAAGAAATAAATCATGGATGAAGCTCACAATAGCTCTTATGTTATACATCAAGATAGCACCAAAATGTACCAAGATGTGAAAACTCATTATTGGTGGCTTGGTATGAAAAAGGACACATCAAAGTATATGGCAAAATGCTTGACTTGTTAATAGGTAAAGGCTGAACATCAAGTTCCATTATGTTCTCTTCAACCCATTGCAATAGTTAAGTGGAAGTGGGATGACATCACTATAGATTTCATCAGTGGTTTGCCATAGACCAAAAAAAGGCATGATGCGGTGTGAGTGATTATTAATAAATTGACAAAGTCAGCACATTTCCTATTAATTCGAATCGATTATTTGATGAACAAATTTTCAAAAGTGTACATTAATCAAATAATGAGATTACATGGAGTTCCATCTTCCATTATATCAAACAAAGATCTAAGATTTACTTTGATATTTTGGAAGAAACTTCAAGACCTATTGATATAAAGCTAAAATTTAGCACTGCTTTTCATCCTCAAATGGGTGGATAGTCTAAAAGGGCGATACAAGTACATTTTAATAAGTGATTTAAAGATGTATGATACTAAAGATTATAATAATTGTATTATTATGATGTGATAGGTACCGAAAGACATGCTTAGAAGCTATGTAATAGATTTTGAAGGAAATTAGGATCGATATCTTCCTTTGGTTGAATTTGCCATTGATAATAGTTACTAAGAAAGTATTCAAATGGCACCATATAAAGCATTATATGGAAGAAAATGTAGGACTCCATTATGTTAGACCAAATTTAAGGAGAACAAGATAAGTTGGTCTAAAATTAATAAGAGAGATAGAAGAAAAAATGAGAAATATATATATATATATATATATATCCTCATTTTTATTATCGTTTCGTTTATTTGGATGTCCTAAAAACAAACTTAATATTAATTCCAATTTCATTAACATTTCTCTTTGGATTATATCATTTGGGTGTTACATTTCCTCCCCTCTAAGAAAAAAGAATTTGTTCCTTGAAATTACCTAGTTACAACAGTTGCGGGTATGTCTTTCTCATCATTTCTTTTGGCTCCCACGTGGCCTCCTTAGTGTTATGATGTCTCCATATATATATATATATATATATATGGGGTAAAATAGATAAGAATATAAATATAATCAGGATTAAGAATATTTATTAAAGGACCAAATTGTATAAATCTATAGAGTGGGGTTTTTAATATATATATATATAGTGGGAGAAAAGGAATTAATTAATTATAAAGGACTAAGGTGGAATTTTAGAACAAAAAAGATTTGCCTAATCCCTAAGCAAAATGATACAGTTTTGCTTGTTTTATGATAACTCCAGTTCAATTTATAGTTTTTAGTCTTTTCAACCTAGTTTTAATGTCTTTTCAGTGGTTGTTGCTTTATTTTGGTTAATTTCAATAAATTTTATCCAAATTTAGTGAATCTTATCTTTTATACATTTTGGAGGACATTTGATGGGTTTCTATGCTTGATTCCATATTTTTCAGGTACCTTATGGTTAGCAACATTTGGTACTGATCATGACCTAGTGGCTTTTTGTCAAAACGGACCATTTCATCATGTCATGGTTAGTAAGGATTTTTTGCTTATCGTGACTTAGTGATTTTTTAGTCCAGAACCGAGGAAAGAAGTATCTCACGGTTAGCAAAATTTTGGTACTAACCATGAGGTATCCAGACTTTAGTATAGAATGCATTAAAGGAGTATGTCATGATAAGTAGTTATCTGGTAATGACCATGAGGTGCCTAGTCTTCAGTTAGATTGCAAAGGAGGAGCTTGTCATGGTCAAGAGGAAAATAGTATTGACCGTAACCCTATTCAGGATTATACAAGTCAAAATTTCTATTTGGCAAAAAATCTCAAAAAATTTCAGATCCAAAATTGTCTCTTTTCATCTATTCTCTCGTTCTTTAATTTTTGTACGATTTATACTTGAGAATAGAGTAGATTTATACAATATAAAGATTAAACACACAGAAACATATATTAGATTTATGATTTTTCATCTCTGAGCTCATTTTTCCATTGGAGATTTGGAAAAAAAGACTGAGATTCATCTGGGTGTTCATCATCAACATGAATTTTTGGGCTTACTCTCTCATTTTCTCTTTCTTTTGTAATGGATAGTGAGTAGTTACCTAGTTATTTGAGGGATTTTTGAATCCCTTATACCCAATGTGAATATGAAACATATTTGAATTTATATATATATGATGGTTCATTTTACTGGTTCTTTATTTCTAATTCATGGGTTTTTGAAGTTTTGATTTATTTACCTGATTTAAATTGGTGGTTTATTCATGTTATTTGGATTGGGTATATTATTTGATTAAATATTGAATGCCATGAATGTATCTATCTCTATCTTTTATCATGATTGCTATAATTTTGAGATTGCTCTGGAATGGAAAATTTTATGATTAGAATAGCTTGCTTTGGAATAGGACGCTTGGGTATAGAGGGTTATCCCGATTCTATCTATATAATTTAAGATTAATTCAATTCATATTTGGGTATTGGGAGGATGAGTGAACCTGAACAACACTTTTAATTATATTGATTTTCATCTTGTTATATTTTTCAATTACTTAAGTCATAGTAGATTTCCTATAAGTTTATTTTATTAGTTCATAATTCTACAATTTTTATAGTTTGATAGCATAATCACACAAAAATCTAGGAATTGTTTAGCATACAATTAATTTTCATTTACTTGCATCTACAATCCCTTGGGTACAATATTCGTGGGTTTTAAATTGAGCACCCTATATTACTTACCGACTCAGTACACTTGCTGAGGTCGAGTTAAGTTTTTAGCGTTGCTGCCAAAGATTAGCATGTTTGTGAGTTTTGATTGTTATTTGTATGTGTATTCTTTTTTTGGATTTTATTCTTTTAATTATTTTTAGGTACTCGTAGTGTAGGAGCAGATTAAGATGTGAATAGCTAGCACCATATGACCATGAAATCGAGAGAACCTTCCATTAAAGAAGAAGGGATAATAAGGAGATGAATGACAACAGAAGTTTAATTGATCCTTCTATTGATGAAGTGACTCTCGAGAATCCATAAGTGTCGAGACCACAAAATGAAGTTCCTATTAGACAAAGGGAAGAGGTACCTAAGCAAAGGACAATTAGTGATTATACTATACCAAGATGGAATGAAGACCATAGATGATTGTGTTGCCTAGAGGTGTGTAATTCGAGGTTAAACTAGCAACCATTACAATAGTGCAAAGAAATCAATTCTCTAGGTCGGAGTTAAAAGATCATGCCCAACATCTCGATATATTTTTGGAGGTTAGTGACACTATTAAGATTCTGAGCATTATAATAGATGCAATCCGATTAAAATTGATTCCCTTCACACTAATTGGAAAAGCAAAGGAATGGCTTCAAATGTTGCCAAACCAGTAAATTTTATTGTGGGAATAGTTATAAGAGAAATTTTTGATGAGATTCTTTCCTTTAACAAAGATAGTTAGTATTCACAATAATATAATAAGCTTTCATCAGATGAATGAAGAGCTTTTCCATGAAGCTTGAGAAAGGTTCAGAAGGCTATTAAGGAGCTATCCACATCATGAGGTAGCAGTTATCAATTGGTGATAATTTTTTATGCAAAAGTAAATCCTCTTATAAGGTCACTCCTAGATGCAGCGTTTGGAGGTTCATTCATGAATAAGTTACTGGAAAAGTCATTTCACTTGTTAGATGAGATGGCAGTGAATGACTCACGATGGGCAACCCCATGAACAATTTCAAAAAGGCAGGGTGTGCACAACATTGATGAAGTGGCAATGCTAAAGGCATAAATAGAGGTAATGAGAAAAGAATTAAGTGAGTTGAAAGTATAGACTATAGCTTTAGTTTCTCAAGATTGTGGATCATATGAGAGTGGATTGGGTAGTCACGGTAATGGAGTTATGGGAGATGTGAATGCAATGGGAGACTTTAAAAGAAATTATCCTTACAGTAATACATATAATCCGGGTTAGAGGAACCACCCGAAATTTTCTTGGAAAGAAGGACATTAGATGATTTCAACTTCTTAGCTCCACACAAGAGCTCTCTTCAACCAAAATATCAACCATAACCATAACTAGTCTTACCAACCACCAGTGACAACTCATTACCAAGCCCCATATCCACCATACCATCACCAAAGCCAAAATTCAAACTAACATCAAGCATATCATCCACCAAGATTCCAGCTAAGACCACCCATGTAAGAGAAGAAACCAAATTTGGAAGATATGTTTGCTAGGTTCATGAATAGCTAGCGACAGTTAATGTCAAGTCAAGAGATACGATGGAAATTGTAAGAACAATGGAACCACAATCAAAATGCTTCTGTGAGGAAATTTGAGACACAACTAGGCCACCTTGATAATTTAATATCCAATAGACAACCTAGCACTTTCCCTTCTAATATGGATACAAATCCCAAAGAGGAGGCCAAGGTGATCACACTATGAAGTGGCAAAGAGGTAACAAAGGAGGTAGAGCCAAGTAAGTCATCTTTACCATCATCTTCAAATGTGGAAGAAATAATGACGAAGGTATATGACTCTAACTCTAAAAAGGTAAAGCCAAAAGACAAAGGTAAGAATATCATAAATTATGATTTACCATTTGGTGCATCATACTTGCCATATCCTTCAGTAGCTATGAAAGAGAAAAACAATGAACAATTAGAGAGATTTTTGAATATGTTTAAGAAATTGCATGTTAACTTGCCATTTGCTAAGGCTTTACTTCACATGCCAAAATATGCAAAATTAATGAAAGATCTTTACTCAAATTAAAAGAAGATGGAAGGGGTAGGCACTGTCTAACTTTTTAAAAGCTATAGTGCTGGTATTACTAATAAAATTCCTGCTATGTTAGAAGACCCTGTTAGCTTTACATTACCTTGTGAGTTAGGAGGAAATTTTATAAGTAATGCACTATGTGACTTAGAGGCAAGCATAAATTTGATGCCATATTCTATATGTAGGAAGTTAAAGCTAGGAGACATAAAAGAGATATGGATGACACTTTAACTAGCAGATCGTTCAGTCAAGCACCCAAAGGAGATTATCAAAGACTTGCTAGTTAAAGTGGGAAACTTCATTTTTCTAGTTGACTTCATTGTGATGGACATGGATGAGGATAAGAAGGTCCTATTGATTATGGGTAAATGATTCCTTAATAAAACAAAAGTGCTTATAGACGTGCATGGGCAAATATTGACTCTCAAATTTAATGACGAAAAGATGCTATTTGACATAAACAAGGTGATAAAGCACCTGTCATGCGAATTTGAGAAGTCTCTATACTTTGTAGATGCAATAGAAGACTACAAGAAAGAGATGTATGAGAAAATCCTGCTTGATGATCAATTGAGGAATTGTTTGGTGAATGAGCTAAAAGAGGAGGATTTGACTAAGGTGGGGAAAAAGTTATGAAAGAGCTAAAGAATGAGTGTAAAGAGGAAGAATCAACTAAAAAAGGGTTTGAAGTACCCAAGGGAGATTCAAAAATTAAACTTAAACCCCTTCCCCCTCATTTGAAATATGTATTTTGAGAAAATGGAACAAAACCAATGATTATTTCTTCTATTTTGATAGGTATTGAAGAAGAGCTATTGGTTGAGGTACTGAAGAATCACAAGGATGCAATAGGATTGGAGAAATCGGATCTCAAAGGGATCAACTTGAGCTACTGCACTCACTACATCTTGATGGAGGAGTGCAAGCCAGTCATGCAACCTTAACAAAGGCTGAATCCAGTAATGTAGGAGGTAGTAAAGAATGGAGTTTTGAAATTTCTTGATGTACTTATAATTTTTCCTATCTCTAATAGCAATTAGGCAAGTTCGGTTTAGTGTGTGCCCAAAAAGGGGGATGATAGTGATTAAGAATGAACATAATGAACTCATTTCGACTCGTATAGTTACGGGTTGGAGAGTATGCATAGATTATACGAGACTAAATAGTGCAACTATAAAATATCACTTCCCTTTGCCATTTATTGATCAGATGCCAAAAAGGCTAGCAAGGAATAGGTTTTATTATTTTTAGATAGGTATTCAAGATATTTATAAATCCCTATAGCACCCGAGAATAAACACCTTCACCTATAGGAGAATGCCTTTTGGATTGTACAATGCACAAGCTATATTTCATCTGTGCATGATGGTAATATTCCATGACTTTATAAAGAAATTTATGAAAGTCTTTATAGATGACTTCACCATATATGGGAGAGATTTTGAGAGCTATCTTAAGCATTTTGATTTAGTGTTGAAAGGTGTTAGAAAACTAACTTATTACTGAATTGGAAGAAATGCCACTTTATAGTGAATGAAGGCATTATGTTAGGGCATAAAATTTTAGAAAAAGGGATAGAGGTAGACAAAGCCGAGGTAGAAGTAATTGAGAAACTTCCACCCTTAACCAGTATCAAGGGAGTTAGAAGCTTTTTAGGGCATGTAGGTTTTCACAATCAATTTATTAAATATTTTTCTAAGATTGCCAAACCTTTATCGAATTTATTGGTGAAAGATACTCCTTTTAATTTTACTAATGAGTGGTTGTAGTCATTTGAGACATTGAAAAAGAGGCTTATTTCAACTCTGGTGATTATCTCTTTAGATTGGAATTTTTCATTTAAACTAATGTGCGATGCAAGTGATTTTACAGTTGGAGCAGTGTTGGGACAAAGGAAGGAGAAATTTTTTTTGTGTAATATGCTATGCAAGATATACCTTGACAAGAGCCCAGGTTAATTACATCACAGTCGATAAGGAACTTTTTGCAATCATCTTTGCATTCGAGAAGTTCAGGCCTTATTTGTTTGGTGCAAAAATTATGGTATGGTCCGATCATGCAGCATTGAGACCAAAAAGGAGTCAAAGCTGAGGCTGATTAGATGGGTGCTTATGTTATAAGAATTTAACCTAGAAATCAAGGATAACTAGGGGGAAAAAAACTTTATGACAGAACATCTATTGCGACTTAAGCATGAACATATTGAGAAAAGGGAGATCCAATACTTGTTTCCTGATAAACATATATGTGCTTTATTTGTTTGTGAAGTTGCTATTCCTTGGTATGCTGATTTGGCAAATTATCTTGCAGGTGGTTACATGCTAAGGGACTATACATGGCAATAAAGAAAAAAGCTGAAGGTCGATGCAAAGCACTACGTATGGGATATCCCCTACTTTTCAAATTATGTACCGATGAAGTGTTGAGGAGGTGCATTCCCAAAGAAGAGCAAGGAGACATTATCAAGGCATGTCACAGTGGAGAAGTCGATGGACCAAACCGAATGGTATTATAAATTCTTTCCTCTAGGTTTTATTGGCTTACTTTGTTTGATGATGTGAAAATTTATATTCAATCTTGTGATAGATGTCAATGGGTAGGAAATATATCTAGGAGGGATAAAATGCCATTGAACAATATGCCAAAGATATAATTGTTTAACTTATGGGATATAGGTTTTATTGGACATTTTCCAGTGTCCTACAGGTTTGAATATATCTTAGTGGTTGTAGACTATGTTAGCAAATAGGTAGAACATGTAGCCACTAGGACTTATGATGCCAATGTTAGGAATAGATTTGTTACATACATCACATATATAAGCAAAAATTAATAATTTTCACCAATATATCTGGTCTTACTATGAATATACAATATAAATATTAATAAGAATAAAGAAAATCACCTTTCGTTGTTATTGAACAATTGATTTTCATTCTCACCAGGTTATCGCAAACCATAATGTCCAAACTTGAACACTTCCAATTATAATCCACACTAGAGAGGGATCAAATGAACCAAAATGCTTTGGGAACTCAAAGAGGCCAAAAATCCCTTGATGCGAGCAAGAGAAAGTGGCAGCTAGGGTATAAGAAAAAAGAGTTAACAAAAACTCTTTTAAGCTAAATCCCTTATAACTTATGATTTTATACCTAGGTTAAAAATCCTCTTTTAAAATGGGATTGGGCACTTTAAAAATGCTAGAGAAATATTAAATAGGCTATTGGAATTTTACTAATTCACTTAGGCATAATTAAAGTTCAATCCAAACCCTTTCATAAAGGACCCTGCACATAACCCACAAACTAGGTCCTTTATGCATACACTTGGATTTAATTACCTAAATCAATTCTAAATTTAACCAAATTAAATATTTAGGTTTCATAAAACTTTTGAAATATATTTAATTTATTATATTCCACTATCTAGGGTTCTGTTTTGAAGCCTTCCTCTAAAGGGCTTTTGTGCAGAAAGCAACTTTATGGACCTTTAATTATTTCTTCAATGGACCTATTAATATTATATCAGCCCTATAATATTTATAGTCCAATACTATTTAAATTATGAAATATAATATTTCAATTAGGTCCATTTTGTAGAACATTTCCAAAAAGCTCTGTGAACTTTTCTACTTGCGCATAATTAATTTTGATTAATGATTTTCTTATTTATTTTTCTTCTCGCATAATAATATCAAATATTATTATCCTTGTCATTTTACCTTTTTTTCCTTACTCTATATATGTGTGACCTATTGGGTTTCTATCCATATTGGTAGAATAATATGTAATTAAGAGTTCAATTCAAAACTCATATGATTTAAAATTTTTTAACTCATTTTATCAATTCCTTATTAGTATTTATGATACACTATTATACAAGTCATGAGCAGCCTCTAGCTAAGCATTATGACCACCCAAATGTCAGAAAAGTTAAGTGGTTCTGACTATACCCTTCTTTATAAATAATTATCGTGCAATTACTCGTTTGACCAGTTTTATCTCAATTAGATTTTGAGTTTGGATTTATGTCAACTTATATGAACCTAAATATGTATGTTCTATTAATTTAACCATTGTTCCTAAAATTCCCTTTGTGGATCCCTATCCACCTTGGCATATCACTTTGGTAAGAGATTTTTCGAACAAGGCAATTATAGAATCATATGAGATAACTTCACTTAATAAATCTAGCATGGTTACTTCTTTATTGATTACTTAACTATTTCCAAGTAGGTCATGATATACGTAACCTTCTAACTATGTTCACCTTTAGATGGAGGTAAAAAGTTATGGGGTCAAATATATCACTTACTACTTAAGATAACTTTGGTGATCTCAAATCTAAGGATATTTGCACCACTGCTATGAAGAGATTCCTCACTAAAAAAGATTCAATATCCATGTGAGGATTCTCTTTGCAAGTCTCCAATGAACTTTTTTCTAACAAGCATCTACATGTTAGCTTTGATTATCTCCCATAATCACAGTTATGAGAACTATTACTTTTATTATTCAAGAAGCATAACATGTACTAGTCTATCTGTATTAACAATGTCCTATCTTGTTAATACTATGACTAAGAATATGTAGATATTATCATATTTGCATATAATAGACATCTCACATCATGAACTCTTTCATGACTGCCTTTGCACTATGTTTATAATATCCAGGACTTCATTTATTAATTTAAGATAAACAAACACATGCATTTAAACATATCATTAATAAATTAATGTTGCCTTTTTTCATTAATAAAATGAGTTCATATACATGAAACACATCCCTTTCTACATAAGCTCTAGGGCATACTCTCTAACAATCTCCCACTTGCATTAGAGCCAATCACTCATGTTGTCTTAAGCCCATATTTTTTATATAGTGATCATGCTTGTTCTGCAAAAGTGCTTTAATGAGGGGATCCACCATATTATCATCTGTAGGGACCCTTTCTATCTTTACATCATTTCTAGCTATTATCTCTCTTATGAGATGGTAGCATATGAGAACATGCTTGGATCGCTGATGAGATCGTGGTTCCTTTCCTTGCACAATGGCTATATTGTTGTCACAATATAAGGGAATTGAGTCAACAATGCTAGGTATCACTCCCAGTTTAGATATGAACTTCTTGATCTATACGGCTTTTTTGGTTACCTCAAAAGCAACAATGTACTTAGCTTCTATCGTGGAATCAGCAATTGTTTCTTGTTTAGAACTCTTTCAACTAACTGCTCCTCCTTCTGTTATGAACATAAAACCAAACTACGATTTTTAATCATCTTTGTAAAATTGAAAACTAGCATCAATATACCTGCTTACCTCTAAATTACTCTTTCTATATACCAAGAATATATCTTTAGTCTACTTAAGGATATTCTTGACTGCTGTACAGTGTTCCTCTTCAAAATTGGATTGGAATATGCTTGTAACACTCAAAGCTAATGCTACATCTGGATGTGTACATAACATAGAATACATGATAAAACCAATCCTAATTGCATATGGTATTCTATTCATGTTTTCTCTATCTTCTAGTGTCTATGGACATATAGACTTAGAAAGGTGTTTCCCATGCACCATGGGTATAAACCTTTTATTAGAAAGATCCATATTGAACCTTTTTAATACTTTATCTATATATATACTTTGAGAAAGACATAGCAGCCTATTGGATCTATCTCTATAAATCCTTATTCCTAGAATATAAGATGATTCTCCAAGGTCTTTCATGGAGAATTGTATGGATAGCCATATTTTAACTGACTAAAGAAGAGAAATATCATTTCCTATATTTAATATGTCATCCGCATATAAAACTAGAAAGATAATTGCACTCCCATTGACCCTTTTATACGTATAAGGTTCATATTTATTTTGTGAGGAACCAAACTCTTTGATTGTCTCATTGAATCAAATGTTCCAGCTCCTAAAGGCTTGTTTCAATCCATAGATGGATGTTTAAAGCTTGCATACCTTTTTGCCATTCCTGATGTGGAACTCTCAGGTTGTGTTATATACACATCCTCAGTCATATTTCCATTTAGAAAAGCTATCTTCACATTTATTTACCAAATCTCATAATCATAATTAGCAGCAAAGCTAAAAGTAATCTTATAGACTTAAGCATCACTATAGGAGAAATGGTTTCATCAAAGTAAATTCCTTCTTTTTGAAGATAGCCTTTTGCTACTGAGTGAGGTTTATAGGTAACTACATTACCTTTCATGCTAGCCATCTTCTTGAAGACCCATTTGCACCTTATTAGTTTTATCCCTTCAGGTGGTTGAGTTAAAGTCCATATTTTGTTCTCATACATGAAGTCCATTTCAGATTGCATAGCTTTAAGCCATAAATCATGTTATGAAATATTCAGAACTTTTTGATAGCTTGTAGGCTCATTATCCTTTATTACAATTATGTTCCTATCCGAATCAACATGAAATCCATATCTCATAAGCATAAAATGAACCCTAGTAGATCTTCTAAGATATTGTGTATAATTAGGTTCAAATGTAATCTCATTATTATGAGATTCAAGCTCGAGTTTAATTGATTGATTTGCTTCAATTTATGGATCTTGAACTTCACCAAGTTTAATTTTACTCCCACTGTCCTCTCATAAAAAGAACTCTCTTTCTAAGAAGATAGCATGCCTTGAAATAAATACCTTTTGTTCTAAAGGATGGTAGAAATAATATCCAAAATTTTCTTTTGGATATTTGACAAATAAGCACTTGTCAGACTTTACATCTAGTTTGTCTGACATTATCCTCTTCAAATAAGCAGGACTACCCCATACCTTTATATGAGAAAGTATGGGTTTCTTGTTATTCCATATCTCATATGGAGTAATATCAATCGATTTACTAGGCACTATGTTCAATACATAAATAGTAGTTTCTAATGCATATCCCCAAAAAGACTTAAGCAAGTCTGCTCGGCTCATCATGGATCAAACTATATCTAATAGTGTTTAATTTCTCCTTTCAGATTCACCATTATGCTGTGGTGTATATGGTGGAGTCCATTGAGATAAGATCCCATTATCTTTAAGATAATCATAAAACTCTTGACTTAAGTATTCTCCACCTCAATCTGATCTAAGTGTCTTAATACTTTTGCCAAGTTGTTTCTCTTCTTCATTTCTGAATTCTTTAAACTTTTCAAATGCTTCAAATTTATATTTCATTAGGTAGATATATCCAAACCTGGAGTAATCATCTATAAAAGTAATAAAGTAGGAGTAACCTCCTCTAGCATGTGCAGTCATTGGACCACATACATCTAAATATATTAAGTCTAATGTCATTGTAGTTCATTCCCCTTTACCAGTAAAGGAAGCTTTAGTAATTTTTCCTAAGAAACAAGATTCACATGTATCAAATGATTCATAATTAAATGATCCCAAATCACCTGACTTATGTATTTTAGCCATGCGTTTCTCATTTATATGGCCTAAACAATAATGCCATAAATATGAGGTTTTTAATTTATCTTACTTCATTCTCTTGGTATCCATATTATATACTTCTTTAATTAAATCAAAAATAAATATACCATTCTCAATTATAGCTTTAGCATAAAATATATTGTTCTTAAAAATGGAACAACATTTATCCTTAAAAGAAATGTCATAATCATTTAATAAACAACTGAAAGAAATAATACTCTTAGATAATGTTGGAACATAATAACAATTATTCAATTCCAGTATCAATCCACTTAGAAGAGGTAAATGATAAATCCCCATAATTGTTGAACAGGTATTTTGTCCTATAGCTGACTGTAGACGTATCTATACCTTTCTAACTCTTCTACTGCTTTTAAGCCTTTATAGATCATTACACAAATGAGATCCACATCTGGTATCTAATACCTAAGATTGTTTTAAAGCAATAGAATAAGTATTAATTTCAATCATATGAATACCTGAAGTAGAAGCATCATCTTGCTTCTTCTCCTTGAGAGAATCTAGATAGGCCTTGTAGTTATGCTTTCAGTGACCATTTTTCCCACAGTGAAAGCAAGTCCCTTTGGGATTTTCCTTCTTGGCAGCCTTGTTCTTTGAAATCCCACTATGCTTGGGCTATGCCTTGGTCATCTTCATCTTTTTCTTCTTCTGCTTCTTGCTTTTAGCAGAAGTGACAACCATAACACTCTTTGGATCCTTTTTGAAGGATCCATCAGCTATTTTGAGCATATTGATTAACTCAATAATAGTTACTTGGATCTTATTCATGTTGAAGTTAAGCACGAAAGGTGCAAAACTTGAAGCCAATGAGTATAAAATTAAATCTATATATAGATCATTATCCATAACATAGCCAAGTCTACTCAAATGTTCAATGTACTCATACATCTTTAATGCATGAGTAGTAGCCGAAGTGCCCTCCACCATTTTGCAGATAAAGAAAGCTCGAGCAATCTCATATTGCTCAGTTCTAGCTTGAGAAACATAAAGCTCCTCTAGAATTAAAATGATGGTTCTAGGATCCATCATCTTATATTGCTTTTGAAGCTCTAAGGATATAGCACCCAACATCACACATGTCGCTGCTTCACTATCCTACATGTATTTACGATAAATGCCCTTAATCTCATTAGTGGCATCATCTAATGAAAGTGGTGGTGGATCTTTATCCAAGATATAATGGATCTTTTCAGCTCTGAGAATAATTCTTACTTGCCTAATCTAGTTAGAGTAATTGCTGCCAACCAGCTTGTTATCCAAGATTGATAATTGGTGTATGTTTAATGTGCTTATGATGATGAACTAGATGTTTAAAAAGAAAATATATAAAAGTGTGTTCATGTATATTTATGTATTAATTAGGTCTTTAATTAATCCATTTACTCCCACTATTTTATTGTGAATCAATAGCCCTTACTATATGATTCGAGAAAATACGATAGTTTTCTTAGTGGATCAATATCCAATCTTTGATATGAACTTTGCCCTTGACTGTGGTCAATAAGTCAAACTCCATACCCTTTAAAAGTAGGTATCTCAATACCAATTGTGTCTTTACATAACTATTAGATCATTGGGTCATTAACTCTTGATATGTGCATATCATATATGCATTCCTCAATCTTGCCTCTATAACCATTAGCCTTGATTGTGGTCAACAAGCTAATGAGCTAGCTAAGATGACCCATTTAATTGAATTTGAACATATTTGATATAATGTGAGCTTGACTGTGGTCAACAACCCACACTATAAAGAACTCTAGTTCTCCTTTAATTAATGGAATGCTTATGTACCTTCGTATTAGTTTGAGGGATTTTGTTAATTAAGTCTCATCATACATGGTTGGCATACATTGGTATGCATCCTATATCAATCACATAAATATAAGCATACAAATATGGTATAGTTATGGACTTTACTACATTGACCTCCCCGAGCCAAAAAGAAGATCAAAAGGTCAAACCTAGGTAATATGCATGATACAAACAAATATAAGATAATTACATTATCTTCAATCATGTTAGATCTCCATCCGACCCATCTTGTTCCTTGCTAGTGGTTTTTATTTCTATTTCTAATTATAATCTAGGTAATCTAATTACATATTACCTTTTAAAAAGAAAATACAAACGAAAAATAAATGGCCGGGATATGAAAGTCCTTATTTGGGTGAAACATGTATTATGCTCAATCATATTGGACCTTATGGATAACTATCCATCATGCCAATCATATACCCTTATATGCAATTCTAATACATAAATATAGAGCCATACAAAGGAATACTAACTTTTTATCAACTCTTAAATTTACTTTTGAGTTATTTTAATAATGTGATCAAATTATAAAACTTTTTTCATTTTGGAAACATTCCAATTTAGGCAACATTTTGCATGCATGTGTTCTTATTTTAATTATCAATACAATTGATTATTTAATTAATTAATTATATTAAATAATTAATTTTTTGATTAAGACAATGGGTAGGCCAAAACCTATATAAAAAATCCTTTAGTGTATCACACACAAACTAGTTTTGTGTGTTTTAGGCCATTTAGGCTTTGGAAATGAGCCAAATTTGTATTAAGCCCACTTTAGCCCTTAAAACCATTAATAAACCTAATTAGAATATGTTATTTTAATTTAAATTAGCTCATTGGGTCTATCAAGTCATATACTAATTTAAACCAAGCCCGTAGACTCAATTAAGGCCATTAAGTGGCTTTAATAAATTAAATTTAATCAAATTAATTCAAGACCCATTTTAATTAATCCAATTAATTAAAAACTCATTAATATATCAGATACATTAGATTTAGAAGATTAAAAGTCATTCAAAACATGAAATCACCAAGAACATATGAAGAATACATGAAAAACACCAATTTATAGAACTTTTCGATTAAACTAGTTTTCATGAAAAACATGTTCGATTTTAATTTTATTTGATCCTATGGCTTAATATCACATATTAAACACAAAAATTATCATCAAAATAATTTTATAGTGGATCAATTAAAATTTTATTTAGAACAGCCCATTGATTTTACCAAAGAACTTCTCTACGCCTAAAGAATGATTCTTTGTATAAAAGAATCGTTATCTTCTTCCACTTTATTTATTTAATCGCATACATGTAGAAATAAATATTTCTCATTCATGGATATCAAAATCTGATATTTTAAATTTCATGAAATAAATAACTCAAAAATAAAAATATCCCGCAAAAAAATATAAAATTGTAGATTCAAAGCAAAATCGTAGCTCCGATACCATGTTGGGAATAGATCGGTTACATACATCACATGTATAAGTGAAAATTAAAATTTTTAACCAATATATTTGATATTTCCATGAATATAAAATATAAATATTAATGAGAACAAAGAAAATCACCTTTGATTGTTGTTGAACAGTTGATTTTCCTTCTCATCGAGTTGTAGCAAATCACAGTGTCCAAACTTGAACACCTCCAATCATAATCAATACTAGAGAGGAATAAAATGAATCAAAATGCTGTGGAAACTCAAGAAGGCCAAAAATCCCTTGATGCTAGCAAGAGAAAATGGTGGCTAGGGTAAAAGAAAAAGGAGTTAACAAAAACTCTTTTAATCTAAATCCATTCTAACTTAGGATTTTATACCTAGGTTAAAAATCCACTTTTAAAATGAGATTGGGCTCTTTAAAAATTCTAGAGAAATATTAAATGGACTACTGAAATTTTACTAATTTACTTGGACCTAATTAAAATCCAATCCAAGCTCTTTCATAAAGGACCCTGCACATAACCCATAAACTAGATCCTTTATGCATACACTTAGATCTAATTACCCAAATCAATTATAAATTTAACCAAATTAAATATTTAGGTTCCATAACACTTATGAAATATATTTCATTTATTTTAGTCCAAAAATTAGGCCTTTAAGGCCTTTTGTTTGAGGTATTGCTTGGAAGCCTTACTCTAAAGGGCTTCTGCGCAGAAATCAACTTTCTGGGCCTTTAATTATTTCTTCAATGCACCTATTAATATTATATTAGCCCTATAACATTTATAGTATAATAATAATATTTAAATTATGAAATACAATATTTCAATTAGGTTCATTTTGCTGAACATTTCCAAAAAATTCTATGAACTTTTCTACTTGTGCATAATTAATTAAATTCTTTAATTAATTATTTTCTTATTTATTTTTATTCTCCCATAATAATATCAAATATTATTATCTTTTTCATTTTAACATTTTATCCCTTACTCTATATGTGTGTGATTTATTAGGCTTCTATCTATATTGGTAGCATAATATATAATTAAGAGTTCCATTCAAAACTCATATGATTTAAACTTCTTTAAATCATTTTATCAATCCCCTATTGGTATTTATGATACACTATTATACAAGTTATGAGCAGCCTCTAGCTAAGCATTATGGCCACCCAAATATCAGGAAAGTCAAGTGGCTCTAACTATACCTGTCCATAGAAACAGTTACCGTGTAATTACTCCTTTCACCACTCTTATCTCAATTAGATTCTGAGTATGGATTTATGTCAACTTATATGAATCTAAATATGCTTGTTCTATTAATTTAATCATTGTTCCTAAAATGCCTTTTGTGGATTTCTATCCACCTTGGCATATTACTCTGGCTAGCGATTCTCAAAACAAGGTAACTATAGAATTATATGAGATAACTTTCCTTAATAAATCTGGGATGGTGACTCTTTTATTGATTACTTAACTATCTTCAAGTAGGTCATGACATATCCAATCTCCTATGTTCACCCTGGATAGAGGTAAACACTTATGTAGTCAAAGTATATCACATACTACTTAAGATAACTTTAGTGATCTCAAGTTTAAGGATATTTGCACCACTGCTATGAAGAGATTCCTCTCTGATATAGATTCAATATCCATGTGAGGATTTTCTTTGCAGGTCTTCAATAAACTTGTTCTTCTAACAAGCATCCATATGTTAGCTTTGATTAAGATTTGATTATCTCCCATAATCACAGTTATGAGAACTACTGCTTGAACTATTCAAAAAGCATAACATGTGTTAGTCTATCCACATTAACAATGTCCTATCTTGTTAATACTATGACTGGGGATATTTATATATTATCACATTTGCATGTAATAGACATCTCACATCATGAAGTCTTTCATGATTGCCTTTGCACTGTATTTATAATATCCAAGACTTCATTCGTTAATTTAAGATAAGCAAACACAAGCATTTAAACATAGCATTAATAAATTAATGTTGCCTTTTTTCACTTATAAAATAAGTTCATATACATGAAACACATCGTTTTTCTACATGGGCTCTATGGTATACTCTCTAACAGCTAAAGTAGTGTTGGAATTTTTGAGAAATAACTTATTCACCCGTTATGGAGCACTGAGAGATATAATTAGCGATGGTGGCAAGCACTTTGTCAACCATCAATTCAAAATTTTACTAAGAAAGTTTAGAGTTAGGCACAAGGTCACTACCCCATACCATACCCAAGCTAATGGTAAAGTAGAAGTGTCGAATCGGGAACTCAAATTTATTTTAGAGAAAATGGTTAATGCATCTAGGAAGGATTGTACCTTAAGCTTGATGAAGCATTGTCGGCATATAAGATAAAGTTTAAGACTCCTATAGGGATGTCCCCTTTTAGGTTAGTATTTGGTAAGTCCAGTCACCTCCCAATTGAATTGGAACATAAAGCTTATTGGTTCACCAAATTCTTGAATTTTCATCTTGATAGTGTAGGAAAGTGCATGATTTTTTAGTTGAATGAATTGAAAGATCTAAGATTCTAGGCATATAATTATGCTAAGAAGTATAAAGATAAGACCAAGAAATAGCATTATCGAAAGCTGGTGAAAAAGAAGTTCGTAACCAGGATAAAGGTGTTGCTATATGATAGTCGGTTGAGCTTATTTTTCGAAAAGCTGAAATCAAGGTGGAAAAGGCCTTTTGAAGTGATAGAAAAGGATCAATATAGAGTGGTGACATTGAAGCACCTAAGAGATGAGAGGGATTTCAAGCTGAATAGACATCGTGTGAAGCCTTATTTTGAATTAAAGTTCGAAGGTGCTTTAGTGATCATCACCTTGACGGATCCTTGATGGTACTTGAATCATATGTTTAAGCATTTCAGATTCGTTAGGTTGAAAACCATGCCTTGAGTGATTCACTAGAAATTATTTTAAGTCAATACATCAACACAATAGCAAGAGTGAACATTTACTACAATAAGTAGTTCAAACCATCAAAACTAGAAACTAAAACCCAAAAAAGTGCTTAAAAACTCAGGAGAGGGCTACTGGAACTCGAAAGAGGGGTTGCTTACTTCAAGTAAAGGGTTTTCTTACACAATCAAGTGCCTAACTTCTATCTATTAAAAATCCAAACATGCAATTATCAACTCAACATAGTAATATCCCAATGAGCAATTCTAATAGTTAATTTCCAACAATGTACCTTGACAAAACATTGCTCAACCTTTTTGCAGAATAGTAATACAAACATACTGTACCTGATCAGAAGTAAGCCACAAATTGTCCCACCTATTCATAGTCACTCTCTTGGGCTTCTTAATCTCCTTCCCCAAGACCACTTTGGCTAACTTTTTCAATCCAACATTCTTCAACTCTTTTGCCCCTAAATCTCTCCGCAACCAAACCCTTCAAATCCACTGTATTCTTCACGCTTAATTCATAATCCTCCACTAATTTCTCAACATCACTTTCAATGCCAATACCAACAAAAAAATCCCATTTTTATTGCTAAAGAAGTCTGTTAGAGATTGAGGGATAATTAGGGAATGTTTGATCTGATATATAGAAGTCATTTGTGAGTTTGTAGTCTTTGATGATTACTGTCATCACTGTAGTTATTGAATGATCGGCGATGTCTCTCTCTCTCTTCGATCTCCCACTTTGATCTCCCCTATTCTTTTTTTCTCCTTTCTCGATTTCCCCTTTTTTTTTATTTCTTTTCTTTTGCTCTATTGTTATCTTTTTTCTTTAAGCTAGCATTAGTCATAATTATAAAGAATGAAGAGTTCCCTTTTTAATCCCCCAACTAAATACATGTCACAATATGTTCCTTCTCAAATTAATCTTTAAGAAATCAACCCCACTTTATCTCTCTCTCTCTCTCTCTCTTCCCCTATATATATATATATATATATATATATATATATATATATATATATATATATTCACCACTAACTTATATTCTTTACTTCAATTATACCTTTAAACAATTTTATGTCAAACAATTCATATTCAAATCATAAAATAAATTGAAAATATCACTTGCCTCCTTTACTCTGATCTGAAATTCATGTATATAATTTAGTCTTAATCAAATATAAATTCATGAAATCATTCATTTTCATGCATTTACAACTAGGGTCATAGTTGAGGCCTTATAGTTTCTATCAACTTTTTTCATTTAATTGGCACCTAATGATCCCATTAAAATAAAAATGATCATTTTAGCAACGAAAATTTCATTTCATTGCTAAATTAGCAACCGAAAAATTTTTTGTTGCAATTTCTAAACTAAATTGATTTAATGTTGGTTTTTTAGCAATGGAATTCAATTTTCATTTCTAATTTAGCAATGAAATTTGAATTATGTTGCTAATTTAGCAACAAAATTCATTTTCCATTGCTTAAAAAACCAACCTAGCCATTCGATTTTGAAATAGTAACAAAATTTATTTTTTGTTGCTAATTTAGCAACATAATTTATTTTTCGTTGCTAAAAAACCAACCTAGCCATTCGATTTTGAAATAGCAACGAAAATTTTTTCCATTGCTAATATAGCAACGAAATTTATTTTTTGTTGCTAATTTAGCAACAAAATTCATTTTTCATTGCTAAAAAACTATTCTTAAAGCCATTTTATTTTGAAATAGCAACGTAATTTAGTTTTCATTGTTATTTTAGCAATAGAAACATTTTCCCTTAATAAATTAGCAACAAAATTTACTTTTCATTGCTAATTTTCGTTCAAAATTTTTTCTTCCTTCTTTTGGCGTCTTATTTAGCAACAATATTGGCATTCCATTGCTAATTTTCGTTATTATATTTTGGCGCCAAAATTTTCCCATTTTTTAGCAACAGAATATAACCATTTTTTATTCTGTTGTTAAATCTAAAAAGTTCAACTAATTTTAGCAATATAAATTGATTTCCATTTCTAATTAGCAATGGAATATGATTTTCATTGCTAAATTAGCAACAAAAATAATTTTGTTGCTATTTTAACATTTTCTTATAGTGTGCATCAATCAGGATGAATAATCGATCGAAATCAATAAAATTATCAATTTTGAGGAATTAGGATAAATATGTTGATTGGGACGAATCATCATTCAAAATTAATAAAATCATCAGTCTTGAGGAACTAGGATAAATAAGTCAATCGGGATGAATCATCAATTGAAATTAATAAAATCATCAGTCTTAAGAGACTAGGATAAATACATCGATCGGGATGAATCATCAATCAAAATTCTAGAGCATCAGCCGAAGGGCTGGAACTTTTGTCCCATAAACGATTTTCATTTTTATAATCATGGATTATTTTTTGAAGTTTGCTTTTCTAACGTATCTAGCTGATGCCATTTCTAATGCTTCTGCTATTTCAGGAAACATCTCAAAATTGAACCATTTTCTCTTAGTTTGGGGTTCCAGTACTTCGTTGTCCTATTTTTGGCCTTTTGGAAGTGTTATATGGAGGTACCTGAGGGCTTGAGGCATTACCTTTTATTACTAGATATGTTCATCCCCTTATTTATTTGATGGTTGATGTTGCTATTGTTATTGTGCTATCTCTCTTTGGGGGGTTGATCAATCTTGTAGATATCAAAAGTCATGGCTCTTTTAGCCGTCTTTCTCTGCTATATTTGCAATTTTTGCGAAGAAGCAATTTTAATGGTTAAGTGTGAGGCAAGATTACTTGGGGGCCATTATTTGTCTCGCTCATTTGATCATATTTTTTGAGTCCATTGCTCAAGGATAGGTTGCATCTTTGTGAAAATCTATTTTGTTTTGCATGATTCGAACCTGACTAATGTATTCTGCCACTTTTGAGGGATGATTTTTGCCATGGCTATTTTATTTTTATTGATCGAGTCAGACCTCTTTCATTTGCTTGATCCGATCTTTGGTGATCTTATCTCGTTAATCAACCGATTTGGCATTTTTATCGATTGTCGCTTTGTTTCACTAATTTCTAATAGTAATCACTTCTTTTTTTAAATCGATAATTGATTTTCCTTCTTGATGCTTCGATTTTTGGGATTTATTTAATGGATTTTGACATGTGGCACTTTCATTAATGCCTTTTAAGATTTTTGAAGGAGCATATAAAACGGGCTTCTTTAGTTTTCCCTCTTATGCTTTCTTTCTTTTTTTTGCAAGTTCTTATGTTTCCTTATTTTTTCTCCTGATCAAGAAGGCTCCTGACTTTCTACGATTCTAATTTTATCTTATCCATTTTAAGAAGATGAATGAAAAGTCAGCCCTTGCCTATTGATTCATGACTTGTGATAGCAGGTCATACAGCCTCCTACTCTTGTTGCTCTTTCCTCTCAGCCCTGGACTTTTTCACTACAAAAAAACTGTCAATTAGTGACGGCAATTTCGTCTCTAATTATCAAAATTTCATTGCTAAAATAAATTAGCGACGGCACTAATATATTAGCGACGAAATTCCAAATCAGTCGCTAATTTACTTGTGCTGTCGCTAATTTATTTTCATAATTAGTCGCCGATATTATAATAATAATTTTTATCGACTACACTTTCCATCGTGAATTATGTCGCTATTATTAATTTACTATAAAAGTTAGCGATGAAATATTAGTCGCTAATTATTTTTATATTCTAAAGTTTATACAGTAGCAACGTTGCTATCGCGAATCCGTCACTAAATTATTGCATAATTTAATTTTTTTAAATTTTCATCCTGTACATAATATAAATAATATTATATTATAAAATTCATATATAATAGATGCAAATATAAATAATAATCTTACATTTTCATGTATATATAATTTGTAATGAATTCATTAAATATAGAGTTAACATAAAAAAATAATATATAAAACAAAAATGTTGTTTATAAAATCAAAGTTGTGGATTTGTTCTTGGAAAGCCACTTTAGAGATCCCAATGCTGCTAGGGAAATGCTCAACACCTAATTTCACAAAAGGGTATCAAAAAAGAAAATCAATGGCAGGAGAGAACAATTTCACTTTGAAACATCAGCCAATATTGAATGGCAAAAATTTAGCACTTTCAAACTTCTATTGGTCATCTAAAATATGCTACTATAAATGGAAATGTTCTTCCAAAAGTACTATCATATTAATCAAATAATAAATGGAAATGTTCTTCCAAAAGTACTATCGTATTAACCATAAAAATCATAAACTACAAAACACATTATTTTAATATTATGTAATTAAACAAGCAAATCACAAAATGATTCAGAAAAATACACTAATTCCTAGAACAAGAATGGAAAAATAGCCACATAAATTCGTATTAATCAAAATTTACGAAGCTAATGCAAGTCAAAACATGGCCAAATAACCAATTTAATTCTCACATGGTTACTGTTTGCAACATCTTCAGTGCCAATTTCAGGCTTTCCACAGAAAATTTGCAAACTAAGTACCGAAGATCAAATACAAAATAAATGGGCAAAAAGAAAAAAAGAGGGGCATCCCTAAAAAAACCACAACAGTGGATAAAAAAAATAAAAAGATACACATATGACGAACTAATTGCTTTAAATTCTGGCCTAGACGTTTACAATTCTTTTGACAAGATCAATCCCTATCAAATTGCAGATTGTTTATTTTTCTATTGCTAGGCACGATCAAATTCCTATAGTTCTTGCTATTATTTCTGTTTATTTTCAATATCATTACAACATAAAAAAAATGACACACCAGCTTATTTATAGTGGTTTCATCATGCACGTTTTATATTAACATCCAATCCACATAAGAAAGAGAGTTCATAAGGTTATACAAAGAATGGGACAGCAACCTTGTTCCTGTAATCAAAAGAATTCAATTATAAGTAAAACAAATGCATAACAAATAATTTCAATTTCTCTTTTTCTTTTTATTATTTTGTTAATTATTATGGATTAAATAATATCACATTATTTTTATCACATATATTTCAGGCTCCTCGCTCCAATAATCTGATTCAATCATACAAACCCAGAACCCTTTACTGAATACTCACATTTTAGGATGGAAGTACTGATCTAACGTGATAGGCTTAGGACCACCGAACCAATTGATCAGAAATATATCTTCAATGTCTAATCGGAAGAACTAGAAGTCATGATCCTTAGGCCAACCTGACAACCATAAAGATTAATTGAAGATTCTCTTAGTAAAGTGAAACTATTCAGGATAGAAACAAGGATACAAATAATGACAGATTCTATTACCTGCCATTTCAGGATGCTTCGTAAACAATGCTTTTTCGGCAAGTTCTACTTCACTAGAGCTTTGCTCAACTAACTTCAACTAACATATCAAATGTGCCCGTAGTAATTAGTGCAAAGCTATCCAGAACAAGATCAATAAGCATGTCTAATGATAAAATTGAATAGATAAAGATGATTAAATATAACTAGAACCGAGGTTACTTTCATATTGTTTTTGAATGCAGGTTGAATTTGAATGCCGCTACCTTCATCTGGCAGCCCATCACTAAATGAAACAACATTCCTGTAGTTGAAAATAATAAAAAAGGCACGTGAAAAATAAATATAATTTGAGATATATTATGGCACAGAAGGAAAGCATCTAAATGGTCAATGTCACCAGCCTGCACAGATTGAAAGTACTATTAGCAGACAACAGTATAGATCAATCTAAAAGAGATGTCCATGCAGAGAATAACCTCTCCGTAGTGTGGCCAAAATTTTATGGTTGGCAGTCCTTTAGATTCGCGAAGCTGAAAAAGAAAGGAGAATTGTTAGTTTTCTAATAATGCTAAGCACAATTTTTCTCTCCTTTTTTTTCAAGCTAAATTAAGAAATAGATGGTCAAACAATAATAAACAACACTAATTACAATGATGTAGCCACCAAAATCAACTTACATGATGAAGATACATTTGTACAACTTAATAAATCAGGTGACTCTTCCAAACAAAGCTATCTGATTTAAGTGAATTTTTTATCCTACATTCTGGTTCGAAATTAAATAATTTTTCTCATCTGATTATCTCAATTCAAAATTCAAATCAGTTGAAATTTTAAGGTAATACCATGCATTCAGGAAATCAAAAGATGAAAATCATGAACAAGAAGCACCAGCCATAAGTGCATCTTAGAACAAAAAAGACAGACTGAACTTGCTATAAATTGATTCTAACAACCTGGTTCAACAATTCAATTGACAATGAAACAAACACCCCAAACGTACAGCATAGTCAAAGGAAACAAGCATGTCGTAAAAACCTTATTAAGGGTATACAAGTTGGCATAGCAGTAATAAGCATAATAGGAGTAGGCTAGATTGAACTCATTGGTCCATTCAGCTGGTGTAGGCATGTGCTTAGTTGGACGCCTTTCAGGTCTATTTTCGTCATCAACAATATCTAATCCAACAACCTGCATCAAGAAAGGATTAATTAACAGTGAATTATTCATATGCTCATAAATGTCAGTATGTAGGGACATAATCCTTCTCCCATCCTGAAAAATAGACCGCTTTGGAAAGTTTGTCTTCACCTATATGTCTGATTGCATGTGGATGCTTGTAAAATGTGTAAAAAACACAAGTAATTACGATTCAGAGATTAATAAATTCATTTTGCTAGACTTCACACAAGAGGAACAAAAATTTGGCAACTATTCAAAGTTACAATCTATACAATTATCAACTATCAAATTGCAGTAAATAAATTATGAAATAGCTACAATGATATAGCAAATTAACCTACCCACATTAGGAACACGTGTAGTTGAGGATGAGAGCTTGGATTGACTATGACTTCAAATAGTGGAATAAAAACATTACCAAGTAGAGGATGAGAACTTGGAATAACTCGCAATATTCTTCTTGTAAAAGTTATCATACTCATCACCTCTTGTTCAGATTGTTACAAGCTTTTCAATAATCAATATGTGGAGGAATAAAAAGGCAAAAAAGGGCCTATCATCTTGTATATCCTAAACTTGCTATCCTTATTATATCAAATTTTTCTCAATTCACTTCTTAAATTATAAAAGCGATATTAAATTTCTAATCAACAGTTGAAGGGGATTTATTGTTGTTGGTGTGACAATTTAATGTGGATGAATACAAGTTAGAAGCAAATCTTATAGTTACTATCCAAGTGATTCATATAAGCTTTTCTGCTTATTCATGCAAAAGAAGCAATATGTATGAGAATCAAAACTCTTTTTAAAAAATCTAGCATTATGAATAGCATGCAATTTCATAAGTAAAAGGGCTATCAAGTTTGTTGGTTCACTTTATGAGGCAGAAAAGGGATCTATAAAAGGCAAAAAAAAAAATCGATTGTATTAAGTAGATTACCTTTATGTCAACATCTGAAATAGTTTCAGGGCCTCCATCCTCAATAACAGCCCCCTTGAAATCTTCAAATGCCCAGGTTGATGAGAGAGCAATCTAAAACAGGCAAGCACGTTAAACAACTGAGAGACTGGAATCTATAAAAGATATACACGTTGCTAAAACAAATGATACCTTATTCAACTTCACAGTATCCTTTATCCAACTCTTGTCCTCATAATACTGTAAATATAAGTACACACAAGCTCCTTAATAATCCATGAAACAAATAAGGCAAGTAAGCCATGATGAAGGATGATAAAAACACAAGAGATGGATAGTGTACATCTTTAAGAACATCATATCAGAAACAGATTAAACATAGCAATTATCCCTGTGTGCTGCTGATAAAATTCAACAGAGATCTACAGGACAAATGGATTGTAGCTAGAAATGTAGGATGAACCATGAACACATGAAAGAAATATAGACTACAATGCAGAGCAACAAGAAAAACACTACAATTGCTTAATCTAATATCCAGCAAAACCATCATATTTATGCCTATTCCTAGTTAAAGGAATCACTTGAAAGTATGCTTGGACAATTTTTAGTCATGAGCATCTTCCCACCATTGAGAGTAGCCAATTCCAAATTCAAAAACTAATATTCAAAAGAATCAATTTAAAATCTAAGCACTTCAAAATGCAATGAGTCAATCAAAATTTTATTGCAAAGTTGCTATACTATCATAGAAAATTAAATCCAATAGTAAATTTTAGAATCATTTCACATTTAAAAACATATAAAAATACAGCCCAATGTTTACAACACCCAGATAGTCGAAAGAATATTATTAGAGAGATAAACTGACTATATGCTAGAAGTTTCAACTATGCTTTCACCTAGACCAAAGACCAATGACTTAGTAAATTTCACATTCTTACCTCAATTTCACCTCTATAAGTTGCTCTGTACACTAAAATCTTCTCGGGAACACGACCTTGAAGAGCACAACTATAAAATCAAAATACAGAAGTTAAAGGTTGTGAGCAAATATGGTTCACAAAATTAACATGCAAGAGTATCAATTAACAAAAATACCAAAAACCAAAACCATTTTTTTAAATTACTGATCAAATTAAATTATTTGTCGATTATATACATGGTTGTATTCTGAGGGTTGTTTATGTTGAACTTGTATTCTCTCCTAATATTTTCCAGTTCTATTCAAATGTTGTTAATTACTTATTGGTCTCCTGGAAAGTTTGGTTGTATGTTTTTATTATTTCATTGAAATATTAGTCATGGAATTTATATTACAATATACAATTATCTAATATCATTAGCATGAAAATATAACAAAATTGGTGCCTGGTTTCTTGGATGAGGTTACTTGCCTCGCAATTTCACTGCCCTTCCAAATTCATTCAGATAAAACATACCTTCATGAGATTATAAAAAAATTCTTTAAAAACTATTCTGGATCGTACAAGTCATTTTTCATTGAAATAGAACTTCAAAATAAACATCGATATTAACTTTTGCTGATAGTCATTTTTTTTTCTGCTATTACTAACAAAAGTAAGAAATGAAAACAAAAAGAGATTTAGATTCTACTACTGATACTAACCTTACAGAATCAACATTCAGTCCGTCAGTCACCGATGGCCGGAGGCTCACCGGAGAAGATCTGCTACCATCAATACGAAGCTTGACCCACTAGTAATCTCCTCGGAGTGCTCACGCGCCTTAATGCCTCGTGATCTGGTCGAAATCCGCACTGGAATACCTCAATATACCCATCTCGATCTGTTTATTTTCGGCATGTGGGAAGAAATGGAGGGCATGGGAAGGTGCGCCTCTTCGCTAAGAACCTTCCGGAGGTCTACGTGTCGCCATCCAATGTCGGAGGTGGCAGGAAAATGGAGGAGTTTTCGGCGAGAGAGAAATCACAAACCAAGAATGAGAAAAAGAAGAAGCTGAGATGGTGACTGCGGGACAGATGGCGGAAGAGAAGCGGCAAGGGGGGGTGACGAGTGGTGGCCGAATTCTCTCTCTCTCTCATCTCCCTTCTCCAATCCTCCCTTCCTTCCGTTCCCCTCCCCTCTCTTTCCTATTCTTTTCTTATTTTTATTTAATTGTTATATTCTTTCATAAATTTGTGTCTACATAAATTAGGTGTTATAAAAATTATTCAAACCGGAGCCAAATATGCAGTTTTCATCTGGAATATTCCGGGGACTAATTTCAATTATTATTATTATTATTATTATTATTATTATTAGGCAATAAGAAATTTTAGTCTTATTGTTATTATTTTAGTTATTTTAATGATTATTATACATATATTCATTTTAATTCATTGTTATTACTTCTTAAATTTTTCTTTAAGTTCAAATTATTAATTTAAAATTTTTATTATAATTAATATAATATTCTAAAATTTAATTTGTCTATATATATATGTGTGTGTATGTATGTGAAAAGAGAGAATGTAGACTCATATTTGAGACATTTCAACTATATTAGTTGCAATTTGTCATTAAGAATTAAATATATTAGAAGTATATTTAATGTTTGAATTTGTTATAAATTGGATGTTATTATCGTGAAATGATTTAAAGTGGGTATTTTATTGTATATATATACATCAACCTTCAAATTATACTTGTATAATTTTCTCAATAAATTGATCCTCGTGAACCGGTATCAGAAGTACTGCTCACATATTAAAAAGTATTTTCAAATGACTCGTGAACTGGTATCAGAATTACTTCTTATATACTTTTATTTACTTTAACTTTCTTATTTGTTATCCAAATTTATTTTAATTTAAATTATTAATCTAAAGATCTAAAAATAATATCTTCAATAAACTCATTTTTATAATTTTTTTCTACTATAATTTTTTTACCATTTATATTCGAGGTACTATTCATCAATTATTAACCGACCCAAGTTTTGGGACATTATACATACTCTTTTTTATTCAGACATTTCTAATAACTTTAGAAATTATTGTTTCCCAAGATATTAGGGTTTTTTAAAAGACAAAAATATCTCATTCATGAAAATTATAATTTTATATTAATTGGTTAAACTCAATCTAAATTGTCTAATTTGTTGATAATTATATTTATTTTTTTTAAGTCAAAAATACACCTACTTTCATATGTACAAATATTTTATTAAATTGAGGATAATTTCATAGACAAATTTATATAGAAATTTTATTTGCATCAATAGATATAATATGTAGGCATTATTATAATTATAAAATTATATACTTGTATATAATGTTTGAATTTATTATATCACAAGACATAAACACTTGTTCAAGTACAGTACTAGCACCAATACGCTTTACTTTCTAAGAGTTTATTTGAATTTGTTTTGTTGAATAGGGACAAATAGGAAATTGATTGTAAAATGAAGAAACCTCTGGAAATATCCATTTAATTTATTTGAATTTTTAAGAAATTGATTGAGGAAAAATGGAATCAGGAGCGAAATGATTGAATGATTTGGAATTGAAGAAATTTTGAATTTTAATGTTGGAATTGAGAATTTGGGAGGAAAAAACTGAATTCTCTTTAAGAAAATAATAACCATTATATTTTTAATAGTAATTTGATTTTCTATTTGATAAGATCTACTTTTAAGTTTATGAATTTTAATTTATATTTCTATATCTAATTTATTTTTCATAAATTGAATAAAAATATAGAGTTAATTAAAAAAAAATAAATTGTTTAGGCCAATCTACCATCAAAACTATATCATTTTAAATATAATAATTGTACTCTTAATGTTTTGGAAGTCTTTCAATTAATTAAATCCATTTGTTTACAATTTTTTTTAATTTTGTTAATTTTATTTAAATATATATCATCGTGAACCAGTATCAAAAGTACTGCTCACATATTAAAAAGTATTGTCAGGCGACTCAAATTTTGAGGCGTTATATATCAAACTCCCCAATTTTATATCTTATTTCTTATTTCCATTAAGATAACTAACTTTTTTAGTATTATTAGCAATTATTTTTTGATCTATCTATTACCGGCAATTAAGTATGATTGATGGGTCTGGAAATGAGCACCAAACCACCAAGGGTATAAAGATAATACTTATCGGATTTTGGAGCGTTACATAATCACCACATATAATTGGACATAGGTTTATATTTATTATGATAAGTTCATATTTAATTTTTTTTAAATAAATTAAAATTTAATGAACAACCAATTCTATTTATTTATATGCTAATTTTCATTTGATTATAGATAATTATGTGATCACACAAATAATGAATACATAATTTATTAAGATATGTGAAGAAAAATGTTAATTTCACTAGTTTTAGAAATAAATTATATTTAGTTAAATCTATGGTATAATTATACAATTATAATATAATACGATTGCAAGTGAAAAAATAAAAGTAAAAAATTATAATGTCCTTGCCAATTTTTATTATTTTATATTTATATTTAAAAATGGTTTGATAAATATATATAATTAAAATTTCTAATAATTTAATATTTGATCGAAATGTTACAAAATAAAAATAAATTATAAAATTTTTTATAATTATTTTAAATGAAATAATAAATTTTATACTATTATTTTATAAATATTTATTTTTATTATTTTTATAATGTGATTATATAATAATTATAACAAGTAGTTTATTATTATTATTATTATTATTATCAAAAATATAAATTTTCTAAATAATTAACTTTAAATTCTGAGATAATTGATAAAAAAAATTATTATCAAATTATAATATAATTTACAAATTTTTGTTTCAAAATAAAATATCCATTTCATATCAAAAAATACATGAAATAGAAACAATAATTTTTTATATTATTTGCGACGGATTAGCGACTATATTATTTCGTTGCTAATATTTTTACTGATAAAACTATTAGCGACTACGGATTTTTTGTCGCTAGCCGCCGCAAAAATTGGCGCGAAATTTTTCCTCCAAAATTAGCGACTAACAATTTCGTCACTAAATTTTCTAGCACTAATTTAACGAATAAAAAAATAAAATAAATTAGCGATGACACTTTTGTCGCTAATTCCGTCGCAAAATACAATGCGAATATTTTTCTCCAATAATTAGCTACTGTTTGTTAATTTCGTTGATATTTCATCGCAAAAAAATGAAAATTAACCTTCCCACAACGAAATTGTAAAACAGTCGTGAAAATCATCCGAAATTTGCAATGTAAATAATGTTGTCGCTAATCAACAGTTTTTTGTAGTGTTTGTTGATCATAATAGAGGATATATGTCTGTATTTTCTTTTTTATTTCTATAATGCTAATCTATTGAAAATGAGCTTTAATGAGAGGTGATCATGTTACGGAGGTGGTGGTCGAGGTGGCAAGACAACTCTTGTCCTTTTTCTCCCTATTGTCTACTTCTCTCCCCCCATCATTTTTGAGTGAAAAGTTCTTGATCCATATATTTTTCTTGGACAGGAAGTTCTTTATCCATGATTTTTACTTTAAAATTTTAAATGAATTTTCTTCTTTAAATATCTCATATCTTATTAAAAAATGTTTAAAGGACCAAGTAGAAAGATATTACTAAAAAGTTGTAAAAGAAATAATGTAATATGAGTGGCACTTATCTTTGAGGAGATATTGAGTTATTTTGATCATTTATGGCATCCGATTGTAACTTTTTTGGTGGTCATAGTGGGCTGCTCTTTCTAGGGTTGCCCCTGATCGTGCTTTTATAATCAATAAAGTTTGATTTATCAAGACCTTGGGATAAGTTAATAGCCGTACAATCTGGTCATCTAATAAGTGTTGACCAGAGGCTCTGCCCGATCGAATTGCTTCGTGAGCCGTGGAACTATTGGGCCATTTTATGAGAGATGTGGAGGTGTATTTTAGTGCCTGAAGTATAGCTAGAGTAGGTGAACAATGATGTGACATGGGGTAGATTATAGGCATGGGACTCTGCAGCATGTCGGTTGATTGATAAGATTGAAGGTCCGGTTAATCTAATTGAACAATGTTTGATTACTTTCCAGCATTTGGCTTATGCCAAGCATTTTTGTAAATGATTTTTGGGCTTTGGGTTGAGACTTGCTCAGGCCTAAATATAATCTAGCCTTGCCAGAGATCACCTATTGCCTATGCCTTTTTTGGGGATTGGCGATAATTAATTACCCTGCATAACCTCTTCGATTTCTATGGTCTTTTATTATGACCATTTATTCCTTTTGACTCCTCATTTATAGGGATTTCCACGTATGCCTTCATACCTCTATAAATAAAGTTGATTCTTTGGCTTTCTTGCCTATCTATCATTTCTTCGTTGCCTTCTTTTCTTGCTTTTCTCTTTGCCTCTCACTCTACTTCTCCCATAGAACCTCCTGATTATCTTTTGCACTGCCATTTTAGGAAGACAAATGAATGGTTGGCCGATTCTTTGCCATGGTATCATCCACTATATGAGTTGATGTGCCACAAGTAAGAGATGTTTGCAACATCTTGGAGGATGGTGGAAAAAGTAGCAATGGAGAGTAGATGTAGGGATTATATATTTCATATGTAATGCTTTCAATAAACTTCCTATTTTGTTGTTTTTTATTCGCAATGTGTATATCAGTATGTACTAAATTGATCGGAAGAGTATTAACTAAGTAATAAGTATAGCCATTGATCTTTCAATGGAGATGACAAACTTCATCAACCTTTTGGTTGAAATAATAATAATAATAAATTTTATCGATCTTTCGAACAAGATAAATTTCATCAAACTTTATCGACCTTTGAATTATTATACTTTTGCTGCTTTTGGTTGGAGTTAGATGAAAGGGCATCCTTTTATGGCCTTTTTTCACTCTTCAAGACTAGTCCAAGTTTTATCACCCGAAGGTCATCGCCTAATAAATGTAGCTTAGCTTTTCTATTTTCTAGCTTTGATCATTAGGGGGAGCTTTAAGTGGCTTTTTCTCCTTTTCTCCTTTCCTATCCATTGTTTCTTTAGTCATTTTCATCCATAAGATACTATATGGGATATTTTTCCTTTTTGAAGTCTTTTTTTTATTCAACTTCCTCCTCTTAGTGCCTTCCAAATTGGTCGGGGTTGTAGAAGTGTCGTTATGTTTGGTAAAAGGTAGACCTTCCCCTATTGTTCCAAGGGGAAGATGTTTTCAGGATAGTCTTTTGGCTCTGGCATCGAGTCCTACCTGATTTTTCTAGAGATATGAAGGGGACAACCGTTTCACCTCTCCCAATATGTTTTCCAGTAGGCTACTTCTGGGAGTCTTCTGTGCCACTTGCATAACGGATCGAAAGGGGGATGTTTCACTTTCTTTCTATCCTAGTGTGTGATTTCTGCTATCTTTCAGTCTTGGGATTTTGCGTTCCTTGCCCAAATTCTCATGTAGTCTCGGAGATTTTTACGGAACTCACACATTTTGCCTTTCTATTTGCAGTATTTTATTTTTACTGTATGACTTCTTGTATAGTCTCGAAGACTTTAACAAAAAAATCATATATTTTGTTTTCTCTCCATGGCCATAAGTCCATGCTTATCTACAAAAAGTGGGAGTTGGATGCTTTAGCTTAGCCATCATCTCTCAACGAAAATACCAAATGATAAATCACAAATTTTTGTAAAGAGGTAAGGTCTCTATTTAGGAATAAAAGAAAGATGTGATAACTAAGGAGTCGAACTCCGATCGAATTGAGAAAGAAAGAACCTGCAGAAAAGACATGCTTACTCGGTTGCTCCGAGTAAGGACACTTTGATACTTAAGTTAGCAAAGGGTATGAAGCTCTTAAAGAGAGTATTTGTATCATTTTGAGAGAGAAAGTATGTGTCTCTTATAATGGAACTTGTTATTTATATTGTAACACCCTTATTGTAACAGTCTTATTGGTTAAAGTAATTGGTCGGAAATTTTTTTTTATCCAAAAATAGCTTTTCCACTTAACATATTAAACTTCTTCCATATATAACTTCTATTGATTGCTGACCTATAACTGTCCGGTTTACTATGCATTTTACAAAAATTTGAAAATATAATGGCTATATTCTTAATTATTCCCCTGAAAAAGCAGACAATATCACAGCCTCTCAGAGGCACAATAGTTTATATTCATACACATAACACACTATATACTCCATCATATAACACATACATACAATCCACTTCCTGCAATTCTCATCCACAACATCTATATGCAATACAATACAATACAATACTATTAACATTACAACTTGTTCTTATATGACAAAGCAAATATATATATATATATATATATATACATGCCACAAAAATATTCATGCTATCTCTTCAACATCCTTTGTCCTTTGTGTACTTATGCTCCAAAACATCAGTACCTGCACGCAGTAAATCCTACGTGCTGAGCATTAAATATGTTCAGTGGTGACTAAGAATCATAGTATTTTCCTATAAGCATATTTTCCTAAATATGTTCAATTTAACTAATTTTATCAGTTTTTCTCATTTAAAAGCATAATATACTATTAAAAACCAATTTTTCGATTTAACTTAAAACTTTACTTAATTTTTCAGTTTAGTCATTTAACTTTTCATTTATTTTACAATTACCCTTTTTATACCTTTAATTATCAAAATACCCTTTAAATTCTTGTTTTCTCGGTTTAATCTCTTAATTAGCTTAGAAATTATTAATTAAACTTTATTTTGCCTTATTCATGTAAAATTACATTTTAGTCCCTTAACTTTACAAAAGTTGACTTTTTACACAAATAGTTGACCAAATTACCATTTTACCCTTATTAATTCTTTCTTTCTCACTTTTACTTATTAAATTCATCTTTTGGGAAACTTACCATTTTACCCCTAAACTTTTTAATTCTTTTCATTTTAGTCCTTTTTCATTATAAACTTCAATTTTAACTTTCTTTTTACACTTTTATCTTTTTCTTGTCATTATGCCCCTAGTACAGACCTGATAGAAACTCTCAGACCGAATATGTGAGATGTGGATCCCACAGGACCATAATAGAATGAGAAAAAGACCTCCAAAGATCAATCCTTATAAAACATATGAACATATGACAGTATGTATGATATATACTATGAAGGTCAAAGATCCAACCATAGTAAAGCAAGTCGCCATGACTTGCACCGCTATACAGATATCCCTATGGCCAACCAATTATATCCTAAGCTAGGTTTTACTGCTTAACTCTTTCTAAAAGCACACATTCACTTAGTTTTCATTTTATTATTCAATTTTTCATTCTTTTCACTACTTTTCATTACTTGTCAATACTATAACAGTACATTATATTTGCATTATGTCTTCCTTACACAATCTGTGGATTATTTTGTAATAATTCACCATTTAATCAATAACTTATGCAATAATTCATCATAATTTTATATTTTTTCATTAATACCTAACTAAAATTTATTCCAAAAATATTCATTTAATTCCCATAAATCCTATAAAAATTTATGGACATCAATACTCATTTGTACTAACATTATAAAGCTTAAATTCACTAAGATAACTCAAAATTACATAGTTTTTTTTCCCTTAATCATCATTTGGCCTCCACTATAACCATATCATATTAATTATTTTAAATTCATTTAAAATTTCTAATAAGCATAATTTATTCCCAAATACATGAATATAACATTATTTTCAATTATACTTCATTATATTAAATTTTCCTTAATAAACCTAAAGGAAATTCACATAAATAATAGGGAAATAAAAGGATTATTTAGTCATAAACCTTTTTCTTGTGCTTCTCTTTGCCTAGGCTTCCTTTTTTTGCCTTTGGCCTTTGAGATAGGTTCCTCCTCTTGAAATCCTTCAAAGGCCGAATTCCATATCAATATAAACTCTAATATTTTGACTTCAAATGCTAAAATTAACAGCAAAAATGAATTTTTGACACCCAAAACTAGTAATAGACACCTAAAAATCAAATTAAGATCAATTATTTCACTTACCTAAAATTGACACCTAAACTTTAACCCTTGATTTCCTTTGATTCTATTCCTTGAAGCAAAGATCAGAGGTGGCTAGGGTACTCTAGAGAGGCTGAAATCACTTCTTTGATCTTTGATTTGGTGGGATTTAGGAGAGAATTGAAAGAAAAAGAGAAGAAAATAAAGAGGGAGATGGTTCGGCCACCAAGAGAGCTAGAGGAGGCAGATGATTTTTCTGGAAAAATCTAGAGATGGAGCTCTTATATATGGCCTTTTATTGGGCCATGGGCTAGGCTTTAAGTGGGCTTGGACAATTAATTTGTTTAAGCCCGATAATTACCCAATAAAAGACCCTAATTAATTTCTCCCACTTTTCAACTTCAATTCACTTCAAATTTAATTTCATTATTCATATCACATTAAAAATAGGCTATACTTAAAATTTCAACCCAATCAGAGTTTATTTTGGATCTAATTCTATTTTATCGGTCCTATTCAAAATTATCGGTGTTACCGAAAAATTCACTTTTAGTTACCAAAATAATCTAAATATTGTTTTAGATACATATGTAATTTTTGATAATTTTTAGGCTTCATTTGCTATTTTTAATAGCCAAAATGATCAAAAATCAATTAAAAACCCTAAACCCTAATTATCTCGATTTTCGTTCTTTTGGCTTTTGAAGGCCTATATGACCTCAAATTTACTTCAAATTTCAATCCCGAAATATCCGTGACTAATACTTTCCAATAGTCCAATAAAATATTTTTCACTTCCACGGGTAATTTTCAGCCCGAAATACTATTCACTGTCGGAAAGTACAATTCACAATTAGCCTGACATTGAGGCTGTTACATATATAGCTGGGTAAGCTTAAGTAGTATTCTTGAATAGTTGGCCTACTCTACAGAAGGTATGGCCTATTCTGGAAGGTAACGATGACTAGATGGTGGCACGTATTAGACAACTTCTACTGATCAAGGAGAGGTCATGTTCGATGTAATAGTCTCGATTTCTGTGTTTGACTATCTGGCTGATGGGCCTTTATTTTAGGCCTTTCAGGGCCTTTAGGCTTTCATTATGTATTTTTCAGAGTATTATCAGACATGATGTTTGAAAACAATTGATGACTTCAAGTAAAACATATAATATATCAAATCTCATAACCATAAACATTATTAAAGAGAAAGTTTTCAATTAGTAGCATGATGATTGGATTCACCTATAGCTAACATTAGATTTTTATTCTTTTTCCTTCCAAGATATAACTGTCAAAAATTCATAACTGAAATAGCCAAGAAGGCAAAAACATGCCACATTAGGTTCATTTCTTAAAATTAGCTTAACACATTATGCTTTTAAATCCTTACATCAAATGATAATAGTAAATAATTAAATATTAGTACTTTATTCTCACCCATCAAGTAAAAACATTTATCCTAACCCATCACTAAAAACATCATCCTTATCAATTTTTTTATAACTTTTACCGACCAAGTTGCTAGTTTGTTGCAAATTTCCTCCTCTTTAGCGACAAATTTTGTCTGTCTAAAAATTCTTAAAATTCATCATCATCATCATCATCATCATCATCATTATTATTATTATTATTATTATTATTTATTGCATGGCTACCATGCATAGCTTTGGTAAGTGGTAATTTCAGTTCTCCCAAATAGTTTGTAGATTAGTTAAAAAATGTTGGTTCATATGCATAATAAATAAGGTATAACTAATTATATTAATTAGTTAGGAGGAGTACATATATATCTTGTCTAGCATAGAAACCTAAATTTTTAATAGGGGAAGCAAGAATTTCATTTCAAATCACTGGCTAGACTTTTATATATGAGCAACCGATGTGGGATAAGAGTGACAATCTCGCGATTTAAAAATCCCTTAGAAATCTTCAGTTTATGAGAAGAAAAAAAGAAAATTCTTTTTAGGGAGAGTGTATGAGATTCTGGCAATGCAGTCAGTAACCTTGAATGATTTCTAATCCCTTATTTATTGAAATATACTAGAGTTACTTTTTTAGTATAACTCAAACTCTTTATAAGCTAAGATCAGATAGTTTTAATTAGATAAAGATATTTATTTATTTAATTTGATAAAGATATTTATTTTTAATCCCATAATACCCTTATTATAGTATATATATATATACATATAATAAGGCTTAGCCATTCATGTAGCTCTCATGGAAGGGAAAGTGAATGCATCCAACATAGCTTCCTATTATTAACTTTTTTAAATAAAAATTTAAATCGTAATTTTTTCATAAAAAATGAGTATTTTGATTGGTTTTAACAAAATTATCGATAAATTTGTTTAATTGAAATGCTTTGCAAATATTAGAAGTTTAATATTACTATATATTAGATTAAAAAAAATTGATGGTAAATTGACTCAAATGTCAATAAAGTTATTATTTATTATAATAGTTCACTAGTATGTTATAAATTTAATTTAATTATAAAAATGTATGCAATTCATTTCATAAATATAGAATTGACTTTATGGCATATGAATTATATTTAATTTTTTTAAATCTATTATTGAAACTTATTACAGAAAAATGTATTAAAATTGACATAGAGGATATTTTAGGAAATAACATAGAAATGAATTTTTTTATTCATTTAATCCAAACATAAAAATAAGGAATTCATTTTCAATTCTATATTTTAGTTATTTTATTTCAAGCATAAGAATTCATTTACAAATGAAATTTATATGGAATTCATTTGTAAATGACTTTTACAATTTGAATTCTTTTATTTCAAGCGGAGCCTTAAGGTTAAAATTCAAGGATATTGATAATATCTAATATTATAATGCTTGGGCCTAGCTAATAGTCACAGATCCAGTCTAGATTTAGCCCCAATTGTTGTCCATAAGACTAAAGGCCCATTGACCACTTGCGCTGACTAAGTGCTCTGTCAGATTGATTAGGCTTTATAGCCGATCTATCTATGCCATTGCTTCTATCATATCAGTAGGCCATGCCATGTAAGCTGTCATATTAGATGTCTTAACCTGCCAACTGTAAATACGAGAGATATAATATTCAAGTACCCTAACCTGATAGGCTCTAGCCACTTAGAAACTATATAAACAAAGAGACTGTACTTTAGAAATAAGGTACGACATATATAGCAATTCTCTAAGAGAGACTTCAGAAATAAGGTACCACATATATAACAATTCTCTCACCATACTTTTTGTCTCTAAACCTTCTCTAACTAAAACATCATAATACTAATTCTCAACATACTAGGGGTTAGTCTGATGGAATATGACATGACATTTATATGATGATCATGCAACGAAAAATAATAAAAATCGATCATACAAGCCACTCAATCCATGAACAAGAATCTAAAGCATGCAATTTTAGGGTTTTAAAACTTATAACTTTAGATGCACTTCAAGATCTGATTTTGTTGATGACCAGCACCCAAGAAGGAAGGATATGTCAGCCTTAGATCTTCACCACCAATGCCAAAGGAACAGCCTTTACGCCACTCCTCTCAATGTTCACACACACAATTGCAATAACGGCTTACAATCAAGATTGCTAGCTCTCTATTTAAGTATTGTGTAATGGCAAAGGATTAAAGCTACAAGATTTGATCTTGCACTTCTTTTTGGTGCTATTACTGCCTAAGAACACAAGAGAATGAGGAAGAATCCTTTCTCCTTATGAAATCGGCCAAGAGAATTTTTGAGAGAGAGAGAACAAGTTTCACGCCACCATCACTAGGGTTTTTAATTTTCTCATTCAATATATATATGTCATTTAATTTTAAGTGATAATTCTGAAATTCACTACCTCAAGATAGTTAATTTAGCCTTAATCACTTCCTAAAATCAAGTGACATATATTAATTCAAACTCCTTTGAACTTAAAATTCAAATTAATTTGAAATAAAATATAAGACATTTTAATCTAATAAATCACTTAATTAAAGAATTATACATGTGCCGAAATTCCCTTGAATTTTATCTTGGAATTTCGGTCACACCATCCCATATTCAAGTAATTCAATTTGATTAAAATTCCTTTAAGCTTTAATACTCAATTAATTAAATTAATACAAGATAATTAACTAATTGAAATTAAACCTTGTGGGCTGAATTTCTCTCTCTCATGGACCAAGATCCAATAGCAATTTTAATACACATTACACACATTAATTTGACTTTAATTAAAAGCCCAAATTAATGCCTAATACTTTATTTAAATATTTTAAGCCCAATGCTTTGTGTGCGATCCTATAGGTGCATTTAATGTTGGCAATGAATTAATTCAAAGGCTATATATATTCTCTAGCAAGATATTATAACATTCCAAATTAAATGAAAATGCATATTTCATTTAGTGACCTAATGCAATTTTGCATAGTCTCTTATCCATAAATATCAGAATTAATATAAGTTATGGAACTGGTTATCCTTATATATATTAATTCCTTTTTTGATATTCCAGTGACAGTGAACTCTCAGATAAATAATAATTACTCATTATTTCATCTTGGTATGGCCATACACTTCTCAGTTCACTGATCAAGTGGCCGATGATATTTTCTCTCTTATTGAGAGGGGTAATCCCTTCACTTCTCTCATGCTCTCTAACATGAATCAATGCATACCTAAGCATACCAATACTTGTCACTCTGTTATGAGCACGTTAGGTGTATGTCAAAGTATACACTAATTCATAAAGAGTTTTATAGAGATTTTAAGTCTAAGAACTCCAATACAAAACTTGCATATGAGAAACACTTATGACTTGTACCATGTAGTGTTCTCATGAATGGATCAAATCCAGATACCATGTTCTTTAACATGTATCTATGATCTCTGATTGACACTCTTGTCCTTATGATCCGTAAGACAGAACTCAACTTATCAGAGAGAGCATACTAGTCTTAATTCATTGTTATTCCCTTAACAATGATTGACTGGGGATATTTAGAATGAAGTCTCTATTGTTTCAAGGTTTTACAACCATGTGCCTCACACATGATAACTTAAACTGAAACATCATTCTTGGATAGTTCTATCAATTAATATGCACAAGAATACAATAGATAAAACAAATACCTCATTTTATTAACTAAAGTATTTTATTACAATGTATTGGGGCTAGGGCTTACACTAACAATCTCCCACTAGCACTAGTCCCAATTGGGCATAACCTTAAGACCGAACGCTCTTAAATGAGCTTCGTGCAGATTTGGATGCAATTGTTTCATCAAAGGATCTGCTACATTATCTTCACTTGTTATCTTGCTAACCTTGACTTCTTTACGATCAATGATCTCTCTGATCAGGTGGCACCTCCTGAGTATGTGTTTGGATTTTTGGTGTGATCGGGGCTCCTTGGCCTGAGTAGGTGGTACCTCCCGTTGTTGTCACAGAAAATTTCTAATGGATTTAGGATGCTTGGGACCACTCCTAATCCTGAAATGAAATTTCTAATCCAAACAGCCTCTTTTGTAGCCTTACTTGCTGCAATATACTCAGATTCTATAGTTGAGTTGGCAACGGTCTCTTGCTTCAAGCTTCTCCAGCTGACTGCACCACCGTTCAAAATAAAAACAAATCCAAATTGCGATCTTGAGTCCTGAGTGCTGGTCTGAAAAGTAGCATCGGCATAACCTTGTATGACGAGCTTTTCTTGACCACCATACACCAAGAAGTGATCCTAGTCCTTTGCAGGTACTTTAGAATCCCTTTTACAGCAAACCAGTGCTTCTTACCAGGGTCTTGCTGAAACCTACTGGTTATACTCAGTGCATGAGCAACATCCAACCTAGTACATAACATAGCGTACGTGATAGATCCAATAGCAGATGCATATGGGATTCTACTCATGTTCTCCCTTTCCTCTTTGGTTTTAGGGCACTATTATTTAGTCAAAGGAACTCCCAAAGCTAAAGGTATGTACCCTTTCTTTGATTCTCCCATACTAAAATGCTTTAGTACTCTGTCTATGTACTTTTCTTGAATCAGCCCTAAAATCCGATTCGATTTATCTCTATAGATCTGAATACCAAGTATTGTCTCGGCTTCACCTAATTCTTTCATTGAGAAATATTTCCCCAACCATTGCTTAACCTTTTATAATGTTGGAATGTTATTCCCAATGAGAAGGATGTCGTCCACATATAGGACCAGAAATACTACTATGCTTCCACTAACCTTCTTGCACACACAAGGCTCATCTTCGTTCTTGATGAAGTCAAATTCTTTGACAGCCTCATCAAAATGAAGATTCCAACTTCAGGATGCTTGCTTTAATCCATAAATGGATTTTTGAAGCTTACAAACCTTTTTAGGATGCTTGGGAATGATAAAACCCTTAGGTTGTGTCATATACACATCCTCTAGTAAATTTTCATTGAAGAAAGTAGTTTTATCATCCATTTGCCATATCTCATAATCATGATATGCAGCTATGGCAAGCAAGATCCTAATGGACTTGAGCATGATTATAGGCGAAAAGGTTTCATCATAGTCTACACCATGAGTTTTTCGAAAACCTTTTGCTACTAGTCTACCTTTGTAGGTCTTATCAGCTTTGAGTTTAAATAGCCACTTGCATTCAATTACCTTAGCACCTTTCGGTGGATCAACCAAGGTCCAAACCTGGTTATCGTACATTGATTGCATCTTGGATTTCATGGCTTTAAGCCAATTTTTTGAGTCTGGGCTCTCAATAGCTTCTTGATAAGTAGTAGGATCCTCACAATCTACTAACTCAATAGTGTCACTGTTAGTGATTAAAAATTCATATCTCTCAATCACCTGACGTACCCTACCGGACCTTCTAGATTCTTGTGTAATGGGTTCTTGTTCCATAACTGGTTGTGAACTTGATCCCATTTCTAACTCATCCTCTATAGCAGTTTATGACACTTGAATTTCTCCAAGTTCTACTTTACTCCTATTGTCTTTCTTGAGAAGGAACTCCTTTTCCAAGAAAATAGCTTTGCGAGCAACAAATACTTTGTTCTCGGCTTGTGAGTAAAAGTAGTATCCCTTTGTTTTTTTGGGATAACCCACAAACAAGCAGATAGTGGATTTGAACTCTAGTTTGTCAGATGTTAATTTTTTAACATGTGATTCACAGCCCCAAATCCTGAGAAACGACATATTGGGTTCTTTTCCAGTCCATACTTCGTATGGTGTCTTCTCAACTGCTTTAGTTGGAGTACGGTTTAGTAGAAACGTAGCAGTTTCTAATGCATAACCCCAAAAAGAGACAGGAAGATTAGCTTGATTCATCATAGATCGAACCATGTCCAACAGAGTTTGATTTCTCCTTTCGGACACACCATTCCATTGTGGCATTCCGGGAGGAGTGAGCTGTGAAATAATACCACACTTCTTTAAATGACCGTCAAACTCTTAGTTTAAGTATTCACCACTTCGATTTGATCGAATGGCTTTTATACTTCTGCCAAGTTGGTTTTCTACTTTGTTCTTAAACTCTTTGAATTTATCAAAAGTTTCAGACTTGTACTTCATTAGATAGACGTAGCCATATCTACTGAAGTCATCTGTGAACGTTACGAAGTAGCTAAAACCACCTCTAGCTTGTGTACTTAAAGGTCTACATACATCCGTATGTATTAGTTCCAATAAGTCATTAGTCCTCTCACCTTTCTTGTTAAAAGGACTCTTTGTCATTTTTTCATGCAAATATGGCTCGCATGTGACATAAGACTCTAAGTCGAATGACCCAAGCACTCCAGTTTTGTGGAGTCTTGAAATGTGTTTTTCGTTTGCATGCCCTAAACGACAATGCTAGAAGTAAGTAGGGTTCAATTCATTTGATTTAACCCTCTTTGTATTAATGTTGTATATGAACTCTTTGTTTTGTAGATCAAGGATATAAATGCCATTTTGCAACATGGCATTGCCATATGAAATGCCTTGGCGACGAATATGAGCATTACCATTTTTAATAACAAAATCAAATTCATCCAAATTCAAACAAGAAACTGAAATAATGTTTATGCTCATAGCAGACACATAATAACAATTTTTCAAAACTAAACAAAGTTCGGAAGGTAAAGTGAGTTGATAGTCGCCTATCTCCATGGTAGCAACTCGTGCTCCATTCCCCACACGGAGGTCCACTTCATTCTTCCCAAGTAACCGACTATTTCTTAGCCCCTGCACATTTGAACAAATGTGAGAACCACAACTGGTATCCAATACCCAAGTGGTAGAAATAGAAAGGTTAATTTCAATAATAAAAATACCAGAACTAGTCACCTTGGCTCCATTCTTCTTTTGTTATTCCTTGAAGAAAGCGCAATTCTTCCTTTGATGCCCTATTTTGTTGCAGTCGAAGCAAGTGCTCTCACTCTCTTTGAGCTTTTGTGCCTTAGGCTTGGATTGGGCCTGAGATGCACTCCCATTTGACTTGAACCGAGCCAGGTCATTCTTGGGTTTTGCCTTTCCCTTTCCCCTTCCCTTAGCGGGTCCCTTCTTAATGTCCCCTTGAACCATTAATACGAGATTGGTCTTTCGAATGTTCTCTTTAGCATTCTTAAGCATCCCATGAAGCTCAGTGACTGTCTTGTTCATTGCATGCATGTTATAATTCATAACAAATAGATTATAATCATCAGTCAATGAACCTAAGATCAAGTCAGTGGCCAATTCCTTTGGCACTTGTACCTCAAGCCTCTCAAGAGTATCAAGATACCCTTTCATCTTGAGTACATGAGTACTAACAGGAGTACCCGTAACCATCTTACAAGAAATTAAAGCCTTTGTTGTCACAAACCTCTCGTGACGAGCTTGCTCTTAGAACATCTCCTTGAGGTACACCATGATCGCATAAGCCTCTTGGTCTATAAATTACTTTTACAAGTCTGTTAGTGTAAGCCCTAGCCCCAATACATTGTAATAAAACACTTAGTTAATAAAATGAGGCATTTGTTTTATCTTTTGTATTCCTGTGCATGTCAATTGATAAAACTATCCAAGAATGTCGTTTCGGTTTAAGTTATCATGTGTGAGGCATATGGATTGTAAGACCTTGAAACAAATGAAACATCATTCTAAATATCCCTAGTCAGTCATTGTTATAGGAATAACAAATGAATTAAGACTAGTATGCTCTCTCTGATCTTATGAGTTTTGTCTTACGGATCATTAGGACAAGAGTGTCAATCAGAGATCATAGATATATGTTAAAGAACATGGTATCTGGATTCGATCCGCTCATGAGAACACTACATGGTACAAGTCATAAGTGTTTCTCATATGCAAGTTTTGTATCGGAGTTCTTAGACCTGAAATCTCTATGAAACTCTTTATGAATTACTGTGTACTTTGACATACACCTAACGTGCTCGTAACAGAGTGACAAGTACGGGTATGATTGGGTATGCATTGATTCATGTTAGAGAGCATGAGAGAAGTGAAGGGATTACCTCTCTCAATAAGAGAGAAAATATCATCGACCACTTGATCAGTGAACTGAGAAGTGTATGGCCATACCGAGATGAAATAATGAGTAATCATTATTTATCTGAGAATTCAGTGTCACTGAAATATCAAGAAATGAATTAATATATATAAGGATGACTAGTTCCACGCCTTATATTAATTCTGATATTTATGGGTAAGGAACTATGCGAAATTGCATTAGGTCACCAAATGCCATATGCATTTTCATTTAATTTGGAATGCTATAATATCTTGCTAGAGAATATATATAGCCTTTGAATTAATTTATTAATTCATTGCCAACATTAAATGGACCTATAGGATCGCACACAAAGCATTGGGCTTAAAATGTTTAAATTAAGTATTGAGCATTAATTTGGGCTTTTAATTAAAGTCAAATTAATGTATGTAATGGGTTATAATATTGCTATTGGGCTTTGGTCCATGAGAGAGAGAAATTCAGCCCACAAGGTTTAATTTCAATTAATTAATTATCTTGTGTTAATTAAGTTAATTGAGTATTAAAGCCTAAAGGAATTTAAATTAAATCAAATCACTTAAATATATAATGAAGTGGCCGAAATTCCAAGATGGAATTCAAGGAATTTCGGCACATGCAATTAAGTTATATTAAGTGATTTTATTTAATTAAATGTCTTATATTTTATTTCAAATTTGAATTTTAAATTCAAAGGATTTTAATTCAAAATGTATTACTTATCTTTAGGAAGTGATAGAGTTTGAATTGCTTATCTTAAGGTAGGAAATTCAGATCAAAACACTTGCCTAAGAGATAATGATATAAAAGAAATAAAACCCCAGGAGAGACACAGAAGAGTTGGCACAAAAACCTAGGGTTTTCTATGAAAATTGCGTGACCTTCATCTCTCTCTCTCTCAATTCTTTTGGCCCAATTTCTCACAAGGAGAAAGGATAGTTCCTCATTCTCTTGTGTTATTGGGTAGTAATAGCAACCTAAAAGAAGTACAAAATCAGATTTTGTAGCTTCAATCCATAGCCATTACTCAATACAGAAAATAGAGAGCTAGCAATCTCGATTTTAAGCCGACGGTGCAATTGTGTGTGTGAAAATAGAGGGATTGGCGAAAAAGGCTATTCCTTGGCATTGGTGATCGAGATCTAAGGTGGATAAAGGCATCTTGGTTGCTGGACATCACAAAATCAAAGAATAAAAAGGCATCATCTATTGTAAGTTTCAAAACCCTAAAATTGCATGTTTTCGTTCCTAGTTTTGGATATGTATGGTATGCATGATAAAAATTTTTATTTTTCCGCTGTGCTATCATGATTATCATACCATGTCATATTCCATCAGTGGTATCAGAGCCTATACATGCTTATTTTAGTGCTTTAGATGCATGAAAAAATTAATTAAAAATCGTTATTTTGAAAACATGCAAATCTGAAATTTTCTGTTTTGAGTTTTTTGCATTGTTTTGGTGTAAAAACGATTTTAATTGATTAGATAGGTATTATAATTAATATGACATATTAATATACTGTCCTAAGATGTTATTAGGGCTGGTAATGGTCGGATTTAATTATTTATACCTGATGGTACATGTTAATTATGAAACTAGGTGCTAGTTGGCATGTAAATTGCTAGTTTAACAACTAGTTTTCAAAATTAAATGTAAAAACATTTTTGGCATGTTTGTAAGTGATATTTAAAGATTAATTATCAGGTCTGGACATTTTTTAAATTTAGTTTTAATTCTGGTCCATGATAATTTAATTGATTAATTTTAAAATCACTTAAAACTATGACTAGTTTGTGTTTGTTACATGTTTAATCAAGATTGTTTGTTTTGTTTTGATTAAAATGGTAAAAACACATTTAGATCAGATTTGTACAGAATATTAAATCAATATTTATGGACTTATTTAGAATATTAAATGACTCATAAAATTGATTTAAATGTTTGTGCATTTCATGGCATTACATAAGCATTAAACAACTAGTTTTGTTGTTTGTTTGTTTTTGCATGAATGCCGTGTGTTATTATATGTGTTCTTCATGATTTTATTTTTAATTCATGTTAGCACATATTATATGTATTTTTAATGTTTATGGGCTGTATGACATAAAATTAAAAATGGCAAAATTGGAAATTATACTAGAGTTGATTTATGGCACAAATCTAACTAGTTTGTGTTTTGGGCTTTTAAGAGAACTTATTCAATAAGAGGATTTAGTCCATTGGGCTTCAGCCCAGGCCCATCACGGCGTCATCTCTTAAAGGTTCAAGTACACAATTTCCATTAATGGTCTTGGCTAAATTAATTAAAATTGGACTTTGTTTGATCCATGAATGCTATGTATATTTATTTGCTTGTTTGGTGTGATGAATGGATATGCATAGTGCATTCATGGGCCCTGGGTTTTTGTAATTAAATATGGCCTGCGTGCCATTATATTTTATTGTAAAAGTTTCATTTATTTCTTAGAATAGAATTTATTTGAAGACTTTGTAAATCAAGACGAAGCCTACCGGAGTGGAGAAGCCCAACTCGAAGATTCTTATGTAATAGTATAGAATCTTAGTTGTAGGTTTTTGGGCCCATGTTTGTCACGCTTTACTTTATGCAATTATATATATATGCATGCTATGTATGGATGACAAAGCGTATGCCATGTAAGCCGTAATAAAATGAATCCCTAAAAATAGTAAGTCACAAAGTTGCCTTCCTAATTCGAAACATGTCAAGGCATCGATCATCGGTCACGTAGACTAGGAGTCCTAGATGCGCCCGATTATCTTTGTGAGGCATGGGTTGTGAATGTAGGTTGGACTTAACATGGAAAGGGATGCCCGGACCTAGGCAACTAATAAATGGGTTGTGCTATAACATCTTAAAGATGTTAGCCCATTTGATCCAAGAGTCATGTACGAGACATGATTGGAGTTTTTCCTACCTAAGTAACTTAACTTATTAGGTGTACAGGCTCAGCTTGACTAATAAGTTATTGTGAAAAGTGGATCTTGGCCCACATTAAATCACTAACGCGAATTATTTAAGGGGATATTAATTCGGTTTGTGGGATCATTAAGACCTTATTTAATCTTGCTAAATTTTATTGTAGATTGAAAATGACATCTTCAAACAACAATTTCTCATTGCGATCGGTCCTTGAAAAGGACAAATTGAATGGCACCAATTTCATAGACTGGTCTCGAAACTTAAGAATAGTTCTTAAGCAAGAGAAGAAGTCGTATGTTTTGGATGCACCCTTGCCTGAAGAACCAGGAAGGAACGCCTCTGCGGTTCAAAAGGAAACTTTTGAGACCAAGAAGAGCGACTCCAACGATGTGACATGTCTGATGCTGGCCACTATGGTGCCTGACTTGCAAAAGCAATTTATGGACCAAGAGGCTTATGCGATCATGGTGCACCTCAAGGAGATGTTCCAAGAGCAAGCTCGTCATGAGAGGTTCGTGACAACAAAGGCCTTAATTTCTTGCAAGATGGCTGAGGGTACTCCTGTTAGTACCCATGTACTCAAGATGAAAGGGTATCTTGATACTCTTGAGAAGCTTGAGGTACTAGTGCCAAAGGAATTGGCCACTGACTTGATCTTAGGATCATTGCCTACTGCTTATGATCCATTTGTGATGAATTATAACATGCATGCAATGAACAAGTCAGTCACTGAGCTTCATGGGATGCTTAAGAATGCTAAAGAGAACATTCGAAAGACCAATCCCGTTCTAATGGTTCAAAAAGGAATTAAGAAGGGACCCGCTAAGGGAAAGGGAAAGGGAAAGGCAAAACCCAAGTCAAGTGGAAGTGCACCTCAGGCCCAATCCAAGCCCAAGGCGCCAAAACTCAAAGAGAGTGAGAGCACTTGCTTCCATTGCAACAAGATAGGGCATTGGAGGAAGAATTGCGCTCTCTTCAAGGAAGAACAAAAGAATAATGGAGCTAAGGCGTCCAGTTCTGGTATTTTTGTTGTTGAAATTAACCTTTCTATTTCTACCACTTGGGTATTGGATACCGGTTGTGGTTCTCACATTTGTTCAAATGTGCAGGGGCTAAGAAATAGGCGGTTACTTGGGAAGAATGAAGTGGACCTCCGTGTGGGGAATGGAGCACGAGTTGCTGCCATGGAGATAGGCGACTATCACCTCACTTTACCTTTCGGACTTTGTATTGTTTTGAATAATTGTTATTATGTGCCTGCTATGAGCAGAAACATTATTTCAGTTTCATGTTTGGATAATAATGAATTTGATTTTGTTATTAAAAATGGCAATGCTCATATTCGTCGCCAAGGCATTTCTTATGGAAATGCCATGTTGCAAAATGGCCTTTATATCCTTGATTTACAAAACAAAGAGTCGATATACAACATTAATACAAAGAGGGTTAAATCAAACGAATTGAACCCTACTTACTTTTGGCATTGTCGTTTAGGACATGCAAACGAAAAACGCATTTCAAGACTCCACAAAACTGGAGTGCTTGGGTCATTCGACTTAGAGTCTTATGACACATGCGAGCCATGTTTGCATGGAAAAATGACAAAGAGTCTTTTTAATAAAAAAGGTGAAAGGACTAATGGCTTATTGGAACTAATACATACCGATGTATGTGGACCTTTAAGTACACATGCTAGAGGTGGTTTTAGCTACTTCGTGACATTCACAGATGACTTCAGTAGATATGGCTATGTCTATCTAATAAAGTACAAGTCCAAAACTTTTGAGAAATTCAAAGAGTTTAAGTACGAAGTAGAAAACCAACTTGGCAAAAGTATAAAAGCCATTCGATCAGATCGAGGTGGCGAATACTTAAGCCAAGAGTTTGACAGTCATCTAAAGGAGTGTGGTATTATTTCACAGCTCACTCCTCCTGGAACACCTCAATGGAATGGTGTGTCCGAAAGGAGAAATCAAACTCTGTTGGACATGGTTCGATTTATGATGAGTCAAGCTAATCTTCCTATCTCTTTTTGGGGTTATGCATTAGAAACTGCTGCGTTTCTATTGAACCGTACTCCAACTAAAGCAGTTGAGAAGACACCATAAGAGGTATGGACTGGGAAAGAACCCAATATGTCTTTTCTCAAGATTTGGGGCTGTGAAGCACATGTTAAGAAATTAACATCTGACAAACTACAGTCCAAATTGACTGTCTGCTTGTTTGTGGGTTATCCCAAAGAAACAAAGGGATACTACTTTTACTCACAAGCCGAGAACAAAGTATTTGTTGCTCGCAAGGCTGTTTTCTTGGAAAAGGAGTTCCTTCTCAAGAAAGACAGTGGGAGTAAAGTAGAACTTGGAGAAATTCAAGTGCCACAAGCTCCTATAGAGGATGAGTTGGAAATGGGATCAAGTTCACAACCAGTTGTGGAACAAAAACCCATTACACAAGTACCTAGAAGGTCTGGTAGGGTACGTCAGGAGATTGAGAGATATGGATTTCTAATCACTGATAGTGATACTATTGAGTTAGTAGATCGTGAGGATCCTACTACCTACCGAGAAGCTATTGAAAGCCCAGACTCGGATAATTAGCTAGAAGCCATGAAATCCGAGATGTAATCAATGTACGATAACCAGGTTTGGACCTTAGTTGATCCACCAGAAGGTGCTAAGTTAATTGAATGCAAGTGGTTATTCAAACTAAAAGCTGATAAGACCTACAAAGGTAGACTAGTAGCAAAAGGTTTTCGACAAACTTATGGTATAGACTATGATGAGACCTTTTTGCCTGTAGTCATGCTCAAGTCCATTAGGATCTTGCTTGCCATAGCTGCATATCATGATTATGAGATATGGCAAATGGATGTCAAAACTGCTTTCCTCAATGGAAATTTACTTGAGGATGTGTATATGACACAACCTGAAGGTTTTGTCAATCCCAAGCATCCTAAGAAGGTATGCAAGCTTCAAAAATCCATTTATGGATTAAAGCAAGCATCCCGAAGTTGGAATCTTCGCTTTGATGGGGCAGTCAAAGAATTTGACTTCATCAAGAACGAAGATGAGCCTTGTGTGTACAAGAAGGTTAGTGGGAGCATAGTAGTGTTTCTAGTCCTATATGTGGACGACATCCTTCTCATTGGGAATGACATTACAACATTGCAAAAGGTTAAGCAATGGTTGGGAAAATGTTTCTCAATGAAAGACTTAGGTGAAGCCGAGACAATACTTGGTATTCGAATCTATAGAGATAGATCGAATCGGCTTTTGGGACTAAGTCAAGAAAAGTACATAGACAAAGTACTAAAGCATTTTAGTATGGGAGACTCAAAGAAATGGTACATACCTTTGGCTTTGGGAGTTCCTTTGACTAAAGAACAGTGCCCTAAAACCAAAGAGGAAAGGGACAACATGAGTATAATCCCATATGCATCTGCTATTGGATCTATCATGTACGCTTTGTTATGTACTAGGTTGGATGTTGCTCATGCACTGAGTATAACTAGTAGGTTTCAGCAAGACCCTGGTGAGAAGCACTGGTCTACTGTAAAAGGGATCCTTAAGTACCTGCGAAGGACTAAGGATCACTTCTTGGTGTATGGTGGTCAAGAAGAGCTCGTCATACAAGGTTATGCCGATGCTGCTTTTCAGACCAGCACTCAAGATTCTAGATCGCAATCTGGGTTTGTTTTTGTTTTAAACGGTGGTGCTGTCAGCTGGAGAAGCTCAAAGCAAGAGACCGTTTCCGACTCAACTACAGAATCTGAGTATATTGCAGCAAGTGAGGCTGTTTGGATTAAAAATTTCATCAATGGATTAGGAATGGTCCCAAGCATCCTAGATCCATTAGAAATTTTCTGTGACAATAACGGGGCCATCGCACAGGCAAAGGAGCCCCGGTCACACCAGAAATCCAAACACATACTCAGGAGGTACCACCTGATCAGAGAAATCATTGATCGTGGGGACGTCAAGGTTAGCAAGATAGCAAGTGAAGACAATGTAGCAGATCCTTTGACGAAACAGTTACGTCCAAATCTGCACGAAGCTCATTTGAGAGCGTTCGGTCTTAGGGCTATACCCAATTGGGACTAGTGCTAGTGGGAGATTGTTAGTGTAAGCCCTAGCCCCAATACATTGTAATAAAACACTTAGTTAATAAAATGAGGCATTTGTTTTATCTTTTGTATTCCTGTGCATGTCAATTGATAAAACTATCCAAGAATGTCGTTTCGGTTTAAGTTATCAAGTGTGAGGCACATGGATTGTAAGACCTTGAAACAAATGAAACATCATTCTAAATATCCTTAGTCAGTCATTATTATGGGAATAACAAATGAATTAAGACTAGTATGCTCTCTCTGATCTTATGAGTTTTGTCTTACGGATCATTAGGACAAGAGTGTCAATCAGAGATCATAGATACATGTTAAAGAACATGGTATCTGGATTTGATCCACTCATGAGAACACTACATGGTACAAGTCATAAGTGTTTCTCATATGCAAGTTTTGTATCGGAGTTCTTAGACCTGAAATCTCTATGAAACTCTTTATGAATTACTGTGTACTTTGACATACACCTAACGTGCTCGTAACAGAGTGACAAGTACGGGTATGATTGGGTATGCATTGATTCATGTTAGAGAGCATGAGAGAAGTGAAGGGATTACCTCTCTCAATAAGAGAGAAAATATCATCGGCCACTTGATCAGTGAACTGAGAAGTGTATGGCCATACCGAGATGAAATAATGAGTAATCATTATTTATCTGAGAATTCAGTGTCACTGAAATATCAAGAAATGAATTAATATATATAAGGATGACTAGTTCCACGCCTTATATTAATTCTGATATTTATGGGTAAGGGACTATGCGAAATTGCATTAGGTCACCAAATGCCATATGCATTTTCATTTAATTTGGAATGCTATAATATCTTGCTAGAGAATATATATAGCCTTTGAATTAATTTATTAATTCATTGCCAACATTAAATGGACCTATAGGATCGCACACAAAGCATTGGGCTTAAAATGTTTAAATTAAGTATTGAGCATTAATTTGGGCTTTTAATTAAAGTCAAATTAATGTATGTAATGGGTTATAATATTGCTATTGGGCTTTGGTCCATGAGAGAGAGAAATTCAGCCCACAAGGTTTAATTTCAATTAATTAATTATCTTGTGTTAATTAAGTTAATTGAGTATTAAAGCCTAAAGGAATTTAAAATTAAATCAAATCACTTAAATATATAATGAAGTGGCCGAAATTCCAAGATGGAATTCAAGGAATTTCGGCACATGCAATTAAGTTATATTAAGTGATTTTATTTAATTAAATGTCTTATATTTTATTTCAAATTTGAATTTTAAATTCAAAGGATTTTAATTCAAAATGTATTACTTATCTTTAGGAAGTGATAGAGTTTGAATTGCTTATCTTAAGTTAGGAAATTCAGATCAAAACACTAGCCTAAGAGATAATGATATAAAAGAAATAAAACCCTAGGAGAGACACAGAAGAGTTGGTGCAAAAACCCTAGGGTTTTCTTTGAAAATTGCGTGACCTTCATCTCTCTCTCTCAATTCTTTTGGCCCAATTTCTCACAAGGAGAAAGGATAGTTCCCCATTCTCTTGTGTTTATTGGGTAGTAATAGCAACCTAAAAGAAGTACAAAATCAGATTTTGTAGCTTCAATCCATAGCCATTACTCAATACAGAAAATAGAGAGCTAGCAATCTCGATTTTAAGCCGACGGTGCAATTGTGTGTGTGAAAATAGAGGGATTGGCGAAAAAGGCTATTCCTTGGCATTGGTGATCGAGATCTAAGGTGGATAAAGGTATCTTGGTTGTTGGACATCACAAAATCAAAGAATAAAAAGGCATCATCTATTGTAAGTTTCAAAACCCTAAAATTGCATGTTTTCATTCCTAGTTTTGGATATGTATGGTATGCATGATAAAAATTTTTTGTTTTTCCGCTGTGCTATCATGATTATCATACCATGTCATATTCCATCAAAGTCAGGCACCATAGTGCCCAGCATCACACAGGTCACATCATTAGAGTCACTCTTCTTGGTCTCAAAAGTTTCCTTTTGAAACCGCAGAGGCGTTCCTACCAGGTTCTTCAGGCAAGGGTGCATCCAAAACATACGACTTTTTCTCTTGCTTAAGAACTATTCTTAAGTTTCGAGACCAGTCTATGAAATTGGTGCCATTCAATTTGACCTTTTTAAGGACCGATCGCAATGAGAAATTATTGTTTGAAGATGCCATTTTCAATCTACAATAAAATTTAGCAAGATTAAATAAGGTCTTATTTATAATCCCACAAACTGAATTAATATCTTTAAAATAATTCGCGTTAGTGATTTAATGTGGGCCAAGATCCATTTTTCACAACAACTTATTAGTCAAGCTGAGCTTGTACACCTAACAAGTTAAGTTACTTAGGTAGGAAAAACTCCAATCATGTCTCGTACATGACTCTTGGATCAAATGGGCTAACATCTTAAGATGTTATAGCGCAAACCTATTTATTAGTTGCCTAGGTCTGGACATCCTTTCCATGTTAAGTCCAACCTACATTCACAACCTATGCCTCACAAAGATAATCGGGCGCATCTAGGACTCCTAGTCTACATGACCGATGATCGATGCCTTAACATGTTTCGAATTAGGAAGGCAACTTTGTGACTTAATATTTTAGGGATTCATTTTATTATGGCTTACATGGCATACGCTTTGTCATCCATTCATAGCATGCATATATATATAATTGCATAAAGTAAAGCGTGACAAACATGTGCCCAAAAACCTACAGCTAAGATTCTATACTATTACATAAGAATCTTTGAGTTAGGCTTCTCCACTCCGGTGGGCTTCATCTTGATTTACAAAGTTTTCAACTAAATTCTATTCTAAGAAATAAATGAAACTTTTACAATAAAACATAATGGCTCGCATGCCATATTTAATTACAAAACTCAGGGCCCATAAATGCACTATGCATATCCATTCATCACATCAAACAAGCAAATAAATATACATAACATTCATGGATAAAATAAAGTCCAATTTTAATTAATTTAGCCAAGCCCATTAATGAAAATTATGTACTTAAACCTTTAAGAGAAGACCCCATTATAGGCCTGGGCCGAAATCCAATGGACTAAATCCTCTTATTGAATAAGTTCTCTTAAAAGCCCAAAACACTAACTATTTAGATTTGTGCCATAAATCAACTCTACTATAATTTTCAATTTTGCCATTTTTAATTTTATGTCATACAATCCATAAACATTAAAAATACATATAATATATACCAACATGAATTAAAACATAAAATCATGAAGAACATATATATAATACACGGCATTCATGAAAAACAAACAAACAACAATGAAACTAGTTGTTTAATGCTTATATGATGCCACAAAAATGCACAAACACTTAAATCAATTTTATGAGTCATTTAATGATTTAAATAAGGTCATAAATATTGAGTTAATGTTTTGTACCATTTTGATCTAAATGTGTTTATACCATTTTAATAAAATCAAAACTAACAATGTTGATTAAACATGTAACAAACACAAACTAGTCATAGTTTTAAGTGATTTTAAAATTAATCAATTAAATTGTCATGGACCAGAATTAAAACTAAAATTAAAATATGTCTAGACCTGATATTTAATCTTTAACAATCACTTACAAACATGCCAAAATCGTTTTTTACATTTAATTTTTGAAAACTAGTTGTTAAACTAGCACTTAACATGCCAACTAGCACCTAGTTTCAATATTAACATGTACCATCAGGTATTATCAATTAAATCCGACCATTAACAGCTCTAAGAACATCTTAGGATAGTATATTAACATGTCATATTAATTATAATACATATCTAATCATTTAAAATCGTTTTTACACCAAAACAATGCAAAAAACTCAAAACAAAAAATTTCAACATTGCATGTTTTTATAATAAAGATTTTTGATTAATTATTTAATGCATCTAAAGCACTAAAATAAGCATGTTTAGGCTCTGATACCACTGATGGAATACGACATTGCATTTATATGATGATCATGTAGCAGAAAATAATAAAAATCGATCATACAAGTCACTCAATCCATGAACAAGAATCTAAAGCATGTAATTTTAGGGTTTTAAAACTTACAACTTTAGATGCACTTCAAGATTTGATTTTGTTGATGACCAGCCTTAGATCTTCACCACCAATGCCAAAAGAACAGCCTTTACGCCAGTCTTCTCTATGTTCACACACACAATTGCAATGACAGCTTAAAATCGAGATTGCTAGCTCTCTATTTAAGTATTGTGTAATGACAAAGGATTGAAGCTACAAGATTTGATCTTGCACTTCTTTTTGGTGCTATTACTGTCCAAGAACACAAGAGAATGAGGAAGAATTCTTTTTTCTTGTGAATTCGGCTAAGAGAATTTTTGAGAGAGAGAGAACAAGTTTCACACCACCACCACTAGGGTTTTTAATTTTCTCATTCAATATATATATGTCATTTAATTTTAAGTGATAATTCTGAAATCCACTACCTCAAGATAGTTAATTTAGCCTTAATCACTTCCTAAAATCAAGTGACATATATTAATTCAAACTCCTTTGAATTTAAAATTCAAATTAATTTGAAATAAAACATAAGACATTTTAATCTAATAAATCACTTAATTAAAAAATTATACATGTGCCAAAATTCCCTTGAATTTTATCTTGGAATTTCGGTCACACCATCCCATATTCAAGTGATTTAATTTGATTAAAATTCCTTTAGGCTTTAATACTCAATTAATTAAATTAATACAAGATAATTAACTAATTGAAATTAAACCTTGTGGGCTGAATTTCTCTCTCTCATGGACCAAGGTCCAATAGCAATTTTAATATCCATTACACATATTAATTTGACTTTAATTAAAAGCCCAAATTAATGCCTAATACTTTATTTAAATATTTTAAGCCCAATGCTTTGTGTGCGATCCTATAGGTCCATTTAATGTTGGCAATGAATTAATTCAAAGGCTATATATATTCTCTAGCAAGATATTATAACATTCCAAATTAAATGAAAATGCATATATCATTTAGTGACCTAATGCAATTTTGCATAGTCCCTTACTCATAAATATCAGAATTAATATAAGTTATGGAACTAGTCATCCTTATATATATTAATTCCTTTCTTGATATTCCAGTGACACTGAACTCTCAGATAAATAATGATTACTCATTATTTTATCTCGGTATAGTCATACACTTCTCAGTTCACTGATCAAGTAGCCGATAATATTTTCTCTCTTATTGAGAGGGGTAATCCCTTCACTTCTCTCATGCTCTCTAACATGAATTAATGCATACCCAAGCATACCCATACTTGTCACTCTGTTACGAGCACGTTAGGTGTATGTCAAAGTACACACTAATTTATAAAGAGTTTTATAGAGATTTTAGGTCTAAGAACTCCGATACAAAACTTGCATATAAGAAACACTTATGACTTGTACCATGTAGTGTTCTCATGAATGGATCGAATCCAGATTTCATGTTCTTTAACATGTATCTATGATCTCTGATTGATATTTTTGTCCTTATGATCCGTAAGACAGAACTCAACTTATCAGAGAGAGCATACTAGTCTTAATTCATTGTTATTCCCATAACATTGACTGACTAGGGATATTTAGAATGAAGTCTCTATTGTTTCAAGGTCTTACAATCATGTGCCTCACACATGATAACTTAAACTAAAACATCATTCTTGGATAGTTCTATCAATTGATATGCACAGGAATATAATAGATAAAACAAATGTCTCATTTTATTAACTAAAGTGTTTTATTATAATGTATTGGGATTAGGGCTTACACTAACATAGTCTTTACCTATTTTGCATATCGGTTCGCCACTCTCACTGATCGGTCCAGCTACTTTCGCCCTCACCTCTGTCTCTTTCTATGTTCTAATATTTTAGGACTTATCAAGTATATAGGTTGTGATTTTATATACAGTTCTTCTTTTGTTTTTTTGTCCATCACATATGAACAACTTCATCAACGTGATAACGTTTGTTTCCTCTGATCCTCAAATGTGAAAGTATTTGTTCTTAAGGAATCTAATTTGCTGTCATCATTACAAACATCATAAACAATTAAAATTCTTGTCGTTGTCATAAACAATTAAAATTCTTGTAGTTGGAGTCATGAAATAGTCTCTCTCTCTATATATATAGCAACACTAGAAGGAAGAATAATACTCGCTTCGTTTTTTTTATCTGTTATTTTTGAATAAAATTTAAATTTTATTTATTTATTATTTTTAGACTTTTAATATAATTTAATTTATTTTTTCAATTTATTTTTTTTTTCAATAAAATCAGAACCAATCAGATTTAATAATTTAATATTAATCACGTAATTTAATATTAAATTTAAATTTATTTATTATTTTTTTAATTTTAGTGAAAATAATAAAAGTGACTGATAAAAAAAAAACGAAGGAAGTAGTTGATTATTATTGTATCAAATAGGTATTTTACAAAAGAAAATATCAATTGGGGAATACATAGATAAATGGAAAGATATTTAATGATGTTATTAAATGAGGCGAAGCATAACTTCTTATCATTGATGCAAAAGAGTTAAATAAAAATTCAAATCGAATTTCTTATCATTGATGCAAAAGAGTGAAATAAAAATTTGAATTGAATTTGAATTTAAGAGTTCAAATTTACACAACCTATCTTTGAAGTCGATTCTTCAAAAAAAAAAAAAAAAAACCTTAGAAGTCGATTATAGATATGAATCAATTTAGTTGAAAACAAATAAAATAGAAAAAAGATTGTAATATAACATCAAATTAATCCAATCAAATAAAACAAAGTAAAAATAATATAATTTCATTATAAAAAGAAAAACACAACTATGCATATTCGCGTCAACAAAACACACACATCACATATTAACTGGAACTGGAATAACCATTTCAGTGGAGCTGGAGCGACGCCGGGCTGTGCTCCGCCTCATGGGGCTCCGTCAAGGAAGTTTTCTTGATACACTCGATACAATCGGCAACGGCTTCAGAGTGACGAGGATCAGCAGATGGATAGTAATGATTAAATGATGTGTTACTTACCGGAGATCTGGCAGCGGTGGTGTTATTTGTAGCAGAGATCATCATCATAAGCCGGAAAACAGCTTCCCGGAAACGGTCAAGAAGAGTGATCGGAGATAAACGGCTGGTGGTATTCTTGAAGTTATTACTTCTTAGCCTGGGGATACAGAGATGACTCTTCATTATTAATTTGAATCAAACATTGATCAGATCATTGTTTATATGAGAATCTATCATATAAGACATTTTTTGTATGTTTGTTTATTTATTTATTTTTATAATATGTTTGTTTATTTATTAATAATTGCTTCGATTGTGTTAGTTTACTCATTAAACAATGAAGGAAGGTTGGCTGGCTACATGCGTCATGTGGCTAATAATTAATTAAATGCCCTAATTATAAGTTTATAGCTAATCTTCCACTCACTTTTTAATTTAATTCTAAAATTAAAAAAAATTACAATTTAACTCCTAAATTCTATTTATATTTTATTGTTTATTCGTGTAATTAAATAGACAAATAATTCAAATCCATTCAAGATAAATCTCAATATTTAGCAGCTTAATAAAAAATATTGCATTTACAGCGCGCGCATATATATATATATATATATAATCTCAAAAACAAAAGTCTCACTTTTCCTTTTTTGTGTACCTGAAAATATATTTCCACTTTCCTTTTTGACACTATATATGTGTGTGTGTGAGGAAAATAATTTTTTAGACAAAAATAACTTTATACTTGTATGTTATTAATGAAAATGAACTAATTAGGAGTTTATACAATAAATAATAAAAAAAACAGACTTTTGATATATTGTTGACGTTGAGAGATTGGCTATAGAATATATTTTCTACCTATTTCATTACAACTAGAATTCAGTATATATCCATTATAATTGGTAAAATAAGATCAATAAATTTATTATAAGTGGTTTAGTTATACTACATATAAAAGTGAGAATGTGAATAAATTTTTTTTTTTATAAAAATAACTTTTTATTTTTATGTTATTAACAAAAATAACCTTATTATGAGTTTATAAAATAATAAAAAATAGTTTCTTCCAATATAGTATTGGCGTTGAGATGTGGCTATAGAATAATTTTCCTACCAATCTCATTACAACTAGAGTTCAATATCCGTTAGAATTGATAAAATAAGATTAATAAGTTCTCATAATTGGTTTATTAAACTATATGGATTTCGCATATGTTTAAAAGAAACTTTATTATTCTAAAATATGCATTAATTTAATAAATGCGAGAAAATATATTTATCTTTTGTAGTTAGAAACCTTTGAAAAAGTGGAAGCACATGATCTTTTGTTTTGCGTCACTGGTTAGACCTGTAACCACAAACGATTATGCTGGGAAAAAGACAACAAATTCACAGTCTAAAAACCCCTTGAAGATATCGAGAAACATAGAATGAGAGAAGATAATTTTTATATGTAAACTAAAATTTTGCAATCAGTTTCATTAACCTCAAACATGTTTTCTAATCCCCTTTATATATAGGTTTTCTAGAGCCATAACCCTAGTATAATTCTTATTCTTTTTTTAATTATGAATAGATAATCCTAAATTGATTAAGATAAATACAAACAGAGTTATGGGCAGACCCAAAAACTCTATCATCTTCCATTCGCATATGATGTAACGTGTTCCAATCAATATCTTCAGTCATACAAGTAGATGAACTGTGTGACCAGTGTACATCGAAAGCACTAGTGCTATACACCTGTTAAGGATATATAACATCTCAAAAAAAATAAGATCTTCTTTATTATGTATTCTTAACCCCAGATTGCTTCTCACATTTATTGTTTTAACTCATGATCTCATAAAATAATTTTTGTATTCATTATTATATCTCTACTTATAGAGATAGTAATAAGCATATTGGTAAACCACGAAATCATTAAATGTGATCGAAAGGCTATCTTCCCCACTTACTATATGCCATCCATCATGATTCAACTTGCTTTTTTAGCTAGATCTGTTAAGCTGAATTTATCTCATGACCTCTTGGAGACTAACTAAACTAGCCATATTGAACCATACTTTAGGGATAAGTTGAGGGTTTAAGGGCCGATATTCAATAGGGTTTCATACTTGTAAAAGTTGAGATCATTTATTTATGAAATTTCCATCCCTTGGTCACTTAAGCACATATGATATGAAACATGTGTTAAGGTGATCTTTCCTTCTTTTTAAGGATCTCATGTCGTGCAAAATGTATTTCAACACCATACAGAAGTATAAGGTTGTAATGTATCAAAGCATCCAATTTTAGTCCTCTCGCTTTAAGAATACTTATTCCTTTTGGATAGAATATGGTAATTGCATTTAACTCACCATGGGCTCACACATAATCCAAATTTGGATCTTAATCCAAAGCATACAACCTTATGTATGACTTTATCTTACACCTTAACAAGACTAATATTGTATTTTTTGTAAAATGACACTTTTATTTTGAACAGGATCTCGAGCTTTATCATCTATTCAAAATTTTGCCTCATGTTATTTTTTGTCAACTTATTGGCAAAACTAAGGTAAACACCAGTGTGGGTGGGTTACCTTTATTCGACATACTCAATCTCATAATCAATAACAATAAATATTTACATGTTAAATATTCACCCGCATGTATTGTCAATAATGAAATTAATTATTATTAAATAATAATAATGTTAAAGGATTACATAAGAAAGCAACATAATTAAATCCTATGCAACCCTTGAGATCTAATGTCTATTTCAAGCACATCTCTCAATACAGGTTTAATAAATGGATCTACTATCATATCTTGTGTGGAAATGTACTATAAGTTTATTTTTTCTCATGCAACAATATCTTTTATATAATGATACTTAATGTCAATATGCTTAATCCTACTACAAAATTTTGAACTTTTGATATAAGCTATTGATGACTGACTATCACTATATACTATAACTGGTTCCTCCAAAGCAATTACTTTTAAATGGTTCACAAACCTTATTAGCCAAATTGATTTTTAAACTACAGCTGAGGAAGTGATAAATTTAACTTCTATTGTTGACAGGGCTATACAATTTTTTTTTCTTGCTACTCCATGAGATGATAAATTTTCCAAGCAAAAAAATGAATTCTAAAGTGGATTTCCTCTCATCCACATCTCCTCCCCAGTCAGCATCTGTGTATCTTTTTAATTGTAGAACATTGCCTTGATAACACAGAGAATAGTCTATGATACCTTTGAGTTATCTAAGTATCCTTTTCACTACTTTCCAATGTGATTCCCCTAGTTTAGATTGATATCTACTTACTATGCCTACTGCATAGCATATATCAGGTCTTATACATAACATTGCATACATTAAACTACCCACAATAGTGGCATATGGAACATTCCTCATGCATTCAATTTCTTCTGGCATTTCAAGACACATACTCTTTCTAATAAACTAATTCTTGGCAATGATATTATCAACGAGTTTGCAATTTTTCATATTAAACCGTTAAAAGACTTTGTTGATATATATCTCTTGTGAAAGAGACAACAACCTTCTGGAATGATCTCTTCAAATATTAACTCCAAGAATGTAGTCTGCTTGATCCATATCTTTCATTTCAAATTTGGAGCACAACCAATCTTTGATTTCATTTATGTATGCTTTATCATTTTTTGTTATTAGTATGTCATCTACATACAATGTCAAAATATCAAATTTTCTTTTAGAGCTTTTGTTATAAACATAATGGTTTTCATCAATCATGTTGAACCTATTTGACATGGTCGTTTCATGAAATCTCAAATACCATTGTCTTGAAGATTATTTATAGCCATAGATTGATCTTTTTAATCAATAAACCTTACGTTCGTTGTCTTTTTCAATAAAACCTACAGGTTTTTCCATATATATATCTTCATCTAATCCTCCATCAAGGAAAACAATATTCAAATTCATTTGATGTAGCTCTAGGTCCGAACTAGCCACTATGGCTAGAATTAATCTTATGGACATAAATCTTACAATAAGTGAGAAAGTCTCCTTATAGTCAATCCCTTCCTATTACGTAAAACCCTTTACAGCTAGTTGAGCTTTATATCTTTCAATACTTCCATCAACATCTTTCTTTACCTTAAGAATCCATTTATTTTCAATTGGTTTGCATCCTTTCAGTAGATTAACCAGTTCCTAAACATGGTTTTATCTCATAGATGCCTTTTCTTTTTCCATTTCTTTAATCCATTTTTCTTTAGCTGGGCATGAAAGAGCCTCTTGTATATTTTTAGGCTCTTTTTCATCTTGTGGGGTAAATAAAAGGGTTTTGTTCAAGCCTTCAATTTTAAATCATCAACGCAAAACACTTTTCCTTTTAGATTTTCGTAATTCCACCTCTTGATAAATATGTTGCATACATTCATCATAATTTGGAATGCTTCTACTTGGATGTGGCTCCATACTTTCAGTGGAGTTAGGAATACTCCTAATAAAGTAAGGATCCCAAACATCTAGATTATTTAGAGAAGGAAAGCCATGACTTTCTTCCTTTAATTCCTTTTCACTCAGATAGAGTGATCCTGATGGTTTATCTTTTCGAGTCTCATATGAAGTGAAATCTTGATTCACTTTGCCCAACTTTGAAAATTCATTTTCTAAGAACACGACATATCGTGATTCAATTTCTATCACTGTGCCATTTTTTTGCATACCTATAAACAACCATGCTTTTGATATTTCAAAATATCTCATAAATATACTCTTTTCATGATTCAATTTTTGTCAATGTTCCATTTTCTTGCTTACCTATAACATGTATGCTTTTGATACTTCATAATATCTCACAAAGATACTCTTTTTACCTCTTGGTCCTAATTTTACCATATTTGCTATAGGTATCATGATATAAGCAACACAATGCCAAGGTTGCAAATGGCTGAGGTCAAGTTGTGTACTAATCCATAACTCATAAGAAGTGGTAGTGATAGATTTAGAGGGCACATGATCTAAAACATATGTGGCAGTTAATAATGCATCTTTTTAAAAAGAGAATGCCAAATTAGGCTCAGCCATCATATATATTACCATATCCATAAGAGTTCCATTTCTCTTTTCTGCAACTCCATTTTATTATGAAGATCTTGGAATGGACAACTGATGCTCAATTCCCTTTTCATCACATAAAGCTTTAAATTTATCCAAAAGATAATCTCGACCTTTGTCAGTTCTTAAAGCTTTGATTTTCCTATCTAATTGATTTTTAACTAAGTTCATATAACTTGAAGCAACTCAATGCTTTTCACTTGTGAGAAATCAAGTACACATGACCATATCTAATATAGTCATCTATAAATATGATGAAATAGTAGGCCTCATACCTTGACCTCACATTCATTAGACCACAAAAATCAAAATGGATTAATTGAAATGGAAATTCAACCTTAGTTCTTTTTTTTGAATAGTTTTCTAACTAGTTTTCCTTTTTGGCAATGCTCGCAAATAGGTAAATCAATTTCATTAAGGTTACCTAATAAACCTACTTTGGCTAACCGGCTCATTTAGTCTTGCCTAATGTGATTTAACTTAGAATGCCATAATTTCACATTATTCTCATAACTATGTGAAGTAGAAGAAGAGATTAAGTAAAAACTATTATTATTTAGGTAATCAGGATCAATATCTATAATAATAAATTCAAATAAAACCAGAATCATAATAAAATCCAAATCTAAGTTTTCATACTATCATACTTAAAATGAAAATCAAAACCAAGTCTCATCAAGGCTAAAACAAAAGCTAAATTCCTAAAAATCTCTCGGGCATAAAGTATATAATGTAAGAGTAGGGTTCGGCCTTCATTTAAAACTAATATACACGTGTCGATCCTTTGAAATACCACTTTAACATTATTTCCCACATAAATCCATTTGGCTCCATTTGGGATTTGTCGAAATTAGACAAAGGCTTCTTTATCCCTTGTCATATGGTCCGTTATTCTTGAGTCCATCACCTATAAAGGATGAAAATTAGTTAGGAATCCAGAACTAGATATACAAATTTCACTAACTTTTGAGTTAAAATAGTGTACCTATTTAAATATAGTGCAATCTTTTGTATAGTGTCCTTTCTGATTGGAAATTGAAGCACTTCACTTCTAAAATGTTAACTATCTTCTTGTCTTTGGACCTATTAGTATTCCGTCTCACTTTTTGCTTCTTAGGCTCCTTAGCCTTGTCTTTACCCTGATTTTTGAATCTTTTTCTCTTATTCTAACTAGAATTCATTATATCAAAATAGTATTGTGCCACAAGCACTTTAGCATTGATTTTAATCACTGCTAGATAGTCCTCTTCAAGTTTCGGATGACTAGTGATAGCCCCAAATGTCTTTAAGCTATTCATGTGAGTTAATTGCATTTTCATATGCTCCCAACTCCTGGGTAAAGAACTGATGATAACCTGGATCTGTTTCTTATCAATCAACTTATAACCTGCCTTACTAAGCTCAAATATCATATTTTTCATCTCTCTTAGATGTTTTCGCATGCTATGATAAGACTTCTTTTGATAAGTACTATTAAACCTGATCATCAATGATCCTAGCTTAGTTGAAGACATACCTCTGAATTTTTCCTGCAATATGATCCATGGATCTTTTACATTTTGATACTTGTAAAATTGGCTAGTGATGCTATCATCCATTACACTCATCCAGATGATGTAGGCATTGGTATTTTTCTTTTTCCATGCCATATAAGCATCTTAGTCCATCTTATGCTGAGTAGTGTTATCCTCCTCAAGTTCAACCATAACTGAACTCAAGGATTCTAGAGCTATTTGCTCATTAAATACATACTGGATTTTCATACTCCAGATCTTATAATTATCATCTTTTAATTTCATATCTTTGTTTAGTTTAGCAACAATTAATTTGGAAGTAGTGGCCATTTCGATTTGATCTCTAATGGAATAAAATTGTTTATTATTAAAGGAGAATTAGGTAATACATTCTATTTACTATACATATGAAATAATATCTTACTTAAGTTTTCTATTAAGATTAAATTTGAAAAATCTACTTAAAGTATTCAATTACCCTCTAAAACCTAATATCTAACCTTATAGGTTAAAATTTTATATATAGTAAATCAAAATTATAGGATATGAAGTTCTTAAACTTAATTGAGGATATTATAGGTTTGATAAACTAAGTTTTAACTCATTTATCATGCAATCATTTTACTAATAAAATATTATAAGGCAATTAATAATAAAATAAACACATTTATAATAAATGTTAAATGCCAACATAATATCAAAAAATAAATGTATTTATTTAATCAATAAAAATAGGCATCCAATAATTCCTAAAAATAAAATAAAACACACTTGTCTTAAAATAACATTAGGAAACATAAATCCTATTCTAAAAATTCGCTAACCAAAAAAATGACACTCATGCACACTACTTAGGAAGTCTAGTATGTCCCAAAACTAGTCTCATCATCGAAAATAAATCTTTAACCATCCTCAATAACTGATAAAGAATCTTATAAACTCAATCATGAAGCCATGGATGATACACACTAAGTCCACTCCTAAGCACCATTTCTGATTTAGTGTTGCTCCTCACCGTTCCTTTTTTTTCACCTTAAACAAAAATGGATTATGGATTTCCTATAAATTCCATCTCCTATGCTCCAGGCATTAACCATCAAGTTCCTTAAATCTGTATGGTGGTTAAAAGAGTTAATCATCACCTTAATCAAGATCCTGTCATCACTTCCTCAGTCTAGGCGACCAACCTAAATGCACTCTTTCATTTATTCATGCATACACACAATATGATGTACTGTTGCATCAATGTCATAAGCTCAAGCCTTCTTATATATCTTTATTTTGCTAACCTTTCACATTTTTACGTTAGCTTTTACAATGCCATAAGGACTTTATGGACATATGGAAGTTTGTATCATCACCATTTATGTTACACATAATAGAAAATAAATGGTTACTACACTCATATACAAACATATATGACTGAAACTTATTTCAATAAAAAATAAGGACATATCCATAGAAATAATTTTCAAACAAATTTGAAAATTTAAGAAGGTATAAAACACATTTTCAACAGTTTTTCAAAATAATTTTATTTAGAAAAAATCCAAAAATAGTTTTTGGTTTTTAAAAATTTTTATAAAATGACCAAAAATAGAACAATTGAGAAAATCAGTTTAAAAAAATTTAAGCTAATTTGGCTGCTAGAGAAGCCCTTATACGTTGGATGAAGGCTATTACCACATGGTGAGACCCCACAAAGACACATGTTGCCATGTCAAATCTCTGTTTGACATGTGGTAGTCAACCATTAGTCCATATGGTGCCCATAATGCATCTAAGATTATCAATATATGCCACGTTTATGATCACCGTTAGCCATATGGCAAATCTTGAATGGGGCACGTGTCAACAAATGACAAGTAAGCATTAGACATGACACCACCTTAGTCGTCCATGTGCCAACCCTTTATTGGCCCACATGTCAAAATGACGCATCATCTTTACATTTGTTGCCGACACATGGCACTAGCATTATGTTCTATGTGTCACTCCTCCCATTAGTCCACATGTCAGGATGACACACCATTCTGACCTGTGGTGTTGAAACATGGTACCACCACAGTGGTCCACATATTGTGCTTCAATTGGTCTATATGTTAAAGTGACATTTCACTCTGTAGCTGGCCATGTGAGTGAGGGATATGCACCCTTTGGCATGCCCAATGTAGGTGGCATATGCACACCTTATGCTGCCCTAGAGGCATTTTTCGGTGAACAGTTTTAGTCCAATAGGGAGTTTTTGGGGTCTAAGAATCCGATGGTGTGGTTAAAATTTGAAAATATTAACTTTCAATTTATCGTTGCAGACTTTTTATCCAATTTTCAGTGTACACACACACAAGAAAAAATATATATGAAAATATATCAAGAACACAAAAAATGACAATTATTTAGGTGTTTATGAAACTTATTTGACTCTACCAATTTACACATAAATTATAGATCAATAATAACAAATGCTAAAATGTAAAAATAAAGGCTTTGATGCCAATGTTAGGAATCTGTGCACTATGATGTGGCTAGAGCCCGCTCGATTCTGGTTGGATTCTTGAAGGCCATTTTTAGGGTCTAGGACTGGACGAGACTTCATATAACTCATAAACTAGCCACTTTTTAATAAAAATGGGTTATGCCTAAATTATTGTTGATGGTCAATCTATAAAATAATCCAACGTGGGCTCAAGAAGGCAGGTATCATAGAGTTACCATCCAACATAAAGTTGAGAAATGATTCTCAACCTTTTGATGTATAAACAAAGATCGATGTTAAGAACATCAATCTTACTTGGCATCTTGGTTAGGGTTTTTTTTTTATAATTAGATCTTGATTATCAATCCACTACCTCACTTCTCACATGATGAATTGGAAAGTAAATAAACATGCCAATCAAATAGTAAAATTGATAAATAATAACATCAGATTAATAAACAAAATAATACTACTTAAGTTATTACAAAGGCAAATCATCCAAAGAAAAGATAAACTATCATACATAAAATGGGACATATATTAAGTTCGAAAACATTGGTTTCCATATACATATTTACAAAAGGAAAAGGAACAGTCTTTACCAATTTTAAGAAAATGTGGCATGATTGACCCCAATTTTGATGAAAATAAAACTCTTCTTTTATCTAGTGATTTTTAGGATGAAAATTGGATATTGGTATATTTTATTAAAGAAAATACAAATTAATTAAGAAAAAACCATGTAATGACTTTTTTTTTATCGATTATCATGCTAAAATTATCTTTTTTACTAAATCATTACATCCTTAAAAAATAAAATACATCCAAAAATGAATAAGATACCAAAATTAATAAATAAAATGATGAATAAAGCATAATAAAATAAGAAAAAAATAAAGTGTAATTTAAATGCAATAATAAAAAGGTAAAAGGGATAGAGAAGGAACCAATTGAATGATAACCTCCAAAACAGGACTATTCTCCTAAAAACTTCGAAAATTCATGAAAAGAATAGCTTACAAAATGCAAAAACAACGTAAATTCATTAGTACATTTAAAGAAATCAAACATCAAAACAAATCAATAAGATAAAAAAAATAACCATAAAAGACATGCCAAAATAAATAAATAAAGGAATACAAAATGCAAATCATGTCATATAGAATCAACAAATAAAACCAATTTACATCTTAATATTCAAAATAACCCACCCTAATAAAAAACATTAAAACATGTTAAAAAGGAAGGAAAATAAGGCCATAGATGCCCCAAGGCAAGGACAAATGCCTAAACAAAGGAAAGAGATAGGATGAGAAGAAGGCACCATGACATCCAGTCTATCACACTGATAAACAAAATCTGAGTTGTCTTTTTCCTATCTATCACTTAAAAGAGACAGAAATCAACTCCAAATAAGGAAAATAAATGTTAAGCCTCAAGCATGCAATTTGAGATCCGTAAAATATGTAAAAAAATATGAAAATGAAAATAAAACACAACTCAAAACAAATTAATCATACGAATACATGAAATAAATTAAATAACTTTATCAAGCACCAATTAAAGAACATACTTAAAATATACTTTAACTTGCCATTCTATACGCCTAAACAGTCACTAAATAATCATGGCATCACAGAAATCATAAACATACATCAAATAGCATACATGCAATATCACAAGATTAGATTAAATATAAAAAACTATGTAATCATGTGATGAATCTTAGAGGGAGAAAGAAGCATGAGGCCTAGAATATTACCCTTAAGATTTTCAATTCTGGAACTTCGAGAACAACAATCTTTACTTTGATCCTCAATGTCTACGTTTGAAAACAAAAGAAGATTTATGTGTTTTTTGCATATGCGATTGCACAAAGCTTTTGGTCTCTAAGAATAGAGAATAACTTTTTTCTTTCTTAAAGAACCTCCCCTTTAAAAATTCTCAGGAATGCCCCTTTAAAAAATCCTAATTTTTCCTTTAATTTTTGAAGAAAATTTAAAAATAAACTCCAACTCTAACTTTTCAGAAAAGGAAGATTAAAAACCCTAAATTTCTATGCTCATATCTCTAAAATCTAATCCAATTCTAAAGTTTTGAAAATTAGAAAATATGAAAATAACTCCATAGATGGGAATCTGTCATTAACGGATAGTTATCCCTCACATAATTCCCTAAAATTTATAAAGTTACCCCTGATTTGACCTAGACTGAAGGAGAACAGTTGCAGATGGTTGTCCCTCTATAATAGACGTCTGTTTATCACTACTATAGGCTAAAATAAAGGTTTTAGAATTTCTTTAAAAAAAAAACTTTGGAAAATCACAAACATTTTATGAAAAAGTAGAGATTGAGGTTAAAGCTTCGAGATTCATGCTTTTCATTAAAAATATATTGATTTCTCATCATTGGGTAACCCTAATCTAGGCTACCTTGAGTTATAATATCTATAGTTACCCCTAATTTTTGAAAACTGGTGCACTAGTATCAAAGTGCGCAAAAATTTAGAGTAAAAGGAAAAAATGTGTACTTGAGGCAATAAATCTTTGATTGATTGCTTTAAAATGTATACCATTTGAGGTAGTAAGTCTCTAATTAGGTAGTTACCCTTATCCTATCAACATGTTAACCTTGGCTTGGCTAGTTACCATTAACTTATTGATGTCTTAACCCTTCTTTGATGGTTTGATTAGTGCTAGCTTGTCGTCATACAAAATCAAGATGGATTGTTACATTTGATTAGTGCCAATTTTATCGACATGCAAAATCAAATTAGTGGATTGGATGATGCCATTTATTGGCTTGTCTAACCTTACTATTATGGTGGTTGTCGCCATCAATCAGCTTGACTAACCTTGTTATGATGGTTGAAGTGATTTATCGGTATGTCTACTCCTTCTTTAGAATTAATATTCTTGTTGGAAGATTTTTGGGAAATATGCATTTATGAGGAGTCATTGATAGCATATTTCATAGTTTACTTCTTATTTGTAAATCTATTTTGAAAAAACTATAGCATAATTCTTTCCCTCATCATTAGATGTTAAAAACAACCTTCTAGACAATCCCTCTTTTAGTGTGCTTCATTTTTATACTATGATTTTGGCTTCAACCATATGGATCAATTATTGGTAAAGTCTCTCATAGGTCCAATAATTCCCTTGTCCAAGAGAGGTCGGAGTGGTTCCTGACCATCTCTTTCAAATCCTTCTAGAGTCAGAAAATATTTGCACGTTTCTTTATTAAGCATCTCTTTTGATTTTAACCTATTTAGGTGACTTTTTGTGTCTTCATAGGTATCTTAAAGCTATAACCAATAAAGAAAAAGCATCATAGACTCCCATCCATTCTCCATTCATAAATACTTTATCCTTCTGATCCAATTTAGTATGTGTATCGCCAACAAGTTTCTCCATTCTATAAGTAAACAATATGTCTACTATAGGTTCTATGGAGTGTGGAATTTGTGTGCCTCTTAAGAGGGCTTTGGTATATGTGAGAAAAGGTGTAATATAGTGCTTTGCTTCTTAAATTTGGAAGACTTATTATTTTGCTTTGTCTTTTGGTCAATTATGGTTTATATGTTCAATTCATTCTTTTATTTTATCTTGTTATTTTATCTTTTCCAATTATTTTGTTGTTATCTTTGTAATTTTTTCTTTTTGTTATTTTTGTCATTCATAATAACAAAGATAAACCATAAGAGTAACTAAAGGTAAAAAAGGAACATGTAAATATAAACCAACAGTTTAGTTATATACATCAAAATGTTCAAAAAGTTTTAAAACTCCTTGAATACAAAAATATAACTATTGTGAAGATCCAAGTGCCCTATGATATGATTGTCCATATGAAGAACGGAAGGCTGATGGTCTAGGAGGTCTATTTAGTGTTACTACCTGCGGTGGTTCTGGTGGTTGCTCCTCTTGCTCCTATCTGAATTTGAACTTAATTCCAAGTAATGCAGTAAACAGTGGTTGCAGAATCTATGCAATCACCCTAGCCAAATGCTCTAAACTCTTTTTAAAACTTGAGACTACTCGTGAATATAGCTCTAGATACCTTATGAGATCATCCCTAAAGTTCCTAATATATCTCTTCAGGTGTTTATCAGTCTCCACCAAAACTTGTCTGCCTCTAAAAACCTCATCCTTGATGCAACCCATTTACTCCCTAATATAGGTGATAAAGTCATCAATAACCTACAAAGTGGCATCAAACCTTTGCTCGACTACTACCAAGTCTACCCATATGCCCTGTATATTAGTTTGGTGCTAAGTTTACATAGACTACAGTAAGGCTAAAATGAAATGCAAGGTCTAATCCTATCATTGCATGACCTACTGAATGGTCTGGACTGATGTCTCAATAACAGCTAATCTTCATGAAATATCATCTGATGGTGGCCCTACAGGAACTGATGCTAGTTGAATTAGTGGTAGAGTACTGAAAGTAGAGGCTTTGGGATAGCCATATGGTGAGAATCTTTGGAACATCCTGGATGGTGATGGTTGAGATCGAATAGGAGACCTTGAGAATACTGGAGGAGGAGGTGATTTATCAAGGAGGTCATCAAGATCGATTTGCATATCCATCTGAAATCATATCTGCCCCTTAGGGCTTTATGGCTTATCCTACTGAGGCTACTAATTAGGTTAAACTAGCAATGTTAGAAGGTACCCGCAGTGGATAAGGTGGCTGATCCTGATCCTTGCCCTTTGTTGGTGGCTCTGGTGTAATAGGGTCTAGCTTGTACCTCTTTCTAGTCTTTGGGACCATCAAAAGTCTATACTGTCCCTCTTGCCCTAAGATCGGCTCAACCATACTTATACCAAGGGTGGTTTGTAATTCTATACAAATATGCTCTTAAAGTGCCTAGCCAAAAGTCCTCTTATCTGCCTTCAAATAAAGCAATAGATAGGTCACCACTCCCTTAATGCAGATCTATGAGAGAGGCTGTGTAGCTACTTTAAATAGTGTAGAATTGATCTTATAGGTGATGTTGATCCTTTTACCTGTGTATATAGCTCAAAGGCAAACATATTGATTGCATTCATCGACTTAGAACTGCTGGTGCAATCAAGGTATAAAGTAAATAGAACTCTCTGGATATATCTAAATGTATGTATGACTAGTATGTTGCTCTTAACGGTGATCAGATGGTACACGATCCTAGGAAGTGTGATTACCGCTCAGTGCTTCCTTATGGTTTCCCCCTCTGGGGCTTTGACATTAAGTCCAATAGGTAGCCCTATGGCCTATGTGAAATGACATCACATGATAATTTATTGAATGGCTTGCACTCTGAATCTAACCACCCCTTCCTCCATATCAAGTCTCTAAAAGCCTCTGTACTGAATAGTTACCAAAAATTCACATATAGTGTCTAGATAAGTGGGTAAGGATGAGGCAAAAAAGATTATCCATCCTATGGTGGTTAATAATTCATTGATCTCATTTACCATACCCATGCTTTGAAGGACTATCATGACATGAACTTGTTGGCATGATATTGAACTTGAGATAGGGCTTGGTATCTCTCGACCTTCTGAGCAATCATCTATCCTGGAGTAGGTAAAGCTAGCATAAGCTGTGCATTGTGATGTGGTATCCAAAAAAAAAAATTTAAATGTTAGTTTTTTTTTTGAAATAACTTGTATGGTAAGTAACAATAAAAATTAAACCCTTATGCATTTTGGCTAAATGTTGGAAACATGTCAGCTTATATCGATGCTAGCCAAATTGCATCGAAATGCACATTTAAGCACCACAAAACAAATTATGAAACCTTAAACCCATCAATTGGCATTCTAGCAAACATGTATGACAATTAAGATTATAAAATTATGATTATTTACAAGATTTTTAACGAAATTCGGGTAACATTTTGGCTAAAAATATGCTTTCCCCTATGCAAAAGATACTTTTAAAAAAAATAATATAGGCGTCAGTGGCCACTAAATGGTTTATTTAAGCAAATGTACTAAGGCCACAATATAATTAATCAACATACAATATTTAATTTTAAAATTATGCACCTAAGTTTTATAGGTACATTAATTAAAGTATAGTTTACTGAACTAAATAATCTATTCAAGTCTAAAAGAATTAAGTGCCACATATTGTAATTGATAACTCCAATTTAATGTTTAAATATAGTGTATTTTTATCCATGTTTGTTTCTCATTATGATTGTTTTTAATGTTTTAGGAATTAAATTTCTCTTTTTGTGCTAAATGGGATGATATTGGAATTTATGAAGATTTGGTGTGTTTAATGGCACAATTTTGACTTTTCTACAGAAAATTTGATTTGCGCATAGCAGAGACCAAAGTGCCTAAGCTGTGTGCCTTATAGAATCATCAATCTGCACCACTTCACTAAGGTGCATGGCTGAAATCATTGGTCTCTACCGTGTGCCAAATAGAATTCAAAGTTATTCAGTCCAGAAAGGTGTACAAGGCTGAGACCAAAGTTTCTCTACAATGTGCTAATGCTAGAGTACTTTTTTAACCAATTGTGCATGGTTGAGACTAAAGTATCTCCACCGTGTGCCTCTACAAATACTATAAAAGATGAGTTCTGTTTGGTTTAAAAGAAGAGTTTTTAAGTTTTTCATGTTTCTTTAGTTTTAGTGCATAGTTTTTTAATTTATTTGTAGATTTTTAGGGTTTTATACTTGTTCATACTTGTAAAAATTACATTTTTACTAGGATTTATACTTACAAAAAAAACAAATATGCCATAGATACAGCTCAGTTACAGAGATATAAGGTTTAGCTTTCAATCAAGTTCAGCTTAGAGAAGAAGAGGAAAAGCAATTTCAACTTTAGATCTACCATTCAAAATGGGTTTAAAATTTTCTTCTTTCTTTTTTCATGCTTTTTACATTATGTATAGTGAGTAATCTCTTTGTTTGGGGATCTTTGAATCTCCATACCCATGTAAGACTATGAACTCATTTGCTTAAATATATTTAAAGATGTTTCTTTTCCCTTGTGCTTATTTTGATATGGATGTTATTAAGTATTTATACTGTTAATCTTAGTCAAGTTAAAGGATTTATGCTTATGCAAATAAGATATCATGTATATTATAAATTTACACACATTTTCTATATTTTTTATAGTGATTCTAGAAAATAGGTTGTTAGATTTAGAGTTAATGTATTGTAGATTAAAAAATAGTGAGGAAACTAAATGGGTATTGTATTGATTGGCTCCGAAATGGGAAACTAATTTGTATCTAGGTCTTAGAACTCGTGCTTACGCTAGCTATTTGGTTGGCTCCGAAAAGGAAAATTGGATAGTTAGAGTAATTGGCTTCGGAATGGGAAACTAGGGGTTTAAATGGGTTGTCCACATCTGAAATATATAAATTTTATGTCAAAATGAATCTTACATTAGCTATGGGAAAGATTTGATTCCTAAATAGCGTTTTAATTATTGTTATCTAAACATCCATACTCTATTTGTTTAACTTATGCTTTATGTTTAATTTACTTTTATTTTAATTGTTAGAAATTGGTAAACATAGCTCACACCATTATACACCTAAGATATTCTTTAACATATCATTGTAATCTATTAAGTAATACTGCATTAGCCTAAATCCCTAGGGTTCGATATTATTTAGGGTCTTAAATAGGCTCCATTATATTACTTGTCGATTCAGTAAACTTGCTAAGTGAACACCAAACAAGTATTTGGCACTGCTGTGAGGGAATTTGGCATGTTTATTCGCATATTTGATTGTTTTATTTATATATTTATCTTTTTTTTTTTACTTTTTTACCTATTTTTTAGGTGATTTTGTTGTATGAACAGATTACGCTTACAACATCATTTAGCACCATTTGATCTTGAAATCGAGAGGACTTGTATTGGAGAAAAAGGCAAAATAAAAAAAATGAATGATCCATCAAATCCTTATGTAACTCTTGAGAATGAAGAAGGAGAAAGGCAACAACATGAAAGAAATCAAGATGATCAAAGACCATGGACCACTTGAGATTACATCACTCCAAGGTTTAATGAGGAGTATAGGATAGTAGTGCTGCCTCGATAACAATATTTTGAGCTAAAACCGGCAATGATCACTATGGTTCAAAGGAACCAATTTTTAGGATTAAAGATCTAGAACCCGGTACAACACTTGGATATCTCTTTAGAGATAAGTGACACAATCCAAATATAAGAGGTGTCAATGGATGCAATATGAGTAAAGCTTTTACCCTTCACACTTATAGGGAAAGTAAGAGATTGGTTATCTATGCTTCCAAGTCAATCCATTCAATCATGGGAGAAAATGCAAGAAGAGTTTTTGGTTAGCATTTTCCCATCCACAAAGAAAGTTAGTATAAGGAACAACATATACAATTTCCAGCAGTTAAGTGAACAATATTTCTATAAAGCTTGGGAAAGTTTTAGGAGATTGTTAAAAAGCTACCTACACCTTGAAATCGCCATACACCAACTAATGTCAACATTTTATACAGCATGTAATCCAACCATAAGATCTTTATTGGATGCAGCGTTCGGAGGGAGCTTTATAAATAAAATACCTGAAGAGGCATTTTTGCTTCTTAATGATATGCCGATGAACGAAGCTCAATGGGCCAGCATAAGGGTATTGACCAAGAGACAAGGAGTTCACATCATAGATATTTTTGCAATGTTGAAAGCTCAAATAGAGCTATTGAAGAAAGAGCTTAATGGGCTTAAAATTCAAAATGTCTTAGTAATTTCTCAAGAAGTGAGTGCATTTGAAGGAGATAACTTAGGTACTGAATCAAAGGAAATTGAGTCATATTCTCAAGGAATGAGACAAGTGAATGCTTTACATGATTTTAAAAGAAATGATCCATTTAGCAATCACTATAATTCCTGGTCGAGGAACCACCCTAAGTTTTGATGGAGAGGTGATAATCATGCTTTTACCTCTAACACTCAACCAAAAGCCCCATTTAATAAACCCACACATGTTTAAAGTTGCCATAACAATACTTATCATCAATAATACTAACCTCTAATAGTAAACACTTATTTCTAAGCACCATACCAAATACCTTAAGCTCACCAAACACACTTTTAACCTCATGGTTTCCAACCTAAACAACCCCTACCACAAGATAAGAAATCAAACCTGGAGGAGATATTTGCTAGCTTCATGTCTAGTCAAAATCAATTCATAACCAGCCAAAAGACAAGGTGGAAGGCTAAAAAACGGTTAAATAGGAACCAAGATGCAGCCATTAGGAACTTGGAAAGTCAAATTGGTCAAATAATGAATTCTATCTCTAGAAAGCAACTAGTTGTTTTTCCATCGCATGTTGATTGAAACCCAAGGGAGAAAGTAAAAGCCATCACATTGAGAAGTGGTAAAGAATTATGCATCGAGGAAAAAGGTAGCCAATCTTCTTCAATTCTGGTGGATCCTACGATATAGGTATGTGATTCCAACCTAAAAATTAGCACTGAAGTGCACAAATCTGTTGATCAAGGTAAGAATGTTTCATTTAAAATAGGCTTACTATGAAAGAATCCTTATTACCTTTCCCTTCTATTACTAGCAAGGATAAAAATAATGATCCATTAGCTAAGTTATTAGATATGTTGAAAAAGCTACATATAAATTTACCCTTTATCGATGCTTTACTACATATACCAAAATATACTAAGTTCTTAAGAGAAATTTGTTCTAGTGAAAAGAAGTTAAAAGGGGCTAGAGATAGTATATTTGTTTGAGAATTACAGTGTCATTCTAACTAACAAATCACCAAAGAAACTAGAGGACCCTGGTAGCTTTACACTAGCTAGCATCTGAATTAGGGGGAAACTTTGTTGGGCATACACTATGTGATTTACGTGCAAGTATTTATCTCATGCCTTATTTGCTTTGCAGGAAGTTAAATTTAGGAAATCTAAATGAGACTAGTATGTTGCTGTAACTAGTGGATAAATCTATCAATGGACCTAAGGGGATCATAGAAGATTTGTTAGTGAAGATTGGAAAGTTCATTTTTACTGTGGACTTTATGGTGCTAGAGATGGTGGAAGACCAGACAATTCCATTAATAGTCAGTTGACCATTTCTAAACACAGCGAGAGTGCTAATAGATATGCATGGGACGATAGTCACTTTGCAGTTTAATGACGAGAAGATGATTTTTAAAGTGACTAAGATGACAGAATGGCCATCATACGAGTTTTTTGAGTCGATTTGTTGTGTTTAAAGTTATTATGGAGAGATAAAAGTCAAGTCTGATGGTGTTTTACTAAATGACACTCTTGGGAAGTGGCTAATACATCCCAAGTGAGAAAAAGATGTAATTACTAAGAGTAAGAGTCTATTGACTAAATGGTCTAAAGAGAAATTACCAAATGATTATAAGACAAACTCTGAAGGAAGGCTCAATCATTTGACTCTATGATTAATTTTGCAAGATGAATTTAGGTTTGGTGTAGGATTAGTGAGATCCAAGCCCTTAGATGTTACATGAGTGTATCCAAAGTCATTTTGGAGACTTGTTAAAGCTATAACTCCTTTTAACTCTCTCTAAACTCATTTTTGTTTAATTATTTTGATGTTTTTAGTTTTTAAGTTATTGTTTTGTTATGTTTTAGCTCAATAAGTGGTGATAAAATGTGTTTGCATGCCTATTATGTTTTATAGTGTAATTATGCTTAAAAAGGGTGTTAGATTTTAAATTGTGCAAAAATTTGGTTGCACAAGGCTGAGACCATTTTGTCTCAACAGTGTCTCTTTTGTAGTTTCAATTCCAAAAAGGGGAGTCACACAATGGAGACCATTTTATCTTTATCATGTGCAAGTCTTTAGTTCAAATTCAATAGGGGTTACATGGCTGAGACCATTTGGTTTCTATCATGTGCAATTACATGTGTTTAAGTATAGAAGGTGGTATACAGTTGAGACCATTTGGTCTTTGTCATGAGCATATTGAGTTTTTTAGTACAGAAAGGGTCATACAGCTAAGACCATTTGGTATCTGCCATGTACAATTTAAAATTTTAAACCAGATTAGTGTACATGGCTGAGACCATTTTGTCTCAGTCATGTCTTTTATAAATTGATGTTGTGCATTTCGAGGTGTTGTGTGTGACACGGCTAAGGCCATTTTGTCTTTGCCATGTATCGAGTGCTTTTAGTCATGTTTCTCTTTAAATACTCTCCCAACAGATGCACCTCTTGACCTTCACTCATTCTTGCTTAATTCCTCCCCTTATTTTTGGCCCTAGCACCTCTTTTGCATCCTTTCGAGTGTATTTTCTTCCATTTACAAGCATCAATCAACAAGTAAGTATATCAACTTTTAATTTTTACATTTCTTCTCTAATTTTATTTTTTCTTGATAATTTGTATTGCGTAAGAGTTTTTTTAGGTATTACTTTGATTCTTTGTGCATGACGTACATCTTATTTAGTTAGATGACACTTTAGTTTGTTTGTTTTTCCTTCTTCTATTTGAGTTATATTTTATCTTGTTGTTTTGGACACTTACCTAAGTGTTTTCCAAATGCTCATGTTGTAAAAATTGCATTTTGTTTGCAAATTTTGTTTATGCATGCTTGTTCCTCAATTAAATACCTTCTAGAAGTGAAAATCTTTGTTTTAGCAATCTTAACCTCATTGGTGTGCTTTATTCTTAAGAGTAATGCTGTTTGAATGTTATTATACAAATTATGTGCCTACATGTATACTTGATGTTGATTTGTTGAAGCCTAAATATTTGGCCACCCCATACAAATATGGATGCATTGGGGGAGTTTAATTTGAGAGAGGATGTTGAGCGCCTAATAGCCAAGATTGATTGGACCGAATTTGTAAGTTTGAGAGAGTTGGTGTATCCTCATATGACAAGAGATTTTCTGACCACTATAAGGATTTGTATAGGGAGAAATAGCTATAAGGATGAAGGGATGGTCAGTTTTTGGTTGCAGAGGCATTCATACCATATCAGTTTCAATGAATTTTCTCACCATCTTGGGTTTGATCCCCATACACCAAGGGTCCTGGAAAATCTACATAAATAAGAATTTTGGTAGGATATATACGATGAAATTGAACCTACTGTGTTTAAGATGGGTAACACTAAGGCACACCATTGGAGAGACCACCCTTTATGATTGTGTATTGATATTTGGCTTTAGCTATGCTGTCACACCTTGGGGGCCTCGAAAATGTCAACACCAATGAAGTTATTATCCTTTATGCAATGAAGAATGCCATCATCTTAAATGAAGCAATATTTATCGCTGCAAAGATTGATGGATTAAGGACTTAAAAGAAGAGGTTGAAGATCACATTTGAAGGGATTGTAACCATGTTGGCCAAAGGGGTCAACCATGCCATCATAGGCAGAGAAGTGGGCAACCCTATCCTTATTGATAAAGCAATGCTGAAAAATATGTTTGTATTGATTGATGGCCCAAGATTCCTAAAGCAAGATATTTGGTGGGATCCAATAGGGAGCTTTATAGGGAGTATGTGAAAAAACAAGCAACATAGCTTTCATGGGCAAAGACTGTAACTATCACACTATCATTACAGCAGTACATCGAGATTACTACGCACCTGACACCATGAAGGACAAGATGGATGGCATTATTTCAGCTTTTGCTATGATGCAATGCCACTTTAATCACCACTTTCCTCCTCCTTCACCTCTGCATGAGTGATCTACTTTAGGGATTTCCTCAACCTTGATATTTTATGAATGCTTTATTTGTATTTTGCTGAAAATAGCAAAATTTTATGTGTGGGGTAAGGGTATTTTAGAGATGAACAAATGAACATATTTTATTGGTTTTTTTTCTTACTCACCATAGTAGTTTTAATTTTTATGTTTATCATGCTTTTAATAGTCGTTTAGGTGTTGTTAGAGCTTATTTAATTTATGTTATGTTTTTATATTTTTTTTGTTATTTTGTGTTGTTAATGTCATTTTCTTTAGTTTATTCTTAGCTTCCTCTTTTAGCTAACTTTACTTTTCAGCTCTTTTTATTATAGATTTTATTTTATTTTATTTTATTTTATTTTATTTTATCCTCAAGCAAAGCTTCAAAATGCAAGAGAAAATAAAATAGCACAAACATATAACTAAAACATAAAATATGGAATATGGAGTCCATCATTCTTAAGATTCTCGCAAATTAACAAATTCAAGGTTTCCTTAATATATTAATTATAAGTCAATGTCAACAAATACCAAAACAAAATCTTAGATTTATAAGGTTTAATACTCATATGCCACCCATAAAATAAACAAGAGTAAGTGAAGTTCAAAGATACAAAGTTCTTAGAAACCTTATTTCTTACAACATGTACTCTAACCTAGCTAATATTACAAAATGTAGAGTTGTTCTCTCATAATTTCTGCCTCACATTACTCAAGTGTTTAATGGCTAGCGTTTAACTCATATTTCCTCTTATACCATCACATACCGTAGGCTTGTGTTAAATAATAGTCTCCATCACTAGCATAGAATAATGCACAAAATCAAAAGGGTCTTTACATGGTTGTAGGTTGGCTTAGGTTCAGGTAGGAACAATTTTGGTTAGGTAGCTTATTCATGTGGAAAAATACAGCAATTAATTAAATAAGTACGACTTCGTATTGCAAAACTAAAGCATGATATCTATCTTTGCTAATGAGATTTTCATATCCCCTTTCAATATTCTTCAATTCCCACTAGTTTTCTCATCAACCTCAGCTCTTATTATACATTTCATACTCATAACTATTTGCTTCTCTTATTTTGGTTTTCATCATTTTAAGCAAACTAGTATAGTAATTTTCTTTTCTTTTTCTTTCTTTTTCTTGTCTCTTTTTTTAAAGACTAATGACCTTAAACTTAAGGGAACAAAAATGAGTTAATAAATAATTCATGCTTACAAAATATCAACACTTTATCTTACTTATCAAAGCAATACTACATTTCCCACACAAAGGTTCAAAAAGAAAGGTTTAATTTATCAAAAATTTGATTAAGGCTAAAAATAAGCTCATTAATAAAATGGTTATAGGCTTAAAATGGCTACCTAAAGTCAAAAAGGTTAGTTATTTAAGCAAGCTAAAAAAGGTTTATTTCTAATGCCCTTATCATTTCTCATGCATATTATATACTAAATGTAAATTCAAAAATTATCTAACACAAGTTCTAGAGTAATGAATACAAGAGGAATTCTCTCAACAAAAATGATCGTTAACTTGTTAAGGCTCAAAAACTCACCATGGCTATGATAAAACTCTACATCAAGTAAAACTCACTAATTCAAATAACATGCTTAAAGAAACATAGCTTAAAACAAATATACCAAAGTACTTTACCTAAACATGCCTATTTATAGAAGCATAATCATATTAAAACAAAAGATCCTTAATCCTATTTAGTAAATATATCCAAGAGACTCGTAATTAACTACGCAAGGAATACCTACATATGCTACTAAGTGATTACCTCAACAAGAAAAAATTCATAACACAACATAACATACATAACATAAAAATTAAAAACTAATCCTTTATACAAACTAACAACTAGCTTCCCCACACTTAAAGGACACAATGTCCTCATTGTGTAAGGAAGACAGCCACAAAACATATTATAAAAGAAAAACACAAAACACAAAATAAAAAGAAAAAGTAAGAGTTGAAGCAAAAGTTACTCAGCCAATCCACTAGGGGACCCGATGGTGAAGGACTGAATTGCACATTTTGCTGCCTGATGAAGGAAAGTAACTTGCGGCTTAGACTTTTGTGACTTTTATGCATCTTATGCATAGAAGTCACAAGTGAGTCTATACGTGCAACCATACTCTTGTTGGCTGCCTTAATACCATCTAAACATGAAAAAATCTATTGCATACCAGTAGCATCACCTGTCCAGCAGCAGATTTGCCAGCATCTACACCAACATCTTCATCATCAAAGTCATCTGAATCTTTGGATACAGCTACTGTGGAAGATTCAAGAGTTTTACCTTTTCCTTTGTTCATGCTTGGACCACCACCCTGCATAAAATGAGATACAAACTTGGAGAGGCCAACTGCCTCGATCCAAGACATGAGAGTTTGGTAAATACAAAACATCTATCATGGTAACCAATTCGTTCTCATTCAAAAACAAAATTATCCAAATCTCCTAAACACCCAAAAATATACCCCAACACCATATGACATATGAATTATCATTTTAATCCTAGCAATGGAGGCATGGTACAAGCCATCAAAAATAAAGTCAATAGAACAAGGTGTTTTACGAGATAACATCAAATCCAGCACAAACAAATCTTTGGTTTGAACCTTTGTACTCTTAACTCGCCCAAACAAAGCAAGACAGATATATTTATGAAATAAAAACAACACATCATCCTTAATTAGGCAATTGGATGAATTTTTATTGTTAAAATCATCCAAACCAGCAAGTTTATGCCACATGGATTTGTGAAAAAAAACATGTGAATTAAATTGTTTACCATTGAGTGGAAATCCAAACCAGCTATGTATCTCATCAAAACCAAAAACATATTCATGACCTTGATGCCTAAATTTAAGTTTATTTTTATGGTCATCAACATACTTAAGTGTCACAAAGAATTCTATAGCCCATTCCCTCTGAATAGGCAAAGATAACTGAACAAATTTCCCCCATTTCATATATTTCAAATATTTCTCAAATTGGGGAGTAAGTCCTAAATCAGTTAAAAAATAAAAATCAATATGCAACATTCCAACATAACTTTTCTTTGAAAAATACTTGAAATTTTCACCTTCTTGCTCATAATAAATGAGAAAAGGGCACTCAAACCTGTCTTAAAGATACTCAGTAGCATGGCTTGGAGGACGAGAGCTCTCTACAGGCCTTTTGTCCTTACGACCCACTGCATTTGTGCGTACATTGTGAATATTGCAAAGAACAACAACTTCTAGCAAGATTACTCAGAAAACAATGAAAAACAAACCTGAAAACTCAAATGAAGTGAGAAGAGTAGAAAGGATTTTGTGAGATTTGGAGAGAAAAACCCTAAGAAAACTGAAAACAACTTAAAATGGAAGAGTGAACGACATTTAAGGTTTGCTTATTGCGACCTCGCGACACTGTCACGCTTGCGATTGAGCTAAAATTCACCCTATGCTGATTGCGAAACCCAACAGCCTCACGATAGAAAGCTCTGATACCTCATACATCATACTCGCAATAGACAAAAATTGCTAATAGTAATATTAAGCTACCGTGATGGCTACTCGAGCGCAATCGCGACATCACCTGCATCCTCCCTCCTCTGTTGCATTCGCGATAAATGTTGCGCTCGTGACAATGAAGAAAATCATAAGTTGTTTAACTTTTTTTTTTTTGTAAAGTACAAATTATAAAGACATACTAAATAATATAACCTGTAAAACCAAAAATAAACTATGTTAGTATACTAAATTAACTGAAAAATAAAACACTAATAAAAGATGTAAATAACCATCAACCCAACCTTAAAGATATAGACGAAACCTTTCGGCCATGCAATGTTCCATCAAAATATACCTTACATCTTTGACCATTACCTTAAACAAATCTCCCTTATTATTTTTAAGTTCTAAATACCCATGATCAAAAACTTGTGAGACGTCAAAAGGTCCACTCCACCTAGATCATAATTTTCTAGGAAATAATTTTAACCTAGAATTGAAGAGAAGAACGTTATCCCTAAACTTAAAAATTTTATGTCTAATATGAGCATCATGCCATTTCTTAGCTCGTTCCTTGTAAATCCATACATTTTCATAAGAAAACAAACGTAATTCATCTAGCTCATTTAATTATAAACACCTTCTAACCCTTGCATCTTTAATATCATAATTCAAATTTCTAATGGCCCAATATGCTCTATGCTCTAACTCAACAGGCAAATGGCATGTTTTCCCCATACACCAATCTATATGGTGTCATTCCAATAGGTGTTTTAAATGCAGTGCGATATGCCCATAATGCATCATCAAGTTTATGTGCTCAATCCTTCCTAGAATTAGAAACAGTTTTTTTCTAATATCCATTTGAGCTCTCTATTAGAAACCTCTACTTGACCACTTGTTTGTGGATGATATGGAGTAGCTACCCTATGATGCACACCATACCTAAGCAATAATGATGCAAAAGATCGATTAATGAAATGCGTACCTCCATTACTTATGATAGCTTTTGGCACTTCAAACCTTGAAAAGAGTTTTCTTCAAAACTTGATTACTACCTTTGAATTATTGGTTGGAAAGCTTTTGCTTCAACCCATTTTGATACATAATCTACCCCAACCAAAATATAATTCTATCCAAAAGATTTAAGAAAAGGACCCATGAAGTATATTCCCCACACATCAAATATCTTAACTTCCAAATATTATTCAAAGGCATATCATCTCTCTTCCCAATACTACATACCCTTTGACACCTATCACATCGAGCTACAAATGTTCTAGCTTCATGGAATATGGTAGACCAATAAAAATCACATTAAAGTAATCGAGAAGCAGTTTTAATACTACCATTATGGCCCGAATACAAAGAAGAATGGCAATGTGTCAAAATGCTTACATACTCTTCCTCACTTACAAATCTCCGAATTACACCATCTCCCCCTATCTTAAACAAATAAGGCTCTTTCCAAAGGTAATTTTTAATATCACTAAAGAACCTCTTCTTTTGTTGCCATGTCAAACCATGAGGTACAATCTTTGCAGCAAGAAAATTAGCAAAATCCACATACCATGGCACATGCATTTGTTCAATAGACATTAAGGATTTATCTAGGAAGGATTCATTAATTTCAATGCTATCCCCTATAGGTCCTTCATAATTTTCTAACCTTGATAAGTGATCAGCCGCTAAGTTTTCAGAACCCTTCTTATCTCTAATCTCAAGGTCAAATTCTTGTAATAAAAGAACCCAATGAATTAACCTAGGTTTAACATCTTTTTTAGCAAATAAATATCGTATAGCTGCATGATCTATATAGATTATAACTTTAAATCCTAACAAGTAAGACCTAAATTTATCACACATATAAACAACAACTAACATTTCGTTTTTAGTAGTAGTGTAATTCACTTGAGGTGGTGACAATACATGACTAGCATAAGAAATCACATGCAAATGTTTACCTTGTCTTTGTCCTAACACACATCCAAAATCAAGATCACTTGCATCGCACATGATCTCTAAAGGTAATTCCCAATTAGGAGAAATGAGTATGGGTGCACTCACAAGAGCTTCATTTAATGTGTCAAAAGCTTTCAAACATGCATTAAAAAATTCAAATGGCACATCCTTTATCAATAAATTTGTTAAAGGCTTAACAATTAATGAAAAATCTTTTATAAATCTTCTATAAAAACCATCATGTCCTAGAAAAGATCTAACACCCTTAATTGTAATAGGTGGAGGTAATTTTTCTATTAATTCAGTTTTAGCTCTATCTACCTCAATCCCTCTACTTGAAATTTTATGGCCTAGAACTATTCCCTCTTCAACCATAAAATGGTATTTTTCCTAATTGAGCATTAAGTTAGTATCCTCACATCTAGCCAATACTCTATCCAAATTACATAAATATAGCTCAAATGAATCACTATAAACAGAAAAGTCATCCATAAACACATCCATGATATCCTTTATCATATCCCTAAAAATAAAAGTCATACACCTTTAAAAAGTTACGAGTGCATTACATAACCCAAAAGGCATTCTCCTATAGGCAAAAATCTTATATAGACAAGTAAAAGTGGTCTTTTCTTGGTCACTAGGATATATAAATATTTGAAAATACCCTAAATAACCATCTAAAAAATAATAATGAGAATGGCCAATAATCTTTTCTAACATTTGATCAATGAATGGTAAAGGAAAATGATCCTTCCTAGTGGGGAAATTCAACTTCCTATAGTCAATGCACACCTCTAACCCGTGGTGGTTTTAGTAGGAATCAAATCCCCACTCTCATTTCTAACTACAATCATACCTCCTTTCTTAGGTACATAATGAATATGACTTACCCATGCACTATCCGAAATCAGATAAATGATCCCAGCATCTAATAATTTAATGAATTTTTTTTAACTACCTCCTTCATGTTTGGATTAAGTCTCCTTTGTCTATCAGCCCTAGGTTGACACTTATCCACCAAATTAATTCTATGTATGACAACATTACGACTAATTCCTTTCAAATTAGAAATTTGCCAACCTAATCTATTTATCCTTTTTCTAACAAGCTCTAATAAGGAAGACTTTTACTTACTAGTGAGCTTTTTAGAAACAATGATAGGTAAAGTATGATTAGAACCAAGAATCAATGTACCCTCATAGACATCAACTAATGTCTTACCAATTCTCATGAAAGATTTTCCTAAAATCAATGGGCATTTAACATCATATGAAAAATCTAAAATCACAAAGTTAGCAGGCAATATGAATTTATCAACTTTAACTAACACATCTTCCACTATGCCATATGGTTTCTTAATTGATTGATCAGCCAATTGCAACACCATTAAGGTAGGCTTAACATAATCCAACCCCAACTTCTTAAAGATAGTCAAAGGCTTTAGGTTAATACTTACCCCCAAATCACATAAACATTTGGAAAACTCAACATCCCCTAACGTACATGGAATAGTGAAACTACCATTATCCTTAAGCTTAACAGGTAAATTATTAGTAATTATTGAACTATATGCCTCTGTTAACTCAACAGTAGATACATCTTCCCAATTTCTTTTCTTAAAAACTAAATCTTTAAGAAATTTTGCATAATTAGGAATTTGTGTTATAGCCTCAACAAAATTTAAATTTATGTGCAATTGCTTTAACTTATCAAGAAAAGATTAAAATTGCTTATCTTGATTTTGTTGCTTTAAACGTTATGGAAATGGCAGTTGAGGCTGAAATACTCACGGAGAAGTGGCCTTACTCGCTCCTTCTGTCGCACCCGCGATAGGTGCTGCACTCATGACAGAACACTTATCCCCCTCAATCTTATTTTCCTGCACAACATCATCAATATTAGTAGAAACAAACTCATTTGAATATGATTTACCTGACCTTAACTTTACTACCTTCAAATGTTCTCATGGATTCTCCTCCGTATTACTTGGTAAATTTCCTTGCAATTAAGAAGGTAAAGCCTTAGAAATTTGCCCTAATTGTACCTTTAAATTATGGATAAACGAAGCTTGATTTTTAGTAATTTGATCAAACTTTGTCTCTAGCCTCTTTTGATTCTCCTCTTATGAACTAAACTTCAAAATTAATCCCCTCTGAAAACCTATCCATCTTAAACTCTAAAGCTCCAAACCTATCTTGAGGTTATAGAAATCCTACACCCCTATTTTGATTGCTACTATTTCCCCAAGAAAAATTTGGGTGACTTCTCCAACCAGGGTTATAGGTATTTAAGTATGGGTTACGATGCCTTTGCCCTTGTATAAAGCTAACTTGCTCCTTTGTACTACTCATTTCCAAATTACATACCTCACTTATATGCCATAACAGAATCTACTAAATATACGCCCTAGCATTAGCATTAGGTTCCCTTACTCTCTTGATTTGCCACATGCAATTATTCATAGGCATTTCCTCCAACTCAAATTCTCCCTCTGTTTTTTTTCTCATAAGAGAACCATTAGCTGCGGCATTTATGGTGCCTCTAGTGGTGGGATTCGGTCCATTTTAAAATGTATGCATTAGCAATTCCCTTGGAAGGTTATGGTGTGGACAAATTCGCTGCAATTCCTTAAATCGCTCCCAAGCTTCATACAAAGACTAATTATCATATTGAACAAAGGTAGTAATATCCTTTATATTTTTTACAGTTTTGGCTAGAGGAAAATATTTAGAAAAAAATGTTTGGGCTAATTGATCCCAAGTTGTTATAGATCCTTTAGTTAAGGAATTTAACCAAGCCTCTACTTTATCCTTCAAAGTGAAAGGATAAAGCCTAAGCTTAATTGCATCCTCTGAAACTCCATTAATCTTAAAGGTATCACAAATTTCCAAGAAATTTTCCAAATGAGCATTAGGATCCTTATTTGCAAAACCATAAAACTGAATACTATTTTGAATCATTTGCAAAAGAGAAGTCTTAATTTCAAACTAGTTAGCATTTACCATAGGTCTTACCACCCCTTGTTGAGCACCGCTCAATGTAGGTGTGGAAAAGTCCATCAACCTCGATCGATTCTCTTCTTCTGCCATGATTAATCTTCTATTCCTGTTTTTTTTATTGGATTTACAGTTACTTGAGATAAATCTTTCTATTTTTTGATTCAACAGTTCAAGTTTGTCTTGAGAACTCCTTGTACTCGGCATAGACTTAAACTACCAAATCCTATAAAAACAACACAAAACAAAACAAATTAAATATTGTAATCAAAAATCAAAAATCAAATTCATAATAACAATAAATTTAATCAAGCATGTCCCCGGCAATGGTGCCAAAAACTTGTTGTACTTTTTCTAAAAGCATTAATTCCGCAAGTATACGGTGTATAGATTATAGTACTTAAGATATCGATCATATGAGGATTGTTGATTAAAATTGTACACTATTACTACTCAATTTTTATTTTGTTTACAATGATCATGAATTTGCAAGTTAAAACTATTATTAACATTATACAACACTAAACTAAATATTATTCTATTTTAATGATAATTAGAGAAGACTTATGGGTATGATGAATGTAAAATATACATAAATATGAACTTGGTATTTCTCTCTTAATTAGAATTTAATCTTTATCATGCAAGCCAAGTTGGAATAATGTTCTATGCCGTAGCTCTCGCATCTAGATTAGATTATGCCATAAACATGCATTTATGATTCTAAATTGCAACTCTCGCATTTGGACTCGAATTACATAAACACACATTCAAAGAATAAAAAACAACCTATAACAATTATATCAATATCCTGATCTCTCTAGTAATATTTTAATAATGAACTTCCTATTAACTATAAGAAAAAGATTGCTCTTGTAACTCTCTTACTTAGAGCCACTTTTATGATTTTAGGAGAAGGAATTACCAACTAACGTCTTTTTCCTTAACTTATAATGTTACTAATAAAATATTAATAGAAGATCCTACATATAAAGATAAATGAAGAGAAATGAATAAAAATGAATATTGACATTCAAATTCCTAAATAGTATTCATAGTAATTACAAAGAAGAAAAGTAAAAGGAATTAAGTAAAGAGAATTCTAATCCTTTACTTATGAATGGTGACTTCCTCTCCCTTGTTAGTCTTCTCTTCAAACCATAAAATAAAACTAAAAATTAAAACCTACAACTATTGTTCTTCAATTACACTTCCAAATTAGAAAAATTAATGATTGTTCTCTCTTTTCCCATTCTCATCACAATAACTTCTAGGGTACATATATAATTTTCCAAGCATCAAGTCCCTTCAAGTGCCGCTCTTGATGGAATATGATATGGTATGAATGAGATGATAAAACAATGGAAAAAAATTTTTTTCATCATACATACCATACAAATCCAAAGCAAGAAACGAAACATGCAATTTTAGGGTTGTAAAACTTACAACTGTTGATGCACTTAAATATTTGGTTTGATGAAGACCAGCAACCAAGAGTGATATATCAACCTTTGATCTTCTCCACCAATGCCAAAAAAACAGCCTTTACGCCACTCTTCTCTATATTCACACACACAATTGCAAAGACGGCTTAAAATTGAGATTGCTAGCTCTCTATTTAAGTATCGTGTAAAGGCAATTGATTTGAAGCTACAAAATTTGATTTTGTACTTCTCTAGGTTGCTATTACTACCCAATAACACAAGAGAATGAGGAAAAATCCTTTCTCCTTGTGAAAAATTGGCCAAAAGAAATTCTTAAGAGGGAGATGAAATTCACGCCACTTTAGAGAAGAATTAGGTTACACACTTTTCTCTCTCATCCAATATATATATTATCTTATTTATTAAGTGATAAATCTCAAATATACTACCTTAAGATAATTCATATTAGCTAAAGATAATTAATATTTGCCTTTATCACTTAATTAAAATAAGTAATATTTATTGATAAAAACTCTTTTAATTTATCCAAGATAAAAACAAAAGACATTTAATCAAATAATATCACTTAATTTAGGATAAAAGATAAGACACTTAAATCTAATAAACCACTTAAATAAAAATAATACATGTGCCGAAATTCCTTGGTATTTCCCTAGGAATTTCGGAGGAATTTCGACCACATCAAATTCCATTTAAATGATTTAATTAGATAAATATATCTTTAGGCTTTAATACTCAATTAATTAAATTAATACATGACATTTAATTAATTGAAATTAAAACATGTGGGCTGAATTTCTCTCTCATGGGCCAAGGTCCAATAGCAATCTAATAACCCATTACACACATTAATTTGACTTTAATTAAAAGCCCAAATTAACGTCTAATACTTAATTTAAATATTTTAAGTCCAATGCTTTATGTGCGATCCTATAGGTCCATTTAATGTTGGCAATGAATTAATAAATTAATTCAAAGGCTATATATATATTCTCTAGCAAGATATTATAGCAATCCAAATTAAATTAAAATGCATATGGCATTTAGTGACCTAATGCAATTTTGCATAGTCCCTTACCCATAAATATCAAAATTAATATAAGGCATGGAACTAGTCATCCTTATATATATTAATTCCTTTCTTGATATTATAGTGACACTAAACTCTCAGATAAATAATGATTACTCATTATTTCATCTCGGTATGGCCATACACTTCTTAGTTCACTGATCAAGTGGCTGATGATATTTTTCTCTCTTATCGAGAGGGGTAATCCCTTCACTTCTCTCATGCTCTCTAACATGAATCAATGCATACCCAAGCATACCCGTACTTGTCACTCTGTTACGAGCACATTAGGTGTATGTCAAAGCACACATTAATTCATAAAGAGTTTCATAGAGATTTTAGGTCTAAGAACTCCAATACAAAACTTGCATATGAGAAACACTTATGACTTGTACCATGTAGTGTTCTCATGAGCGGATCGAATCCTGATACCATGTTCTAAACATGTATCTATGATCTCTGATTGACACTCTTGTCCTTATGATCCGTAAGACAGAACTCAACTTATCAGAGAGAGCATACTAGTCTTAATTCATATGTTATTCCCATAACAATGACTGACTAGGGATATTTAGAATGAAGTCTCATTTGTTTCAAGGTCTTACAACCATGTGCCTCACACATGATAACTTAAACTGAAACATCATTCTTGGATGGTTTTATCAATTGATATGCACAGGAATACAATAGATAAAACAATTGCCTCATTTTATTAATTAAAGTGTTTTATTACAATGCATTGGGGCTAGGGCTTACACTAACACCTCTATAGGTATGCAAACCTTTATGAAGCTTGGTGTCCTTTTAAGTGACCTTGTCAAGCTTAACCGCCATTTGTCACGCTCATGATACCTGTTGCACTCGCGATAAAGCACACTCAATCCTAGTTCAGTTTCCCTCGTGGTGGCTTTCTTTGTTCCTTTCGCTACCTATCGCGACCAGCGTAGCTGCCATGCTCATGACACCTTTTCTTCAAGCCTTAACTTTGCTTCTACTTATCCAAATCCACCCCTTTAAGCTCCAAACTAATCCCTTACTCCTATAAAATAAATACAACATGCATATACACACAAAACACATAAAAGAAAAAAATACGTATAAAATACCAAAATATTAAATACTATACTTAATAAAACTAAGCACAAAGACACAATATTTGTGAGCTTTTTAAGCTCATATCACCTACCTTTTGTTAATATTGTATCCCTTCTAAAGCCTTTTGAACCTAGTGAAGCATGTTAAATGCATGCTAATTCTGTAATTTTTGTTCACACTTATTTGATCTTCCCCAACCTAAAAGCCTTTATCTTACCCTTATAGAACTAGCCATTTTAAGGGTGAGTAGGATAATTTTTTGGAGATTAATGTGGAAAAGAGGATTGTGTTTTGAGTAAAATGCTAGAAATAGGATACATTGTGAGTGTCTAGAAAAAAGATTTAGAATGTAGTTTTATTTCAAGAGAATCTTAGTTGGCCCCTACATAAAAAAAAAGAAAAGAAAAGGAAAAAAAGGAATAAAATAAAATAAAGTTTATGAGGTATGGTTTATTATAAATGTGGGGTACCTTAACGATTATTAAAGATAAGGAATTTTTAGCCTTTAAAGCTTAATTGAGCTAATGCACTTGTAGCGAGAATTTTTAGTGATATCCTTCTCTTAGAAATATCCTTTTAGGTAATTTTGTTCTACATTCTGGGTAGTCTAGCATTTGGCAACATTTTTGAATCAAGTAAGGGTACAAATTAGCTTAAATTTTTGGAGTATGAATAGTGGAGACTTAAGTTAGAGAATGGCTGTTTTAAATTGCATAACCTTTCTTTTCATTATTAGCCATACCTTGACCAAGGTACAACCTATTTAAGATCTAATGATATTGCTTTGTTTAGAGCTATTTATGGAGATAACCCTCGGGTTTCGGTGCTAAAGGAGAGGCCTATGGCATCTTTTGAGTTTTAAATGTTAAACCACGCATGTAAAATTTTTCATACAAATTCTTTTCTTAGTTTTTGGATTGCATTGGAGTTCTGAGATTTCAAAAGACATTTAGGCCTAGCATACACACACTTGGAGACTGGCTAGTATGGTTTATTTTGAATTCTTTTAGGTTTAGGATGACAGTTAGTGACCTCTATTGTAGTGTTATTTAGCTTTCTCTAAATTTGTAATTTCTTTCTTTAAGTTTGAGTAAGCAAGAATGTTCTTTATTCATTTGCTCAAAGGCAAGCAAGGTGTTTAAATGTGGTGTATTTTTATCTGTGTTTGTGTCCTATTTTGCATATTTTCGTGTTTTAGAAATTAAATTTCTCTTTTTATGAAAAATAGGATAATATTGAGGTTTATGAAGTTTTGGTGTGTTTAATGGTGCAATTTTGATGTTTTTCCATCAAATTTGATTTGCACGCGATAGAGACCAAAGTGTCTCAATTGTGTACCTTGCAGAATCATCGATCCTTACCATTTTACTAAGGTGCATGGCTGAGACCATTGGTCTCCACTGTATGCCAGCAAAAATTCAAAGCTATTCAGTCTAGAAGGGTGTATATGACTGAGACCAAAGTTCCTTTATCGTGTACTAATGCTATAATACTTTTTTAACCGATTGTGCATGGCTAAGACCAAAACGTCTTCACCGTGTGCCTTTACAAATACTATAAAAGCTAAGTTCTATTTGGTTTAAAAAAAGAGTTTTTAAGTTTTTCAAATCTCTTCAGTTTTAATATATAGTTCTTCAGTTTATTTGCATATTTCTAAGGTTTTATACTTAGTTTATACTTGTAAAAATTACATTTTTACTAGGGTTTATAGTTATAAGAAAAAAAAAATACCATAGATATAGCTTAGTTATAAAGATACAGGTTTAGCTTTCAATCAAGTTCAGCTTAGAGAAAAAGAGGAAAAGCAGCTTCAACTTCAGATCTACCATTCAAAATTGGTGTAAGAGTTTCTTCTTTCTTTTTCATTGTTTTTTACATTATATATAGTGAGTAGTCTCTTTATGGTTTGGGGATCTTTAAATCCCTATATTTATGTAAGACTATGAACTCATTTGCTTAAATATATTTACAAATGTGTCTTTTCCCTTGGGTTTAACTTGATATGGATGTTATTCAATTATTTATGCTGTTAATCTTATTCAAGTTAATAGATTTATGCTTCTGTAAAGTAGATATTATGTATGCTATATTTTTACACACATTTTTTTTATTTTTTATGGAAATTCTAGAATGGGGGCTATTAGATCTAAAGTTAATATGTCATGGATCTAGAAATAGTAAGGAAAATAAATGGGTATCAAATTTGTTGGCTTCCAAATGGGAAACTAATTTGTATCTAGGTCTTAGGACACATGTTTACGCTAGCTATTCGGTTGCTCTAGAATGAAAAACTGGATAGTTAGAGTAGTTGGCTCCAAAATGGGAAACTAAGGATTTAGATGGGTTATCCACATCTAAAATATATAAATTTTATGTTAAAATCAATCTTACATTTAGTAAGGGGAAGATTTGATTCCTGAATAGTATTTTAATTATTGTTATCTAAACATTCATACTTTATTTGTTTGACTTATATTTTATGTTTAATTTACTTTTATTTTAATTGTTAAAAATTGGTAGACATAGCTCACACCATTATACACCTGGGATATTCTTTGACACTTAATGGTAATAAACTAAGTAATATTGTGTTAGCCTAATTCCCTAGGGTTTGATATTCTTTGGGATCTTAAATATGCTTCATTATATTACTTGTCAATTTAGTGCACTTGTTGAGTGAACACCATACAGTAATTTACACCTACGTAAACAATATTCGCAATATTAGACCAAAACATATAGGCAATGAATCTACAAGGTAAATATTAATTAACTACACAATTCAGGATCACATATTGTCATATTATCTTTTGCTATACAATGCATTTACAAACCTAAAAGAATTTACAGCATACCAGTTAAGGAAAATTATCAAATTAAATAGGTAATAAAAAAATTCACTATCACCATTGAACATTTAATTGAAATAAAGAACATAAAAATTGAACCTAAAAACCTAACCTCGCTTGCTGCAAAATTTGTTTGAAAAAAATGCAAAGAAATTTGAAATAAATGCAACATTGGTGTACGCATCAATCTTGGGGGAATTTTAACGCAAGTGGCTCATGAAATGGAGAAATAATGAGAGATAAAAAGCTAAAAAAATTAAGAGAGAACGAAAGAAAAATGTAGGGAAAAAGAAATGCAGGGGTGAGAAGAAGAAGAAGAAGAAGAAGAAGAAGAAGAAGAAGAAGAAAAGAATTTATTTTTTCAAAATTTCTTTTTCTTTTTCTTTAATTTCCATTTTTTTCTTATTTTGTTCTTTAACAACTTACACCATTTAGACATATTATACCCAAATTACCTAATCTACATACTATTACATACACTATTTATTATTATTGTTTTCTCTCTCCATTTTTTATGGCAAAATACCCCCTAAATTAGATACTCCTTTAAATTTAAAATTTCTAGAAGGCCCTCAAAGTGTCAGTGCATTTCTTATATTTCTTTCAAAAATGAAAATGAAAGGGATGCAAAAATTTATGTGCAATGCATGGGACATGCAGAAAGACTCATAAGGTAATCTAGAGGTGACAAATGACCAGGCTATAAGTCATTTCTTGAGGGATGGCCATCTGTCAAGGCTTGCCTATAAATAACTTGATTCCTTTTGGTCCTTATGCCTTTAACTTTTCCTCTTCCAAGCAGCCTCTCCTCCAGGTACATCTCTCTTTTTTTTATTTTTCTTTTTTTTCATTCATAGTTATTTTTATTATTTTATTTTATATTTTTGGAATTTAGACCACTTGAATATTGTCACCATGTTGACCTAAGTTAAAAATAGAATTCACTAACTCATAGACGACCCTAGGATTCAGGAGTACCTTATTTTACGCGATTGGTCTCTTTTGAGATTTATGAGATGGGTGAAACATGATAACACCCTGATCTTATCTACTGCTCGATATTGGGACACGAGATTTCATATCTTTTAATTCACATACCAGGAGCTATGTCCTCTAACTGAGGAATTTATTGAGATTTTAGGCTTAAGATACTTTCCACGGACCTTGTCTTGTACACCTTGACCCATAATTAGTTACCCGAAGGATGTGGCATGAACTTTGGGTCTTCTTGTAACACCCTAATCCATAAGACATGCAGAAACATCAATACCAACATAACCCTAGCAGAGATCAGGCAGAAATAATAATAATAATAATAATAATAATAATAATAATAATAACAACAACAATAATAATTCATGCCTTAATTATATGCCACAATATAACCAAATTAAACTCTGAAATAAGCAGATGCACATAAATGGCCTTCAATACATTATGAGCCGTAAAGACAACTGCAACCTTCCAAATCTTCTCCTCAAAGTGGGTAAAGCTACCATAGCTATCAATCCAAAGTGGAGTTTATCCTGAAACTTACATGGATAAACAAACTCGTGCTAAGCTATAAAGCTTAGTAAGAAAACCAAAACTCTATGGATACTCTTACAGAATGTCATCAATTCATTACGACCTTTACAATTAAAAAAACATATGAGTCTGCACTAATAATTATTCCACATTAAACATATCAGAGGAATCTCCAACCAGAAAATATAATTACCAATCTTACAATAATCTAGAGCAATGTGAACGTGTCTAGTTCATGAAGACTTTTCAATTTGCTTTTATAATCAAATCTCTCTTTTACTTGATAAATTAACATAGTTCATACACCTCATAATCCTTTTATTCATGAATCCAGACATCATGATTATTGAAGTACAAACTTTAACCATATGAATTTAATCACATTGGTTACATAAAATATACATTTAAGGTTTAATCAAAACATAAGCAAGTGCATATATCTTGTAACATCGATGAGGTACTATTAGGCATAAATACTCCACATATATCATGCAATCTTAAGTATATAATACATTTATAATTCACCATCATGTTCATAATCATGTGTTCCTTAAATGCTATCATAGCATGGCAAACTAAAATATCGTAAAACATCATGTTATGTCATACACAATCCTCGGGCATATGTCAAAGCTATCAATACACACATATATGTGTAAATATTTATATGTATATATAATAACAGATTTGCATGTAATTATAGAGAACAGGCATTACATATCATGATTGCCCAATAAAATCCCAATATCATATGCATACATTTTAATAAATTTCAAAGCACATGAAACTCACCCGAGAACCTTAACGCCTCACAATTAGTGTGAGATATAACCATTATATAATACTAAACATAGAATTTCATTTCATTGAAATAGTTTATAACTAAAAGGAATTTAAGATAAAATAATATAGTAGACCATTCATCGTGATTACATTTTATAAATAAAAAAATAGATAAATGCATTTCTTTATTTCGAGTACATATCTAAATCTTTAATCTTTAATAGCCTACCTAAGTACTAGTTCAAAGGATGGATAATGGGAGCAATGGATACTCATCAAATAATAGATATTTGAAGATATCAAACAATGGATAACCGAAGATATCTAATGATGGACCCAAAAAGGCCGAGCTATAGTTTAAATAAAGGAACAAACAATGGACCTAAATGGGGTCAACTATGGCTGCTACAACTGTATCCCTTTAGGCATGCCTATCTAATCCTTAACTGAACTAAGATCCGCAGGCATTACCACTTTAAGAACATCTTTGATTCACATATTTATCTTTATTCATTACAACATTTACTTAAAGTTATATTTCATATAAGAATGAGTATTATTCTCATCATAGATCAGTTTTAAGCTTTAGGCTCCAGTATACATGGATGTCGATCATATGATCACATAGTTGCATCAACATTCATTCATACATATCATAGTAATTGCATGCTTATGCAAATATTAATAAAGCATAATCTCTCATTGATCTATCTCATCGTAATTAATGTTATGCATGATTCCAATATGGCAATACAAAAGTGTAGTCTTGTTATTAAAAGTCTTCATAAGTTCATAAGCATGTCCATACACACACACACATAGATAAATGCAACTTGAATCATGATATCACATGCTTTTGTTATTCATACTTGTTCACATACTGAGTCAGACTATTTATCATGGCATATTTACATCAATGATAAGATATTACACTTACATAATTCATTGATAGTTCTCAATGACGTAACTTGTTGTTGTTAGCCGTGATTAGCTTCCATACACATCACAGTTATTCACATCAATACATAATCACTTGAACAACATTTAAGCATCTATGATCGATAAAATAATATGAATAAGTTATTTTCATCCTTAGGTCAACACTTGTTCTTGTTTAACTCCTTAGTTTACTTTTATAGTATATTAGATCATGGACGATAGGTTATATACCCTAACATGATCATATATGCATCAATCATCTTACTTGCACCTTGCATCTTATAACATTTATCCCCAGGTAAGTTTATGTAAGATTATATCATCTCAAATGCTAGCACACTACTTGCGGCATGTGTTTACATAATAGTACATAGGGCATGAGCAAACAAACAAGCATGTTCCTCTACATCAAGGCTAATCACTACTTTCTATTATGACTTGAAGCATAACCAAACTTCTATAATCTCATAACTAAGTATAAAAATGTAATATCCCATCTCTTTAACTTAAACATTTGACATTGCATCTATCTTCTTATTGCCACTAGGCCATATCATAATATTTTCATGTTATTGTATAAACACATCAGTGCATAACATTTCGGCAAGGCAATTTACTTTGATAGGTTATATACCTTATAGCAACTTTATACGACACATTAAGTAGCATATAATCTTTAGGTTACTATGTTGTCTCCCACTCTTCTTAGTTCTATGCCCGAAAAGCACTAAAATACATTCTAACAAAATGATTCATATTAGCATTGCCATATACAAATCTCTTTCTAAATCAGCTTTCAAGTGAACCCCATACTTTACCTCAGTAGGTTTTATCACTCTAAATCTTTTCACTCTTTCTATATATATATATATGTATACAAAAGGATTCTCCAATTACGTGACCATACCATCTACAACATATTAATGCCTCTAAATGACTTACAACTTAATTCAATCTACTCCCTTTTATAAATACATTTATGTCATTCAAATTCCAATAACACCCCATCTTATAGTCATACTTGTCTAACCATATCTTACTAAACTTTATCATTGGGAAGGCTTCACAATCTATTAATCCCTCAATGATCAAATAGCACGCTAACCACCCTTTTGATAACAATTATCGACAACATTACTTACTGCTAACTTCATTTACCTCGATTATATGGTTCTACCAATAAGCTTAAAGACTTTCATATAATACCATGCTCATGATTATGGGTGATTTATTGTTTAGGAGCATGTGTATAGAAGTACATGTGATCGTTTATGAGAAAAGGAACAAGGCATTTGGTCGTGCAATAAAATAATAGGCCATACTTAGCCGTGCATTACTAAGAACAAAAGGCCACATAGCCATATAAAGGGAAATAGAAAAGGCCTGAATGGAAAGAAGGGAGCCATGTGTGGCTATGGAAGGAAAATCAATGTGCTATGCATAGCCACGTAGAGAAATTCAAGGGAGGATGCACGACCGTTCAAGGAAATAAAAGGGAGGGTGAGTGGTCATTCAAGGAAATACAAAGGAGAGTGCATGGACTTCAAGGGAGGGAAGCTATGCGTAGCTGTGCATGGGAAGAAAAAATACCATGTGCAGCCATGCAAGGGATCTTGGCAAGCATAACCTAGATTATGCAGGTCAAATCCTATATCTCACTTAACAACTTACAATAATGCTCATTAAACTTTTAAACAATTCTAAACTCATCTAAATCACTAGATTTAGCCTTAACCTCATCATAGATAATACACATACCAGGAGGGAGAAAAGTTCCCAAAACAAACTTATGTAAACAGTGTAGGAAACCTAATTTTTGTACCTATTTTTGAAGGTTTATCTCCTTTAAAATTCTTGATTCAACTCTTAAAGGTTATCCTTCCCTAACACAAGAAGATAACAATCATATTCCCTTTAACCCTAAATATAGAAATGGAACCCAAACAGAAAAGAAGGACTGCTAGAGAGGAAAACATTACCTTAAAGATGTTAGCTCTCAAAACCCTAAGCTATCATCTTCTTCAATCTCCTATGCTGATGATTTCTTTCTTCTTTGCATTTGATCTGACTCATAAACCCTAGTATTCATCATTTTACTATGCAGCTTCACTCAATACTTGATTAGGAGCCTTGATAGAAGATTATTGATTATTTAGTATTATAGAGGGAGTACACCATAGACTGACCCTATTTTCTCTAATCCTGGTGAAGACTATTATAGGTCTCGATGCGATATCTTTTAAACCCACTGCTTTTCTCACTTGTAACCACCTATTACTCTAGGAACGTCATTATTTTAAAGGTTGTGCACACCTTCTAGGTTCTCACACTAGCTTTTCTTATTGAAAAATGTATCCTTCCAGATTTTCATGCATTTTCTTACCTTATTTTTACCTATGATGAACCTAACTCACCCAGTAGCTTTCTTAAGGTTTGGTTACAAAAAAAGTACTACTCCTTGAAAGATTTGATTGATGTTGTATCTGAGCTACTCGAGTACCATAGATACTAGATTAGCATCATTTTACTATGTACCTTCGCTCAATACTTGATCAGGAGCCTTGATATTTCGTTAGAAGATTACCGATTATTTAGTATTATAGAGGGAGTACACCATAGACTGACCCTATTTTCTCTGATCCTGGTGAAGACTATTATAGGTCTCGATGCGATATCTTTTAAACCCATTGCTTTTCTCACTTGTAACCACCTATTAGTCTAGGAACGTCATTATTTTAAAGGTTGTGCACACCTTCTGGGTTCTCACACTAGCTTTTCTTATTGAAAAATATATCCTTCTAGATTTTCATGCATTTTCTTACATTATTTTTACCTATGATGAACGTAACTCACCCAACGGCTTTTTTAAGGTTTGGTTACAAAAAAAGTTGAGTTTACTTGAAGAGCCTCTCCCCAAGGTGATTGGTCATTATAATCTAGGTTACTATTCACAAAGGTAGAGACTATATGACTTTTTCTCTCCAGATGAAAGGGTGATTTGGTTGTCCTTTATGTTGGATGAAGAGATTGCTTTTCAATGCCTATAATACCCCTATACCAGGTGACCACAGATGGATTTTTCGGATGCATTCCTTTATATGGGTTATATTAGGCCACTTTCTATATTACTTCCCACTGTACATGATAGTTTGGAGAGTGGTAAGATATCGTTACATGCCTCTTGTCTTTTTAGGATGGCATACTCTCTCCTAGCTTTCTCACCTACTATCATCAGCTTTGGGCTTAGCTTCTCGTGAAGACTATCTTGCCAGAGATTGTAGATTATGACTTTTCTACTTCTATTGAGTATAAAAGGTGGGTTACCAATCTTATGATTAATTGAGGCTCACCAATAGCAGTTGAGGATAGATAGAAGTTAGATGCAATATAGACATTTGTATTTTGTTTTCATTAGAAATTTTCACTTTGAACACATTGGATGACTTTTTTTCATCATATTAATAAAACATTGCATGCAAACATGATATTTATATCTGATTTTGGTACACATGATTATTATTTAACATTACTTCAAAACATAAGTCTTCCATTCTCAGAATAAAATCTTAATAGCATCAGAACTCCTATCATCAATCAACCCTCTCAGGTTTTCTTGATTGATTATTTTCTCTAAACCCTTAATTTTTACCCAATATGCCTTTTTTTTATTTTCAACCTAATAGGGAGCCTAATTTTAGTAAAGGTACTATTCTTTTAAATTTTCTAAACTCATTACCATCACTATTGATCAAAATAGTAGCTCCTTTAGAAAATAACTTTTTTTAGCATAAAAGGTCCTCCATAAGTGGGTCTAAACTTACCCCGAATATCTGGAATTCCTGGCCTCGTCTACTTGAACACTAAATCCCCCTTCTTCAAAGGATATTTCCTAACCTTCTTTCCAAATGCATGAGATAACCTCTTTTAGTAGATCTGATTGTGGTAGTAAGCTCACATCCTATCTCTATCTAATAGGTTAAGCTAGAGCAACCTCTGATTAAAGTCTTAGGCAACTTAGATTTCAAAATTACCCTTAAAGATTGATGCTCAATCTCTACAAGTAGTACAACCCCTGCCCTATAAACCAGTGAAAATAGAGTGGCTCTTGTCAATGTTCTAGCTGTAATCTTATACCCCTATAGTGCAAAAAGGCAATTTCTTGACCCAATCCTTATAGGTCCTAACCATCTTAGCTAGAATCCTCTTGATGTTCTTGTTTGCTGCTTCCATTGCCTCGTTCACTTACGGTCGGTAGGGCAAAGACTTATGATGCTGAATCCCATACTTCTTGAACACTTGCTTACTTTCCTTATTGAAATGGGTCCCATTATTAGACACTATATGGTGTGGTAGTCCATACCTACATACTATATTCTTCTTAATGAACTTGGCCATATCTCTAGCGTCTAAACTCTTAAATGATTCTGCCTTTATCTATTTGGAAAATTAGTCGATGGCCACTAAAATAAGCCTATGCCCATTTGATGCTAGTAGATGAATCATACCCATGATGTTTATACCTCACACAGTGAATGGCCATGGTGAAGTAAGATTGCATAATTCAAAAATTGGTAAGTGTCTCAAGTTCGCATACTATTGATACAACTGACTCCTTTTCACATATTCCAAGCAGTCTGTATTTTTTGTAAGCCAAAATAACCTTTGGCATATGATTTTTTTCACTAAAGCTAATTCATTCTTGTAAGCTCCACATACCCCTACATGTACTTCCTTCATGACCTTCTTAACTTTATTCTCATTTTAGCACCTCAACTGGATACCACCAGGTTATCTTTTGTAAAGCACTTTGCCTACACTAATGAATTATGTATATAGCTCACAAATAATTCTTTTATCTTTTTCAGTAGTCTCTTTTGGGAACATTAATCTCTCTAAGTATTTTTGGACATTATAGTACCAAAGAACTTCTCATTATCCACCTCGATGTCCATTACTTACTCAGTCTCAAAATATGGCTTATCAGAACATGAGATTAGCATTGCTTTCATACTTAACCCTTTTGGTTTATCCCAAATCGATACCAAAGTGGCTAGGGAATTAGCCAACTAATTCTCATCCTTAGGCACGTATATAAAAGTGCATACCTCAAACTAGCTACGCAAAGCCTTTAGGGATCTAATGTAGGGTAACAACCATTCTTCCTTCATAAACCATTTTGCTCTCATTTGGTAGACCAATAAAGATGAGTCTTTGAACACTTTTGCAGACTTTACCCTTACAGTTAGCAAGACCTTTAATCCAAAGATACAAACCTTATATTCTATTTCATTGTTCGTTACCTTGTACCTCAACTTTTTAGCCAAAGGTATCTTCTTACCCTTTAGGGTTACAAGAACTACTCTTACTCCAACTCCTTTGTCATTCACAATCCTGTCAAAGTACATTTGTCAATCTTGTACTATTATAGCTGCTATATCCTCATTAGAGAACTCATAGGTTACCTTTTCTCCCTTTAATAGTTGATCAGCTAGGAATTCCACCATGACTTTTCCATTAATAGTGTTTCTAGTGATGTACTCAATGTTAAATTCCTGTAAAAGGATTAACCATCTACCCATCTTCCCTAACAATGAAGATGCTTCCTATAAGTACCTGAGAGGGTTCTACTTGGCTACTGCTTGCACCCTATACGAATAGATGTAGTGCCTTAACTTCTTCAAAGCCCATATGATTGCTAGACAAATCTTTTCCACTTCTACATACTTAGTCTCATATGTGAGGAATTCCTTACTAAGGTACTAAATTACATATTTGATCCCAAAGTCATCATCTTTAGCCATCATAGCCCCTATTGAGTTATGTTTTATGGCTAAGTACAAAATCAAAGGCTTACCTACCTGTGGTGGTCTCAGCATCGATAGATGCAAAAGGTATTCTCTAATGGCATCGAATGCCTTCTAATAGTCTTCATTCCAGAATTTCGGTTAATCTTTCCTATGCAACTTGAAAATTGGTTTGCAAATTGAGGCCAACTTAACTATGACCTTGCTTATATACTGAAGCCTACCTAGAAATCCTCTAACCTTTTTCTCCTTTAGAGGTACATGAATTTACCTAATGGCCTTCACCTTACTGAGATCTATCTATATCCCTCTCTGGCTCAGTACATACCCCAAAGGCTTTCCTAAGGTAAGTCCAAGTATGCATTTCTTTATGTTTTGGCAAAGGTTATACTTGTCAATCCTTTGAAAGAACTTTTCCAATACATCAAAATGACCTTCTCAAGTAGCTAATTTGATCATCATGTTATCTATATATACTTCTACCCTTTTGTGAATCAAGTCATCTAAAATCCTAGTTGTTATCCTTTGGTAGGTGGCACTTATGTTCTTAAGTCTAAAAGGTATGACCTAATAAACATAAGTACCCTATTCGATTATGAAAGTTAACTTGATCCTATCCACAATCTTGTTCATAATCTAATTGTAGCTGATATACCTATCCATAAAGTTGTACATTATGCAAGCAGCAACACTATCCATGAAGATATCTATATGAGGCAAGAGAAAATAGTCCTTAGGATAAGTTTTGTTCAAGTCCCTATAGTCCACATCTTTTCCATTCTTCTTAGCTCTGTGGACTACATTTACTACCCATGTTGGGTATTGGATCTCTAATAAGAATTTGGCCTCTATCTTCATACGGAATAAAATAAATTAAGCTAAAATGCATCTAAATATTCAAAATGACCCACCCTAATAAATATAGCATTAAAACATATTTAAAAGGAAGGAAAATAGGGCCATAGACACCCCTAAGGCAAGGACAGTTGCCCAAACAAAGGAAAGAGAAGGGATGAGAAGAAGGCATCGCGATGTCCCCTTTGTTGCACTGATAGACGCCTATTTGTGATATATTTTTCTCGTCTGTCCACTCAAAAAATAGACATGAAAGATAGAAATAAACTCCAAACAAAGAAAATAAATCTTAAGCCTTAAGCATGCAATTTTAGATCCCTAAAACACACAGAACTATGAAAATGACAATAAAACACAACTCAAAACAAATTAATCATGCAAATACAAGAAATAAACTAAATACTTTTATCAAGCATTAATGGAAGAACATGTATAAAATAGACTCTAACCTGCCATTCTATATGCCTAAACAGTCACTAAATAATCATGGCATCACAGATGTCATAAAAATACATCAAATAACATACATGCAATATCACAACATAAGATTAAAGACAACTATCTATGTGATCATGTGATAAATTTTAGAGAGAGAAATAAGCTTATAGCCTAGAATATTACCTTTAAAAGTTTTAGTTCTGGAACTTCAGGAACAACGATCTCTACTCTGATCCTTGATGTCCATATTCAAAATCAAAAGAAGATTTATGTGCTTTTTTTATGTGATTGCATAGAGCTTTTGGTCTTCAAGAACAAAGAATAGCTTTTCTCTTTCTTAAAGAATCTCTCCTTTCAAAATTTTCAGGAATCTCCTCTCAAAAAATCATAATTTTTTCCTTGTATTTTTGAAGAAAAGTTAGAAATAAACTCCAACTCTAACTCTTCTGAAAAGGAAGATTGAAATCTCCAAAATTCGATGCTAATTAAATTTCTAAAATATGCTTAAAATTCAAAGTTTTCAAAACTAAAAAATATGAAAAATCTAGAAATAATTCCACAGATAGGCATTTGTCATTGATAGATAGCCGCCCCATACACTATTCTCTAAAATTTATAAAATTATCCCTGATCTGACCTAAACTGAAGGAAGATAACCACAGATTTCCATCCCTCTATGGTATACGTTCAGTTGTCACTGCCAAAGGCCAAAATCAAGGTTTTTAGAGTTTCTTTCAAAAAACTTTGGAAAATCAACTTGAAAAACCATAAAATTTTTTTATGACAAAGTGGAGATCGAGGTTGAAGATTCGAGATTCATGCTGTCCATCAAAAATATATTGATTTCTAATCATCGAATAATCCTGATCTAAGCTTTCTCGGATCACAATGTCTACATGCATAAATATACATTAATTTAATACATGAAAGGAAGCATATTTACCTCTTTGTAGTGCATAAACCTTTGAGAAAGTGAAAGCACATGATTTTTTGTTTTACATCACCGGCTAGGCCTTTAACCATAAGCTATTACATAGGGAAAAGACACCAAATCTACAAACAATGGATTTTGATACGTAAACCAAAATTTTGTGATTAGTTTCAGTAACCTCAAATAGGTTTTCTAATCCCCTTTATACACAGGTTTTCCAAAGTAATAACCGTAGTAGAATTCTTAGGGTGCATTTACTTATAGAAAATAGTTTTTTATTTTATGTTTTCTATATAAAATAAATACTCTGATTTTTCATTTGTTAATAAATGAATGCGTTTTATAAATTTTCTACAGAAAATAAATACTCCAATTTTCTAAATAAACGTGTGTATGTGTATATATGTACATATATATGTATGTGTATATATATACATACGCGCGCGCGCGCGCACACACACACACATATATATATGCATGTGCATAGATACACATGTATATGTATATGCATATGTATGTGAATATATGCAGATACATACACATGTATGTATATATACATATGTATGTATTACATGTGCACATGTGTGTGTGTGTGTGTGTGTGTGTATGTGTATGCATATACATACATATACATATATACATATGCACATACATACACATATATATACATATACATGTACATGTAAGTGCATACATACATGCATGTATGTATGTGTATGCTAAGTGTGTGTGTGTGTGTGTACACACACACACATGTGCACATGTAATACATACATGTGTATGTATGTGCATATATATGTGTGTGTGTGTGTGTTGAGATTATTTAAAAAATTTGGAAAACATCTTTTATTAGTTTACTAATTTCTTCTTTATTTTGGAAAACTGAAAATTTCATTTTTTGTTTTCTATGTTAGAAAACTGACCAAAATAAAATAGTCTCTGTTTTCTGTGAAAATTTTTTTTGAAAAACTAGAGCAGTTTTCTATAAATGAACAGATCCTTAATCTTTTTTTTTAATTCAAAATAGATAATCCTAAACTGATTAAGATAAATACAAATAAAGTTATCGGCGTGCCCAAACTCTATCAATTCTAAATTATCATTTTACTAAAATCGTGAAATTTTCAAATGTACGAATTTATATTATAAAATTTATTCTGAGTTTTAAATATTTCTCTAAAATGATGATACTTTTAAACTTTTTTTTATCGTATAATTGTTTGAAAATAATTCCAAAAATGATAACTCGACATTAGATCTGGGCATACATTTGAAAGCCATGAAGAGCTTGCTTTTTATTGGATAAATTTGAACTTTACATATAAATTGTGGTTTAAATCATTTAAAAATGCACACAAATGGTCATTTTTCAGAATTCATATTAATTATCGTGTAAATTTAAAAATTGTTGAAATTAAAATAGTGGTTTTTAAAAAAAATATGAAAATAAACTTTTGATTTGATAATTTAAAAATTAGTTAATTAATATGATGTTGTAAATAAAAAAGTAGTGAATTTAATTTGAGGATCCAATTGGATCCGAATACAAAGTGATAGGACCTTAAATCATCCAACGTGATTCATTTGATGGGTCTAAATTAATAAACAACAATATTGTTAAGTCCATTATTTTGAATTCATTTTTCCAAAAAGAAAAAAGAAAAAGAAAAATAAACATATTATTTCTGTTATTTTTTATTAAATATATTATTATGAAGATATTTATTTAAATTTTTGGTACAGTAATATTCTTATTTAAAATGATCAATCTCTACATTTGGAATTGATTTTTGACTTTTCAAAATCGCTTTTCTATGATTATGTTTTAGAAAATAAAATTGGTTATATTAAGAATATATTTGTAAAATATAACTTTTGTCAATTTATATTTTTCTTATAATTTTCAAAAGTCGTACAAATGCATAAAAATATGAGAAGAATAATTTGAATTTAAGAAAAATTATTCTTCTTATGAGATAAAAATTACTTCACTTTTATACGTACAAATGCAAATATATATATATATATATATATATATATATAATTTGCTTAACTTTTTTATTTTTTTTTGTCTTTTTATAAAAATAGAATTAGAATACAATTATAATTGTGCCAAAATAATTAATTAGAATCAAATTAAAATTCAATAATCAATATGTTTTGAAATTTAAGTTCTTTTATAATTTAAATTTTATTATTTATAGAGCTAAATGTTTTATATACTAATTTATTTATAACTTTTTATTTGATAAAGTTAGTATTCGTTGGCTTTTTTTTGGTTGACCGTCACTATTTTTTGTATGGAAAATATTTTGATTTTTGAAATTTACCATTTTTTTCATGTATAGAATGTTATGATTTTTAATTTTATATCTAATTCTTCCAGAAGTGGCAGCAAAAATTATTGAAAATAAGTTTTGCAAGTAGTGAAGTAATAAAAATTATTGAAAATTATTTTTCTATATCTTTTACAGTAAAAATTAATATTTTAATTTTATTTTATACGTTGGAAATAATGTATAAAAAATAGAAATCAGATATATAATATATATATCATTCGAGAGAAAAATTATATACAGCTTTTATAACATAGAATCCTCTGTAAAGATCTCGTTTTACGTTACTAACTAATTGTTTATAAAAGAAAAATTAATGCAAAATAAGAGCACGATTTCACAGCTTAAGAATCTTGAAGGTATATGAAAGTGTGTGAATGTGATTTTCAAAAAATTAATCTTAATAGTTAAATAAAATAATTTCAAAAATTATATACTATTAAATTTTTTTAAAATTATACATATTTAAGAAAAGGCTAAATACCTAAAAAAACTCTGAACTTCTATTAATTTCATAATTGATAACGGAATTTTAATCGTATTTAAATTGCTATCTGAATTTCAAGTATCATTAAATATCATTACTTAAACTTAAATAACAATGATAATTTAACACCTAAATTCTAATTAATATTAACAGATAAAAACAGATACTGTTCAATATTTTTGTATGCTCAGGTATCAAATTATTATCATTATTTAAAATTTAGGTGGTGATTTTTTTTATAATATTTGAAGTTCAGATGGTGATTTAAATATGATAAAAGTTCAGGTATCAACTATAAAATTAAATACAACTTTAAGGAGGGATTTAAGGTATTAAGTCTTACGAAAAATATATCACTTTTAAATTAAAATAGGACGATATAATTTACTTAAAAAATATTAGTCAAAAATATTAATCACATGCATGCGTAGCTCCTTCACGATAACTAGTATTATGAAAAGAGTGAATTGTATATTTTTCTGTGTATCTTAACTTGTGTACAAAGAAGGGTATTTATACCCAAAGCAATATTTGATAAATTTGCTATGGATTGACAAAAATATCTTTCCTTCGTTTAGTATTAACTACTAGGAAGAGATAATGAAGTCTGTTTTTGCCTAGCTAATGACTACGAAGTACACATGTTATTGGTAGATGATGGTTGATAGCTAATTAATATGTAGTGTTTTGGTAAAATCACGTGTAATTATTGCTAATAGATTGTATAATAATTACTAATAGAGGTATAATTTTTTGATTTATATATTATAATTTTTTTTCTATAATATATAACTAATCAAAAGAAATACGTTGCTTTTTTAATTTTTATTCTGGCTCCTGAGAACTTTCAAAATATTTAACAGGATTTAAAAGGAAAGTATGCATTATATATATATATATATATATATATATATATATATATTCTTAAATTTCATTAAAAAAAAAAGGATTCTTGGTGACAAAAGAGTCGTTACTAAAAGCTTAAAATCATTCTCTAAAGTCTTTAACATGGGCTAGACTCCGTTACTTGATATTTTCGTGCTAAACATATTATTTTTGTTATTTTTTTAACTTTTACCTACGGATTCGCTATTTCATCGCTAATTTCTCCATTCAGTGACAGTTTTCATCTGTCGCCAATTTTTTTTGGGTGGTGTTAGTCTTTAACATGGGCTAGACTCTAGTCTGATTTGATTTTTTCTTTGGGATCATAATGTTTAAATTATTTACGGATTCCATCCAATTTGAGTACAAATTATATATGTGGGATCAAATTTTAACAGGTCTAGACAGACCCATATAGAGCATAAAGGGGGCAATTGCACTCGTCTTGGCAAAAATCAATTTTTACACTTCAAAACTCTTGTAAATTTCAATTAAATACCATTTTAATCTTAACAATTTGCTGCTTAATGTTTATTTCAACTATTTTCTTTAATATTGATTTCAATCAATTTTATTCCCTTAGCGAGATTTATTTTGTGACTAAAAAAGGTTTGATATATATAACTTTATTCGACAAACAATATATATATTTTTTTTAAATAGCAACTGAATACTAGCTGGTGAAATGAACATGTTTTTCACGTACAGCTTTTTAAAGATATATTGTCGATGATTTTTATTCTCTAAAAGATTATGGGTTAGATCGCCAAATAGATAAGCTCGGGTTAAAATGAAGTGAATATAAATGAATCGTATCATAAACATGATTTAATCAAATAGATCGATTAAGCTTTATGACGTTATTTTTTTAATCTCTTGATTTCATTAGAAATAAAAAATTATGCATGTATAATCTATTAAAAAAATTATTTTTAAATATTGAAGTTATATAAGAAAATCAAAATTTCTAAAATCATAAAATATGCAAATGAATCACATTATGGATCGGATCATATTAGATCAATTTACGAATCATATAGTTTGTATTCGCAGATCAAATTAGATCATTTACGGGTCATAGGGACCGGTCAAATCTAATTATGGCAATTAAAAGAAAAAAAAATTCAGGCAAAAATTTTCTTGTAAGCCATTTATGGATCTTATTAAAACCCTAAATACTGTTATGATTTTTTTTTTTAAAAAAAAACTCTTATGATACTAAACAAATAATTTTCTCATCTCCACCTTTTCATTTCTTCCCACTCTTTAAAGAACCTAAACACTTTGTGCGCACTTAAAATGATATGTGTGCATACGCAGCTAGGGATGATCACGGGACGAGAATTTTCCGGTTTCGGCGAGGATCCGCCCTATTCGGGCCGGAGAATTTTTGAAATTTCTCCTCGCAAGGACGGGAAAAAAATCCCCTTCCTAGAATTGGGAAATATTTTTTTTTAATTTTAAAATATAATATTTTATAAATAATTAAAATTAAAATTAAAATATAATTTAATTTTATAATTATTACGTTTTAAATTATATTTAATTTTAAATTATTATTAATTTTAAATTTTTTATTTATTAAATATTATATTTTAATTTTAATTATTTATAAAATATTATATTTTAAAATTAAAAAAAAAAAAAACAAATCGGGGTACGGGGCCACCTTAATGTTAGAGAATGATTCAAATCACTGCAGTAAACTTAGCCTGTTTTTTCTCTGTTAGTTTCTTTGTTTGAACGTTTCTTCTGATTGTTTTTGTAGTTGCTAAATAATAGCAGGCAGTTGCTCTTTTGCAGCTGCATGTTGCTAACAACTTTTCCTATTTTTATGTTGATGTAAGCCTTTATATTAAGGCACCGTTTCCTTCAATAAGAACACGAAAGTTTGTTTTCAGTAATACTCTGTTTGCCTTTGTTTTTCTATCATTTGCAAACTTCACCGCCTTATAACAAATATTAGATTCCAACAAGGTGGTATCAGAGCCTGGTTGTTTCCCTATTTGGGCGTTTTTCAAGTACCTGAGTTATGGCTGGAAATACTCTTTCGTCTTCACAGCCACTTATTCCAATTTTCAATGGAGAAAAGTATCAGTTTTGGAGTGTAAAGATGAAGACTCTGTTCAAATCCCAAGATCTGTGGGAACTTGTTGAAAACGGATATCCGGATCCGGATGATGCTGTAAAGTTGAAAGAAAACAAAAAGAGGGATTTAAAAGCTCTTTTTTTTATTCAACAAGCTGTGCATGAAGAGATCTTTCCACGGATCATGAATGCTACAACTGCAAAGGAAGCATGGGAGATATTACAAAAAGAGTTTCAGGGCGACAGTAAGGTGATTGCTGTGAAGTTGCAGACACTCTACCGAGACTTCGAAACTACAATAATGAAGGATGGAGAGTCTGTTCAAGGGTTTCTCTCCAAGGTGTCAACAACTGTTAGTCAAATGCATACATTTGGAGAAAAGTGTGATGATAAGGTGGTTGTTGCAAAAGTATTACGAAGTCTGTCTCCAAAATTTGATCACGTGGTTGCTGCCATTGAAGAATCCAAGGATTTGGCTGTGTTTTCCTTTGATGAATTGATGGGCTCCTTGCAAGCACACGAGGCAAGGATCAACAGATCAGCTGAGCAGTTAGATGAAAAAGCCTTTCATATGAAAGGCGAAGCTTCTACACAGAAAGAAGTTGCAACCAAGTTTGAAGAGTCAGAACAGGTTGTTGGAAGAGGAAGAGGAGGATATCGCGGACGTGGAAGAGGGCGTAATCAGTCCGCCCAGTGTCATTACTGCAAACGATATGGTCATGTCAAAGCAAACTGCTGGAAAAGATTGAATCAAGCCAATTATACCGAAGAAATAGAGGCAGAAGATGACGAATACAGGCTGTTCATGGCAACTGTTAAAGATGCACAAACAAGCGAAGAGGTCTGGTTTCTTGACAGTGGGTGTTCAAACCATATGTCAGGCATCAGATCTTTTTTCAAGGATTTAGATGAAGCTTACAAAGTGAAGGTTCGACTGGGAGATAACAAACAAATGCAAGTCGAAGGTAAAGGAACAGTAGACATAAATATCGGTAATGGCAAAGCTAAACTCATCTATGATGTACTGTTTGTGCCTAGTTTATCACAAAACTTGTTGAGTGTAGGGCAGCTGATGAGTAATGGTTTCTCTATTTTGTTTGAGAATGATTCATGTGTGATTAAGGACAGGAACACAAGAAAAATTGCAGAAGTGAGAATGTCTCAAAACAAGCTTTTTCCACTTGAAGTCTCTTATCTAGAAAAACAAGCTCTTGTGGTAAAAGGAAATGATGAAACAAAGCTTTGGCATAAGAGGTTTGGACACTTGAATGAAAAGAGCTTGAAGATGTTGAGACAATATGAGATGGTTATAGGCTTGCCAGCGATCAATTCAGTAGGAATGTGTGAAGCATGTGTTTATGGGAAGCAAAGCAAAATACCATTTCTAGCAGAAACATCTTGGCGAGCAGCAGGTACTCTTGATCTAATCCATGTAGATTTATGTGGGCCAATGAACACATAATCTCTTGGAGGAAGTAAGTTTTTTGTGCTGCTAACAGATGATTTTAGCCGAATGAGCTGGATTTATTTTTTAAAGGTTAAATCAGAGGCATTTGAATTCTTTAAAAAATTCAAAGCACAAGTCGAGAAGCAAAGCGAAATAAGCATTAAGGCATTGAGGTCTGACAGAGGGGGTGAATTCACATCCAGCAGCTTCAATTCCCTTTGCGAAGAGCATGGGATACAGAGAGAATTGACAGCCCCATATACACCGGAGCAAAACGGTGTAGCGGAAAGGAAAAATCGGACAGTGGTTGAAATGGCAAGAAGCATGCTGCAGGTAAAGAAACTGCCTAATTAGTTCTAGGGAGAAGTAGTGGCAGCAACAGTATACCTGTTGAATTTGTCACCAACCAAAGCAGTTTCGGGTCAGACTCCATATGAAGCATGGACTGGAAGAAAACCTTCGGTAAGCCACTTAAGAACCTTTGGATGTATAGCTTATGCCTTAATTGATTCCCACAAACGTAGTAAATTGGATGAGAAATCAATTAAATGTATTTTTGTTGGTTATTGTTCTAAAACTAAGGCATATAGACTATATGATCCTCTTGGTGGCAAGATTATTATTAGCAGGAACGTTGTTTTTAATGAAGAGGATAGGTTGACCAGCCATGAAGATGAAAAAGGGGGAGTTCAGTTTGAAAAGTCACTTGAAAACAGTCTCCTTGCAGAAAATGGACAACCAGAAGATCCCCTACCAATTGCTCCAAACTCACCAACTGATAGTGGGACTTCGAGTACCAGTAACAAGCCAGATACATCGTCTCCCAGCTCATTTATTGAAACTTCACCACCAAAAGGCTACAGGTCACTAAGGGACATCTATGAAACAACACATGCTCTTTATGTAGCAGATCCAGTCACTTTTGAAGAAGCCAAGGAAAAGAAAGAATGGTTAGAAGCTATGAAGGAAGAGCTTGCTGCAATTCACAGAAATAAAACATGGGAGCTGGTGGACCTTCCAAGAAATAAGAATGTCATTGGAGTTAAATGGATTTTTAAGACTAAGTTCCATGCTGATGGGAGTATACAGAAGCACAAAGCTCGGCTGGTTGCAAGAGGTTACTCACAACAGCAAGGTGTAGATTATGAAGACACTTTTTCTCCTGTTGCACGGTTCGAAACAGTAAGAATTCTCTTAACCTTGGCAGCTCAATTAAAACTGCTTGTATACCAGTTTGATGTAAAATCTGCGTTCTTGAATGGTGAGATAAAGGAAGAAGTGTATGTATCACAGCCTGAGGGCTTTGTTGTGACTGGAAAGGAAATGCAGGTGTACAAGTTGAAAAAGGCCCTTTATGGTTTAAAGCAAGCAACACGGGCATGGTATGGCAGAATTCATTCTTACTTCCTGCAAAATGGATTTGAAAGAAGCAAGAATGAACCTACATTATACATAAAAAGAGAAGGTAAAAATTTTCTCTTTGTCTGCCTTTATGTAGATGATATGGTTTACATGGGGTCTTCAAATGAACTTATTAATATTTTTCGTGAGAACATGAAGAAAAGTTTTGAGATGAAAGATTTGGGTCTACTACATTTCTATCTTGGTATTGAAGTGAAGCAGCAGCAGGAAGAAGGGATTTTCATTTCACAGCAGAAATATGCAACATATCTGCTTAAGAGGTTTGGTATGTCAAAATTGCAAAACTGTTGCTACTCCAATGAATATGAATGAAAAATTACAGACTGATGATGAAACTGGACATGTTGATGAGAGATCATTTAGAAGTCTAGTTGGTGGTTTAATTTATTTAACACACACAAGACCCGACATTGCCTATTCAGTTGGAGTAGTGTCAAGATTTATGCATTTTCCATCAAAACATCACTTTGGTGCAGCTAAGAGGATCTTGCGTTATGTGGCTGGAACGTTAAACTTTGGCATCTGGTATGGTCATGTAGCTGATTTTAAATTGATTGGATATACTAACAGTGATTGGGCAGGCTGCATAAAGAGCACAACTGGTTACGTCTTCAGTCTAGGATCAGGAGCTGTATCTTGGAGTTCAAAGAAGCAAGCCACCACAGCTTTGTCTTCTTCAGAAGCAGAATACATGGTTGCTACTTCATCAGCCCATCAAGCAATATGGTTAAGGAGAATTATGGAAGATCTTGGGCAAAAGCAAGATAGAGCTACTGATATCTTTTGTGATAATCAATCTGCAATCTCAATGAGTAAAAATCCAGTATATCACGGAAGAACGAAGCATATTGATATTCGAGCACACTTCATTCGAGATCAAGTAGCAGATGGAAAATTAAACTTGAATTTTTGCAGCACAAAAGAGCAGATCGCAAACATTCTAACTAAGGCTCTTGCAAGGGACAAACATGAGTACTTGAGGACTTTACTTGGAGTCTGTGATTTTGAATCAAGGGGGTGTGTTAGAGAATGATTTAAATCACTGCAGTAAACTTAGCCTGTTTTTTCTCTGTTAGTTTACTTGTTTGAACGTTTCTTCTTATTGTTTTTGTAGTTGCTAAATAATAGCAGGCAGTTGCTCTTTTGCAGCTGCACGTTGCTAACAACTTTTCCTATTTTTATGTTGATGTAAGCCTTTATATTAAGGCACGGTTTCCTTCAATAAGAACACGGAAGTTTGTTTTCAGTAATACTCTGTTTACCTCTATTTTTCTATCATTTGCAAACTTCACCGCCTTATAACAAATATTAGATTCCAACACTTAAGACAGGGCCAAGTGACTTTCCCTTGATTGACTTTTTGACCGAAGGACTTTTGTCTAGCATTTCCTCTTTAGTAACAATAAGCTTGGTTAATGAAGGAAAGATAGCAAATTTCACAAATCTCTTCTTTCCAAGTTCTTCTTCTTCATCCTTGTCGTCGTCATTAGTAGTTGAATTTTCAATGAATTTGATCTCTTCAATCTCAGGATTATCAAGAACTGGTTGCTTCATAAAAATGTCCCTTGCCTTGATCCACTTGAGTTCTCTCTTTGTTTCTTCTAGTTCCTGTCTTAAAGATATCATACTTTTCCCCATAGTTTCAGGTTCTTCTCTAGCCTTCTCAAGGCTGTGTCTCGTCTTCCCAAGCTCTGCTGTTAAGGCTCCCATTTTGGGTTGATTTTGCTTATTTTCACTTGCTTCATCTCGCATCTAACCCACAAAACTTTGCGTTGGATTTCTATATATATAGCAAACCATTATGCTAGAAACTGTGCTAATTATCAATGGCTTAAATAATTTTAAAATAATGATGAATTTACAATTATCAAACCAGACTCTTTAATGGCAAAAAAATTGTTGTAATAGTTAAAAAACTAACTTCACGTATCGGCTAATTTAGAGAAATAATAAAAACTTATAATATATTAATGTCTAACTAACTCGAGTCATATTTTAACAGCTAACTCGCAGTTATCAAGCCTGACTCGTAAAAGGCCACACAAGCTTTACAACAATCTTCTTATAATAATAACATAAATGATCATTGATCATAAAACTGGATGAATACAATAGATTTTACTTAAATAAAAGACATACAATTGAAGTGAAAAGAACCTGTTTGAGCTTAATGGCATAGATTTCACCGGCTAAAACTCTTTCACCAAACGACATCACAGCTTCTTTAACAGATTTGAATGGAGGTCTTGTATCAATCTCTGCCCGACCCATCACCACCACTCTGCCTTCTTCTTTCTCCATCTTCTGATATTATTACTAACAAACTGATTCCTGATCTTGTGGAGGTAATAAGCTAATTTGTTCTTATTATTTATGACTTGTATATAAGGAAGTTTAAGATATATATACATTGAGTTTAATTTCGTGGCGTCCACTTCACTAGAATTTTGATATTTGAAGTTGACAGATGGTGAATGGCAGTTGGTTGATGTTGATGATTAATTAGTTAGTTTTATTGCGAAACTAATCAACGCCAGTCGTGGATTATGACACTACTCCATACTAGCGGAGCCCTTCAAATTCACCCGAGCATATCAATAAACATTAAACACTTCAATATATATTTAAAATTTTATAGTTAACTAAGAGGTGGCCCACATTGTATAAAAATAATTTTACAAGGAAATGACAAAAGTATCATGCCGTTTCACCTAGGGATTTTTGTTTTAAGAATGCTTTTTAAAAAATATTTCGGGAACTGGAGTATGTCAAAATTTATTTGCACCGAGACACATTCGAGCTGCATATGCAGTGGTCTGCTGCGTTATCTGATATCAGCGTTGCAGCGGCATGTGAAGCTGTTAGCATCTGAAGATGCAGCCTGTCACTGCATCATTGTAGTCAACCCACGTAATATGTCATGCATGCACAGTAAATAATAAATTCATTTGACTAATCGAAGCCATCTGCCATTTTACACTATATACAGTAACAAATTTAAAATTTATAATTAAGAAAGAAAAAAATATAAGTAATATTTAAATTTAAAAAATAAGTTGAAGAAAAAGGAGTCAAAATAAAATCTAGCGTCGCCGGTGAATATAAACCAGCTTTCATCTTCCGTATTCACCATTTTTATTCTTCATCTTCATCTATTCTTCCATGTTTCATCATCTTTCTTTCTCAAACATTGTCAGGATTTTTTTTTTTGAAGTTGCATGTATTTAAGGGATTGATTGAGTTAATTTCATAAATTAAGGTTAGTATAGTCTGTTATGTTTATTTATATTTAATTTATAAATAAGTATAATTATTTATATTATAGTTTATTATGTAGGTATTTTTTGTTGATAAATTTGAAGACTTGAAGAAAAAAGGCAAGTTATCTCTTTTATATATTTCAAAAATTTTTATGTTAGTGCAATAACATGTATTATTTTATAGTGTTAGCTGTTAGTATAATAGTTGTTTATATTACGAAAAAATAATAAATTTATATATTAATTAAAATTTTATGTTAGTGTTAAACAAAATTTATTAATCGGTTGACATATATAAATAATGATATAATTTATGAGTCTCTATTGTTTGGATTATATTTATTTATTTTTATTTTTATTAAAGTTAAATAAATTAAATGCATTGTTAGTCAATAAATTTGTGTAGAAGTTAACAAAATATTATTTTATTACTATTTGTAATTGTGTTATTATATAATTTATAAGTGTATTCTATTAATTATATATGTGATAAGAAAAAATAGGCTCATTATTTTTATATTCGGTTGAAATTAATATCAAATAATGCAAATTATTATGTGATAAAAATATATAATATTTACTTTGCTAATATAAATAAAAAATTTAAGGGATTTTTTATATATCATTGCAGATAACATATATTTATACAAAAATATAAAATATTCATGTATTATTAAAAATATAGACATAATTTACATTTGTAAAATATGTTTTTTATTTTTAAAGTAATTTTGTATTATTAAATAATATTGACATTTAATTGTTGACGTAATATGTGTTCAGTTAATATTATTGTTAGAAAATATGTTATATGCGCTACGTTTAATTTTATAATTTGGATTGTAACACCCTTATCACTCTGATCTTACTGAACAATGTGCGCACACCGATAAATTTGTTTTTTCTAAATTCTCTCTTTTTCATTAACCTTTAATGAACATTAGTGCTTAATATTATAAATTTAAACTTAGTTGTTCGATAACCTATAACTGTTCCGGATTACTAAATTATTTAACAAAATTTCGGCATTATAACGGCTGTATTTCTAACTAACCTTATAAAAAACAGACAAACCACAGCCTCTTAGAGGCACCACACTTCTAATAAAACATTTCATTCATCAAAACTCCCATCAATCCTCCAATAAATTATACATATGTAGATCATAGCCACATGCACACATCTCTACATATCTTTACATAAATATGTCTTTATACATAACAGTCTATTTATATACATGCCACGGCAAAAAAAAGCATTTATACATGTCAGATTCTACTACAACTACATAACAAAAATAACTTCTCTTGATCGTGCATTATTACTCCTCTGACTCGCTACCTGCATGCAGCAAAAACTACATGCTAAGCATAAATTATGCCCAGTGGTGACTAACAATCCTAATACTTCCAATAACAAGGTTTATTACTCTATTATAATACAATTATTTAATTTAATTTTTAAAGCAAACACGATTTACCACGTTTTAATCAAAATCAAAGGGAGCGAATTATTACCTACACAATTTACGTTTATTCTTATTTATTACTTCGTTATTTATCAAAATTCAATTTAATCCTTAAAAACCTTACTAAATTACAAAATTATCCTTTTCATCACATATTTACAAATTTGCCATTATAGTCATTTATTTTCATTTTTATTATACCACTTCTTTCATTATTCATCATTTATACTTTGTTACACCATCACTGGGTGAAATTATATTTTAGTCCTTATACCATAGAAATTTTATTTTTTGACACTGTTAGGTCTCTAAAATTACCATTTTATCTTTGTTAACTATTTCTTACTCATTTTTATTTATTAATTATCCACTTTGGCAAAATCACCATTTTGCCCCTAAACTTTTATTTTCTTTCATTTAAGCCCTTTTTTCCACTTAAAATTTCATTTTTATCTTTCTTTTTGCTTCTTTTAACTTATGATCACTTTCATGCCCCTAGTACAGTACCGACAGAAATTCTCAGACAGGAAACTCGAAACGTGGACCCATGGGCCCCATACAGACTGAAAAATGATCTCAAAAATTATTTTTTCACAGAACAGATATCAGATACAGATAGAAGCCATTGAGATCAGTGATCCTACCATAGCAAAGCAAGTCACCATAACTTGTACCGCAGTTCAGATGTTCCTATAGCTAGCCAATTATATACTGAACTAGTCTTTTGCTGCCAGACTATTTCTAAGGGCATAATTTCACAAAAAATTTAAATCAAACATTTATTTTCTTATTATTTCATTACTTAATTATGCTTGCTTATTTATTTATTTATTCTTTTTCATTCTTTTACATAATTTGTGAATTAATCTATCATAATTCACTAAAAGTACTTGCTTTCTCATCAAATTTCACATTATTTCACATTGATTCAAAAGTTTCATCACTTACATAATTGAAAATTTATCTCTAAAATATTCATTTAATTTTAATAAATTCCATAAAAATTTTTAAGCATATTATTTCATTTCTACTAAAATTTTAAAGAATAATTTCATCAAAATTCACAAAATAAACCTTAGTTTTCTTAGGAATTTCATTCGGCCAACATAGGATCTATACCATATATTCACTTAACACTTCATTTAAGCATTCAAACACACTTATTTAAAGTCTCATGACATTCATCTACCATTACTTTGAGTTAAACACCATTTTTATCATATTTTCCTTAAGTTACATAAAGAATAATTAACTAAAATCAAGGAAAATATTAAGATTTATTAGTCACTAATTTTCCTTCATAGCTTTAGGTTGCCTAAGCTTCCTTTTCCTTGCCTTTAGCCTTAGAAGCTTGAACTTCTCCTTGATTTCCTATGGAAACCGAAACTTTAACCCATTAAAACCTTAGTTTCTTAACCTCAAATGCTAAAATTGACATCATAAATGACATCTAGACACCCCAAAAATACTAGTAGGCACCTAAAAAAGAAATTTAACTCATTGGTTTCACTTACCTCAAATGAAACCTTAATTTCTCTCTCTTGATTTTTCTTGTTTTTCTTCCCTTTTTTGAAGAGAGGAAGGTACTAAACTAAACTAGAGAGGTGGAATATATTATATTAGGGCTGAATTTAGTGTGAAATGGAGGGAGGAGAAGAGAAAATTCAAGGAAAAAATGGTGGGAAATGGTTCGGCCAAAGGGAGGGGAGAAGGAGGAAGATGAAGATGCTGGCTTTCTCCAGATTTTTCACTCTATTTATACTAGGTCTTTTGGGTGTAATGGGCTTGGATTAGACTATTGGGCTTAATTAACAAATAAAAGTCCATTAACCACCTAATTCAAGCCCTAAATGATTTCTCCCATCTCATCACTCCAAATCACTTTAAATTTGATTCCATAATTCTTAAAATATTAAAAATAGGAAGTATATAAAATTTTGGCTCAATCAGAATTCGTTACTGGTCCGATTCAATCGAATTGGTCCGATTCGACAATTGTCGACATCGAAGAAAAATTTATTTTTTTTATACCAAAATAATCTACATGAAATTTCATTAAGGACTGAAAAATTTTTTAATTTTTAGAATTCATTTGCTATTTTTAAAAATTTATACAAAATCGAGTCACCTTCCCTATAGGAGAATTGACTCGCTACCTTTTTCGTATTTTTGACTTTTGATGCCTATTTGACCTCAATTTCACTTCAAATTTCAACCCCGGACTCACCATAACCAATACTTTCCGATGGTCAAATAAAATATTTTTTACTTTCGGATCCGATTTTCGGCCCAGATGCACTATTCATCATCGGAATGTACTGTTCACGGCCAGATCGGTGTTGAGGCCATTACCTGGATAGTGTGTGAAAATTTTCATATTATTAGAGAAAAATTAGTGTAAAAAAGTGAATATTTTATAATAAAAATAATGTATTTAAAAAATAATAATAGTATGTTTTAAAATAATATTAGTTTTGTCGTAAAACATATTTGATATATTTATTTCATTTGTTTATTGTGTGATAAATATATTATGGGAAATTAATTTGTTTTAAATTTACAGTTAATTAGCAATAATTTTATTTTCTGTGCGCATGTAACACATATGGGTGTTTTTGCATATAGGTTATTAAAAAAATAGAACATCTTAGAAGAGAAGAATTTATTAATTTGGGACCTATGTTGATGAGCTTCTGACTTTAAATGACAAGCACCGAGCTGATGCGGTTTAGAGTGGAACTGTAATGATATTTTCACTTTGTCATTAAATATTTAATACTTTTAAATTATATATATTTGTCTCATAATTTTATTTATTTTAGGTTGAACGCAATGTTCGATTTACACATAAAGCTAGTGTTGAGTCATTATAGGAACATAAATGAAAGGATAATACCTTACTTGCATTTATCAAATTTCTATAACGTGTCCTAGATCGATGTTATGAATGTTAATATTGACTTCATGAATGCTCTTGTCGAGAGGTGGAGGCCAGAGACATACTTTTCACCTTTCTGTCGGTGAAACTATAATTACTCTAGAGTGTATACAGATACTCACCAGCTTGCCTGTGGAAGGATGTGTTATTACAGGATATTTAAATTATGACTGGCCTGATATTTGTGCTCGGTTGTTGGGAATTCTTCCCTCAGAAGAAGTAATTAAAGGACTAAAAATAAAAATGACATGGTTGACTCAATATTTTAGTGACTTACCGACAGGTGCGACGAATTAACTACCATATACAATGCTTTGCTCGTGAATGGATCCTACATTGTATTGGTGGATTACTATATCCTGGCTACGTTAATAATTACATACATTTGATATTCCTTTCCCTATTGGAAAATTTAGTTGAAGTCGGTGATTATAGCTGGGGATCAGTAGTTTTGGCATGGCTATATAAGGAGTTATGCCATGCAACCTGACCAAGTGCAAGTGGACTTGGCGGATATCATCAGTTAATCCAAATGTGGGCATGGGAAAGGCTCCTTCAATTTTGACCGCCCTTTATCCACATATTTGTTCTAGATTAGGCGAGGCCGTATGGTTATAGGTAATATTTGTTTATTATATTTAATGTTGGAATATTTTTAGTTTTTTTTGTTAAAAATGTATGTTGACAAGTTGATTATTTGTTATGTAATAGGTGGCGATCCCCTTTGGATTTAAGAAATAATAATAATAAAGATGTTAACAAGTATTAAGAGGAATTGGACATGCAATGCTATGATTAGGTTTGTATTTATTTTTGAAGTCATGGTAAATTGTTTAATATTGTTAATAAGAAAATAATTAATTTGTAACAATATTTTGATGATTATTAATTTTTTTTGTAAATGGATTGGGAACCATATAAAAATGTGTTGCACTTGTTGCCATTTTTTGTACTAGTGGACATGGGAGTTGGAGATCTGTCGTGCCACTAGTATGTTTTCATATAATTGAGTGGTACCATCCCAATAGATGTATGAGACAATTTGGTTTGGATCAATCGATTCCATCCCCTCCGCAGAACATTGATGCAGTGTATTCTATTGATCTGAGGGGGCATGTACATCAAAATTGGGAAATAAAATTTTCAAATTTCATTTTTGAGTGGCATAATAGACATAATCGGGTTGTACAAGGTCAAATTCTTAGTTTACTGTTGCATTCTAGATCACAATATATGCAATGATATATAGCACGAACAAGATGATGCATAACCATAGTCGGAGTAACAACGGAGGCATCAGTATGTATGTATGTATGTATATGTGCAAGCTTGTATTATTATTATTATTATTATTATTATTATATTTCTTATAAATATTATTGATGATTTATAATAAAATTTTTATATGCATATAGGTCGATGTTGTTGAGTGAATATTCCACAACAATATTGCTTCATCATCCACTGAAGGCGATAATATTCATTTGGCATCAGAAGGCATTTTAGGTGCTGTTGAAACATATGATAGGACGTTCACTGATTATCCTCGTCAACCTGTACCTGATCCTACATATATTTCACTGTTATCCATACCATATGAAGATTTTTGATGTTCTAGACGTAGTATGAGAGGTATGGCAGAAAGAAGGATTATAGTTGCTTTTATTCCTATTCATTCTGGTGTGCACCAAGTACCCTAACTAATGCCTTGGCCATATTTTCCTAAAGATACTTTTATCTCCTTCAATATACCTTCCTACCACCATCCTTGGTAGTATGATGCTACAACGGGTCTTTTTAGATATTATAACTATGAAGTTAGGCCATTTGAAGCTACTGTATCTTGTTTAAATGTTGATCTGAATGTAAGCTTATCTAAAAGAGATGTTGCGCCATACAACATTTAAGGGCAGAGCAGTCATACGATACCATAAGACGATTTCTTTAATGAACTTTTTAGTGCTCCAACTGTTGTAGGCACTTAAGGTTTAACGGATCAACCACTGTATAATGGGGGATGCAATGATTCCAACCTATATGGGATGGATCTCGATACCCCTACCCATAGTATCACATCTCATAGTAGGGGATATTGAATATGTTGTATTGGTGTAATATTTGAATATATGGTCAATTACTTATTTGTTATCTTATTTGTACTTTAAACTAATTTTAAAAAATTATTAATTTTTTTTTAAAATATTAGTAAATATATTAAATTTATTAATACACAAATTAATAAATATATAAAATTTATTAATACACAACATATTAGAAAATATATTCAATTTATTAAAACACAACATATTAGTAAATACATCGTTTCGGATTTCAACCACTAAAAAATTGATTGGATGGTCAACACCACTTTTACATATTTTTTATTATATCCCACATTTGCTACAACATGTTTGATGACCCTGTTCACGCCTATCCATCTCATTGCGAATGTAAGTTATTCTCGACCGACCATTTTTCCTCACCAATTTCATATCATGATTAATTTTTGGACTATAATACTATGGCCAATATGCTTTGAAATTCACTTTCATAGCATTTAAGTGACTTGGTAATGCTATAATAGTTGTCAATAAATTGGAACATATCAATTTTCTTGTTCATACATGCTGTGATGGCATGCGAACATGGCATTTTGGTTTTTTGGAACTTATAGCACTCATATTCACGCTTCTTGAGGCTCAATACATACTTATCCAACTCGATATTGACCTATGCTGCTCTACTATCTATCATCTTTAATAATTTATAGTGACTATCATAGTGGATAATAATATGTTCGCTAGCCTTTATAGTCCATTTGATTATAATTTCAATGCATTCAGGAGAGAAATGTAATCCTTAGGTCATTTTAGTCATTTAGAAGCCCCTCATATTCTCAAAATATTTTACCAAATGAGCAAAAGTATACTCAATAATGGTAGTGATCGGCATCATGCGAACACCTTTAAGAGCATTGTTAACACTCTCAACAATATTTGTCATTGTATGACCATATCTATGTTCACCATCCTCGGATAATATCCATTTGTCTAACAATATTTGTATTGCCCAATTGTAGGAATCTTGGTCAATTTTTTTTTTATTTTCATCTATCTTCTGTTGGAATTTACGCGTTTGAAATTATGCACCTATAATGTTACAGGTAAACATTATACTATCATATAATAAATTAAAATAAATAATATTTAAGATTTTTTTAACTTACCAGCCTTGTAAAACAAGTCCTCAATTGTTAAATTCCTATGGTGTGTGTTGTAATTGTTGACAAAATGTCACAAATAGAATATATGAAAGCTTAGAGGTTCTTTCTATCCATTCCTTTCATCTCAGACCAATTCCATTTTACCAACATGTCTATCTGGTATGATGGTAATACTGATGCGTTGAGTTACATACTTCCTAATCATCGTTATAAACCAAGCCTAGCTTGATTTATTCTTAGACTCCACAACCACAAATGCAACTGGAAATAACATGTCATTACCATCAAAAGAGCTGGCTATCATAAGAGTCTGTTGGAATTTTCCTATCAAAAATGTATCATCAATTAAAATAATCAGCTTATATTGATCCAACCCATCAATGATGGGTTTAAAACTCCAAAAAAACTCTTTAGAATTGCTTGACAGTTGGGTCTTTAATATCCTATAGTACAAATACGTAGACAGTTCCAGGATTGTACTCTTTTAAAACAAAAAAAAAAGTCTGGTAACCTCTCAAATGATTAAACATAACCACGAAACATAGACTCTAAAGCTCTCATCTTTCCATGCCATGCCTTAATGTATGATACCTCAAACCAAAATTTTTGCTTAATAGCAGCAATAATGACATCAACGAAAAGGGTCAATTTTTTACTTACCATGCCTATTATGCAATTTTGAATCATATCCGAGCTTAATTGTCTATGATCTAATGAAAGATTGTCACTTGGGCATAAATATGGCCCTATAAACCTTGTGATAGTCCATAGTGGACTTATTCCTTTCTTCATTACCCTTAACCTCCATACACATTCACTTTCAGCCTATGTGCACCTAATAACCCAATAGTTTGGCTTCGATTCAACCACTCTGAAATCAATATTCCTCATTATTGGGTACTTTTTTACAGAAGATTTGACTTCATCCTTGCTACTAAAAATCAAACTAGTTGATAACTTAGACATACCATCTTATGTTTGAAAGTTAACACCTTCAGATATATCAACTTAGGATACTTCAAAGTCAATATCCGTAAAATGCTCTAATGGAAACATAAAATTACCTTGGCCTGCCTCACCACTTAGATGTAGTGATGCTAATAGATTGGCATATTATTTATGTTCGGACCCGTCACCATCACCAAATTCTAATATATCACTTCTTGCATTTATATTTGCATTATCTAATTCTAGGACGTTGTTAGGTGATTGGTAATCATTGTTAACTATAGCATCATCGAGATCATCCTCATCACCCAAATTAGTTATTGATTCACTGCCAGAATATGCATCAGTGCGACTAGATATACGATCTTTAAGTAAATCATCATCTCTTTTATAGACAGACTGCCAATGCTGATTAAGAGTGGCATATGCTATCTGGGATATAGAATGATGTTGATTGACATCTTGGATATGCAAAATTAAACTTCTATATCTGACATATGGGTTATGGGAAACTCAACTTCTCCTTCTAACTTTTGAGATATGAGATGTAAAATATCATTAACTGATGTGTTCAATACTTTGACTTCACTCAACTAGTATACCCGTCGTAAAATTCTTGCCTATTAAATGAATACCTCATCTAGATTTAAAGATGGATTTACTTAAAAAAATTACCAACCCTTCAACTTAATGATTGTCTAGGTTGACCAATACAAGCAGCAGAAATTTGGCTTATAGGTGTGCGTATATGATCGTACCCTGAATCGACAGATGCCTTCCTTCCAATCAAGTCACCATCTCATCAACTGATAAATTATCTTGGCTGATTGAGACCAGTGTCTCCATAAAATTGGGAAAACATTTAGATGTCCTATCGACTTATGGACTACCTCGACTGACTAAGACCAATGTCATTTATATATAATTGTTTATGTTCCCCGATGCTTTCAGTTTGAAACCCTTCATTTGTAAACTAATAACCGTGAGGATACGTAAGTGGATTGGATCTTGCAACACCCTTTGCAACTATAATTATTAATTCCACCGAATTATAATATTCATATCTCCTTAATTTGTCATATATTGCATCCATGTCCTTATCATCTGCCAAATTCGCTACCATCCAACGTAACGATCTTCCATTGTACAATGGACTCTTATATATAATTCTAGAAACCACATCGTTGATTCCTAAGTCCATTTTAATGTGGATTTTATGGCATAATTCAGAAAGAGTTGGCTTATTTTTTAGTCTCAATCTCTTTGTGATGACATTCGGGCCAAATATGTCATATTCAAAGCCTATCGCTTCATAACTTATTTTTCGTTTTATGTGCAAATAAAATTTGGTATATATTGACATTTTCCAACTACCTATGCGTAAAAATAATATTATCACAATTTTTCTAAACCATGATGTTCAGAATTATATATTTTATACATAAAATTATTTTTGGCAATTAGATGTAATAAAACACTAATATTACTATTATAGTAACATATGCTTAATTTATAATATTTTGTCACACTTCACTATCACACAAGAATAAATTACATAATATTACAACACAATAATTTTGCATAAAATTTATTTTGTTATGTTCTAATGAACATAATGTTTAGGCCATTTATTGTAATTGTACCACTTACAATATATTTTTTGATCTACTAGCATAATATCTCAAATTTTAAAAAAAAAATTCTTCACTAACTTTAATTACATCTTTTACAAATATTAATGCCAATTACTCATACTTTTTGACATGCTATATATTCCAAATTTCTAGTATAGACTTCAAATAAATAATTGGTAATGTCATGCAAAAAGCGTTCACCATTTTTGCTTCTATCATTCAATATCCCCTTATTATAATATATATGTTGCAACTTTTTAACTATTGTAATAAAATAGTCATACATTGTCATACCATTTTTGATTCTACAGTTGTACAAATCTTTCCATTTTTTGGACATAATTTTTTTTTGCAATATCACCCATCATAGTTGTTGGAGCTAAGTATATTTGCACCATATATCATATGAACATAATAATAACAAATTTATGTTACACTTCAATTCATATATATTTTTTTAATTTATTACTTCCAAATAAAACTAAAAAATATTAATTCTAAAATTTAATATAATTATTATTGATATGTTATATAAATAATAAATATTCATTCAAATTTATCAAATATAATGCAAATATATATGACGATAAAAAATATACTAAAATTAATAAAATACTTATCTTCAGTAATTAGATTAATTGCATTTTTGTCACTTTCAAATTTGTAACTTACTTATGCTTTT